>OZ023269.1:114812338-115412338 GCA_964006375.1 Tillus elongatus | reverse complement strand
TCTCAACCGAAGGGTACTGATTTCGATCCCAGGGTTCTCCTTTCACTGTTTAAGTACATACTCTACAATTAACATCAACCGATGTTGTGGCATTGTATTTGAGAAAGTTGTATGTCTGCACGTTCCGCCCTTCGGAGGGGGCGTAAACCCGTCGGTCCCGTATCCATGCAATGTTGGGCACGTTGAAGATCCCTACGATCCTTACGCAAAGACAGGAGGTCGGCAAAATTTCCAGGATAGTGAGCTGAAACTGCTCCCTGGAGTCGGTCATTGGCCATAGTAGCGATAATAGACCGACGTTAAAGAAACAAAACACACACACACACACACACACACACACACAAATTCATTTATAAAGATTGACACGAGACATATTTATGCGTACTTAAATTTATTTTTATCCAGGGGCGGCTCCTTAATGTGTGCGCCCGTGCGTGCGCACTGCTGCCTGCCGTGGAAAAATAATATTTTTGCTATGCTATATTTTAATACATTTTTATTTACTTTTTTACCTCCTGCATTCAACAAACAAAATTAGCATATCGAGGATCGCAGAGAGTCGGCAGCCATTAATACAGAATCAGAATAAGTAGTGTTAATCGTTGCAGACGTTATATACATTCATATCCATATAAAGCAGTCGGGCGGCGGTGTGTATTTTTCGGCGCTCTCATAAAATGCGATACTTCAGTGCGAAATGATCGCCGAATCTTGATGATCTTCGTCGAAAACGACTGAATAAGCAATCTGTTGTGCGCTATAAAATTACACACTAACAGTTTGTAGTGGACTTTTGGCAGAGCTTGTGTACCTACTACTACTACCTAGTAATTTTCGCCTTCGCGTCGGATTGATTTTTAATTAGATCATTTCGTTGTTGTTTACATGTTCTAACAAGACAGATATTATTGTTGTTATGATGGCTATTACTTCGGGTTGCTTAATAAGTGGACAAAATAATTGTGATACTGTGATTAATTTAGTGTATATTTTAAATTTAAAGGTCAACTTTTTAAGGGACTTTTTAACTACTATAACGTATAACTAACTAGAGAAAAACTTGGTAAGTAGTTAATAATTATTAAGTTTAGTAAGTAGGTTTCTTTATAATTAGTCCGGTCAATTTAGACATTCGAAGGTGCATAAAATCCCAACAAGCTGAAAATCAGTAAAATTGTTCAAAATATAATTATAAATATAATTTAAAAGTTCCCCATCATTCCCGTGTATGGAATTTTTTTAATTCAAGGTCAAAGGTCAAAAAAAATGAGTTTTTCGTGATTTTCAGCAAAACGGTAAGTTTATCATAAAAGTACTTTAGACAAAAATTGTAGATCATAAAATTATCTATAAAAAATATATGAATACTTTTTTCCTATGAGCCACCGTTTCTGAGATAAAACGATTCAAAAAGTTGTAAAAGTTGTTATCGTCATAATATGCACACATTTCCACGCCACCTATGAGGTAGTGTACTTAGCGCGTTTTTTTAACGTGGTTTCCCCAGTAGGCCTACTTTACGGGTCAGTTGTGATCCTGTTTAATTTGAAACTATTGCAAAATAACGGAAATTTTCAAAGATTGGAAAAGATAAAAGCGATGTAAATTTAAAAAAAAAAGTGGTGAAGTTCATTCGCCTGATTCGTAACTTTCAAATTCTTGTTCTTCTTCCTGATCTTCTTCTTGTTCTTGTTCTTCTTCTTCTTCTTTCCCTGCTTCTTCTTCATCTTCATTTTGGATGTAAGTAAACTGCGTCAATAGCGATGTATCGCATGACACTTCGTTGGAATCAATCGAATCCTCCACTGTTGGTGATTCAACATTAGAGCACGACCGGCCTTGACAATTTGTGCATGCCAGAGAACAAAAGAGTCCGACTTTTTTGCAACCACATTTAGCACTGCATCCCTTTTTGCAGTTGCAAAAAATTGTGTTCAGCAGTTTTTTCCGGCGCAGGTGGGAGTAAAGTTTGAACTGGCTCTAATATATTGTTGACCAACTTCCAACCCCAGTCTGTAGGGTCTAGCTGATAACCAAGCCACACTTGAACTTGGTAATATATCCGAAAAAGATGTTGATGAGCAGCAACTGAGGTTGGAGGACGACAAGCTAATTGAACTTGTCTTTTATTTTTAGTATTTTTAACGAAACATGCATAGCTTATGTATAGCTTATGTATATTTTATATTTTAAGTATAAGTTACAATGATCAATAGAAAAATATTTCAACATATATAACAACTCTAGAGATGTATATACGTGGCGTACTCATGCATATTATGACGATAACAACTTTTACAACTTTTTGAATCGTTTTATCTCAGAAACGGTGGCTCGTAGGAAAAAAGTATTGATACATTTTTTATAGATAATTTTATGATCTACAATTTTTATCTGAGGTACTTTTATGATAAAATTTACCGTTTTGCTGAAAATCGCGAAAAACTCATTTTTTTGACCTTTGACCTTGAATAAAAAATTTTCCCTACACGGGAATGATGGAGAACTTTTAAATTATATTTATAATTATGTTTTAAACAATTTTACTGATTTTCAGCTTGTTGGGACTTTATGCACCTTCACTCTCATTTTTTGGTCTAGATTGACCGGACTAAATACATTTTCGGGGAAAAAATAGGCGAGCCCTTCATTTTCAGTGAATTTTTATTTTAAAAAATTCACTATTAAAGAGGTATCGATGGAGAGACTTTGCAAAAATTTTTTCAAATGAGGGCGAACTAGGACCCCTAGAACCCATATCCGGGATCAGTTTCAATTTATATATATATATATATATATATATATATATATATATATATATATATATATATATATATATATATATATATATATATATATATATATATATAAATCATATAACGTTTTCCGTGAAAATTTTGAGTTTTGTTTCAAAAAAATCTTTTTCTCCGAAAATTACAAAGGTAATTAAATTAAATTTGGTGGATATATTGCCTTGTAAAAGACCTTACCACACACTAAAATTAAACTTTCTACATTTTTAGAAAATTGAGTTATTCTAATTTTGAATTTTCTTTGAAAAAAAAATTTCTCCGAAAATTACTGTTATTTTGATGAAATTTGGTGGATATGTTGCCCTGGGTAAGACCCTACTATACTCTAAAATTCAACTTTCTAAGTAGAAACTTGAGTTATTTAAATTTGAAGCATTTATTAAAAGATTACTACCATAACGCACTTGCTGCGTCCCGAACTTTTTTTCTTGCGCACCCCCAATGCATTAAGGCACGAATGGCTACTGTTTTATCCCTAGTTTAAAAAAAACTCTATAAACTCGTGACTGAAATAGTACACAGGCACTTTTAAAACCTTTATTCAAAGATAGAAAATTATTATTATAAAAAAGTGTCTACCATTGATCTCAACAAAAGTAAACAAAGAAGAAAAACCTTGCCACTGTACCTACATAATACTCAAAAAAAATTTTTTATATTATTACTAAACTCATATCTCAGCAAACAGTTATAAATCAAATATGTAGGTACAAAGTGAGATGTAAGACATGAGTCTCCATCTCGTTGCGGAACCAAGTAGTGTGTTATCACAACAGCTCCAGATAACACAAAATGTTATAAAATAGAGACTATGTACAACCTACTAACATCTTTGTAAATTGTCAGCCCTGGCCCATTTCTTCCCTAACATAGGGACAATGTATGTAAGGCTAGATGTATTCTCACCACAATTAGAACCGCAGATCGGTTTTACTCAAATTAGAGCTCGTCAGTACGGTATATTGATTGCAGTGAGGACACACCTATAAAGCCTTACACACATTGTCCCTATATTAGGGAAGAAATGGGCCAGAGGTGATAATGTACAAAATTGTTAGTTGGTTGTAGGGTGAACCGACCTGTGAATGAACAGCACCCTGTGAATGAACAATCCGGTGAGTATTTATTTATATTAAGACTCAATCAAGATCAAATCACATTTGCCGCTAATTTTCCTCTGAAAGCGCATGCGCATCACAGTGTTCGGTAACGAACATGCTTCTAAGACAGTCAGTGCACTTCAACAGTTGGTTTCAAAGTGGTAGATACTATTATATAGACTGTGAACGCCATTTTTGTCGAGGTAAGCGAACGGTTAGCTTATTTTGAATGAAGAGTTTGAAATACATAGACGAATTACTGCGAATTAAAGTATGAAAATTCTGTTTCTAAATACACCACGGTTTCAAATTATGGAAAGAACTAATGCATCACATTGACAGTAAATGTTTTTTTCACATGTTTATTCACTGGAACGCAATGTATTGAAAATCTAGTGAATGAACGGCCGTTCATTAAATGGTACTTGTGTGTAAAATTTGAGGGTATACGAAAGTGAGCCTTAATATGCGTTACAATAAGAAGAATCCAAGAATAAACTCGAAATCCTATGTCATAACCAGTAAATGAACAAGGGCTTTGTCATTCATTAACTGAATTTTGCGAAGCGTTCATTCACTAGAAACTAGCAAGAAATACAGTGTAAGAATTGACTAATGCTTTATTTTCTCTTATTCTTCAGATTAGTGCTGGGAATTTATCCGTTTGTGTATTCGAATATTCGTTCCGAAAGCTTCATGACTATTCGAATTATTCGAGTATTGGAATATTTGAATATTCGTGGAGTATTCGAATATTCGTCGAGTATTCGAATATTCGCACAGTAATAAACACACCCCTAAGCCCATGAATGTGTCTCGCTATCATTTTTTGAATCTGCCTTTGTTTCCTAGAAATATAGCTATTTAATTATTTACTTTCAAATAATTTCGGAAATTTTTCATTGTTTATTTTAGAAAAATTAATGACGATTATGATGCCGGTTTCATTGTGCTTATCACAACATCAGTTAGGTTTTTAGTCATGTTTACGTTATTTACAAGTACATATATAAATAAATAAATCTGCATCCCCTGTATTTGCGTTTTAAGCTAATAATGCGCTCAGTTAGAAAAATATGGTTAATTTATAATTTATAGTAGATGGTGTACATATTGTTAAAACCAAGCAAAGAGAGCCTATACAGTGCAAAGCTAACAAATTATTAATAATCACTTATTTGAAGGATCTACTTTTTCTCCTAGTGCTCCCTGCGATGTGTGATTCTAAGAATCTTCTGGGGATCATTCCCAGCCATAATATATATTCGAATATTCGAATACACTCTGGTTGAAATAATTCGTATTCGAATACTCGAATATTCGAACTATTCGTATTCGATTCCCAGCCCTACTTCAGATGAGCAAGAGAAAGAAACAATACTAGCGTTTCCTGTATTCCAAAGAGACACTGGCCGTAGCTATTAAAGAAATAAGAACAGGAGGGGTATCTCTGAGCGAAGCATTTCGGAGATTTCAAATTCCAAAATCGACATTACATAATAAATTAACCGAAAAAACGCCAAATATTAGGAAAATGGGACCACCACCGATATTAGGCTACGACGAAGAAGCGCGTTTGAAGAACTGGATACTTTCCAAGGCTCATTTGGGCTTTTCAATGCATCCGGACGAAGTTAAAGATTCAGTACAAAAGATTCTGAAAATAATTGGCCGCAGCAACACTTTCGTAAACGACAGGCCTGTAAATAAATGGCTATATCTCAAGCGGAACCCGGATATTTCAAAAAGAAACACAGAGATAACATCGAAGTCACGGGACGCCGTTCCAGAAAATTATCTACGGGGATGGTTCTCTGAACTTCACAACTTTTTGGAAACTGAACAGTTACTAGGTATGATGGAAGATCCTCAACGTATATTTAATGCAGACGAAACCGGAGTTATAACATGTTTAAAATCTGGATTAGTTTTAGCGCCAAAAAGTCAAAAGAATTTGTATGAAGTTCCATCGGGCCCCGAAAAAGAATCCATAACCGTTTTATGTAATTATTGCGTTTCTGGGATCGCTGCACCTCCCATGGTGTTACTTTCGTGCAAAATAGTTCCTTAGGAGTTGTCTCTCACTGCACCTGATGACTGGGCGATTGGACGTTGAGATATTGGCTGGATGACTGCTGCAACATTTTTTTAATACGTTGCCAACGTGTTTCAACCATGGTTAGTGTCAAAAAACACCACATTCCCTAATATATTATTCATCGATGGACATAAGCCCCATTAGAATCTAGAACTGTATGAATTCTGCGTGGAAAAAAGTATAATTTTATATTGCTTATATCCGAACGCCACACACATACTCCAGCCTTGCTCTGCAGCCATATTCAGACCTTTAAAGGTGCAATGAAAGAAAGTTTGCAGGAACTTCAAACAAAAATCAAGTGCCACAGTAACCAGGTACAATTTCTGCTCATTGTTCAAAGAAGCGTTTGACAAAGCCAACAAGCCTACTACAATACAGAATGGATTCAGAGTTTGTGGATTGTTTCCACTGAACCCGGATGCTGTGGACTATAGTAAATGTATATCTACTAGGCGTGATGAGATTTTTCCAAAACATCGAGAGGAAAATAATTTAACACTTCATGATTATCTTGTAGCAAAGAAAGTCGTGAAACATTTCCTGGGAAAAGTAACAATACAAAAGTTTTGAGAATCAATTAAGCCAGGAACATACATCCAGCGATCATAGGGACAGGTATTCGTTTTCGAATTTTTGTAATGCTAATATTGGAGAGACTCATGTCTGTGTTCCTGGAATCTACAAGGAAAACATGCACGTCGATGACACGGCTTTTGAAATTCCGGCACTTACGGACTCATTTCTGGATAGTGTACCAATAGAAATTGATGGAATTTTATTCGACCCTATTGAACGTATCACCTTTCAAGGAACTTCAATTACTGACATAGAAACTACAAGATTAGATGCAGCCGCCACAAATACTATATACGAAAATGAAAATCAATATGATAAATCAGAGAGTGGCATTGCAGAAATTGCGAACGAAGTCTGCAACTAGATCGTGGAGGTCATCTTAAATTCAGTCTTCCAGATTACAGACAACTAAAGGAACAATGTAAACGTATCTGCCACAGAAAGCAGCAAAGAAAACAGCAGGCGAGAAAAAATTAAAATTGTGTCAGATATTACTATAGGAACTGGGTCAAATTGTGTTCCAGTATATGAGAATGTTTGTAGAGAGCATCTGCATTGGCCAAAACAAGCACCTGTTGTACAAAAAGTGCGAAAACGTCAAACTATGCCTTTTGCTATAACATCACGAAAATGGGTGGCATATCAACAAAACATCGAAAGGCAGAAAACAGCATTTCAAGAAGCTTTACGAAAAAGAAAAATGGCCAGAGATCGCAAGAAAATGGAAAAAGAAGCCAAAAAATCTAAAACAAAACCACGATCTGAATCGAGCACGGGTCGAGTAATGCCATCTTTTGTCGTTGAGGACTATGTTGTGGTCAATTTTGAGGGCTTAAGGTATCCCGGTCTCATAAAAAATATCATTGGAGATAAATTTGTAATCAGCGTCTTACATAAGACGAGAACAAACAGATGGAAGTAGGACCCAATTTGGTATGATAGCCATGGATTGATATAGAAAATTCATGTACCAATAGAAGAAAATGACGGAACATTTATTATAAAAATGTAAATCAATATCATGTTTTACATTGTTTTTATACTATGTTTTTTAAATAAAGAATGTCGTTCATTTACCCGTTCGCTTGTGTTTAGTTACTGGTTTTCAATGTTCATTCTATATCTAAGAACCTTAATAGTATGACAGAATCTGTCCAATTCTCATGTTCATAGAATGTTCTATGAATATATATTGTACGTTGTGAGAATATTCTGGGGATGTTTGAATATTCTTTCCAAACATTCCTGGTATATTCTCAGAATGTGTCTGTGCTGTCTGGGTACTAACATATGGGTGCTTGAATTTGGTTGTGTGGCTATGTACGCTGTTGATTGTATGCATGAAAGTAGGTCAAGTACCAATATAGTGGAGGGACGTTGTCATGGTCGCGTTGTATAAAAGCAAAGAAAACAAGAGCGAATGCAGACATTGTCGGGAGATAAGTTTGTTAAGAGTTGTGTGTAAGTCACCTGAGAGAGTAGATATAATGAAGGAGACAGATGACCGAGGGAAAGGTTAGGGATGTCCAATGTGGCTTTATAACATGAAGAGATTGTACCGACCAACTATGCTCACTTCATTAGGTGGTTGAGATATGCTTGAATGCTGTTAAGAAAATAATTGTAGATTTGGAGAAAGCGTGTAATACTGGAGTTGTGCAGACGCTGTCGAGTACTTTGAACAAATATGGGGTGGATCATTGGATCTTTCGAGGTATAAAATCCATATATGATGACAGTAGAACATGTGCAAGAACCAGTGGAATGCTCAGTGACTATTGTAGAATTGAACAGGATGTCAAGCAATAAAGATGTGTAATATCTCCATGGCTATTCAACATATTCATGGGCAAATGTATAAAATAAGTTTTCTCGGAGACAGAAGGCACAAAAATAAATGCTTCTGATAAGAACAAAAGTTACTGTACACTGATGATGCAGTACTATTTAGTGAATCTGAAGTATATATATATAATAGAAATTGATGGAATTTTATTCGACCCTATTGAACGTAGCACCTTTCAAGGAACTTCAATTACTGACATAGAAACTACAAGATTAGATGCAGCCGCCACAAATACTATATACGAAAATGAAAATCAATATGATAAATCAGAGAGTGGCATTGCAGAAATTGCGAACGAAGTCTGCAACTAGATCGTGGAGGTCATCTTAAATTCAGTCTTCCAGATTACAGACAACTAAAGGAACAATGTAAACGTATCTGCCACAGAAAGCAGCAAAGAAAACAGCAGGCGAGAAAAAATTAAAATTGTGTCAGATATTACTATAGGAACTGGGTCAAATTGTGTTCCAGTATATGAGAATGTTTGTAGAGAGCATCTGCATTGGCCAAAACAAGCACCTGTTGTACAAAAAGTGCGAAAACGTCAAACTATGCCTTTTGCTATAACATCACGAAAATGGGTGGCATATCAACAAAACATCGAAAGGCAGAAAACAGCATTTCAAGAAGCTTTACGAAAAAGAAAAATGGCCAGAGATCGCAAGAAAATGGAAAAAGAAGCCAAAAAATCTAAAACAAAACCACGATCTGAATCGAGCACGGGTCGAGTAATGCCATCTTTTGTCGTTGAGGACTATGTTGTGGTCAATTTTGAGGGCTTAAGGTATCCCGGTCTCATAAAAAATATCATTGGAGATAAATTTGTAATCAGCGTCTTACATAAGACGAGAACAAACAGATGGAAGTAGGACCCAATGTGGTATGATAGCCATGGATTGATATAGAAAATTCATGTACCAATAGAAGAAAATGACGGAACATTTATTATAAAAATGTAAATCAATATCATGTTTTACATTGTTTTTATACTATGTTTTTTAAATAAAGAATGTCGTTCATTTACCCGTTCGCTTGTGTTTAGTTACTGGTTTTCAATGTTCATTCTATATCTAAGAACCTTAATAGTATGACAGAATCTGTCCAATTCTCATGTTCATAGAATGTTCTATGAATATATATTGTACGTTGTGAGAATATTCTGGGGATGTTTGAATATTCTTTCCAAACATTCCTGGTATATTCTCAGAATGTGTCTGTGCTGTCTGGGTACTAACATATGGGTGCTTGAATTTGGTTGTGTGGCTATGTACGCTGTTGATTGTATGCATGAAAGTAGGTCAAGTACCAATATAGTGGAGGGACGTTGTCATGGTCGCGTTGTATAAAAGCAAAGAAAACAAGAGCGAATGCAGACATTGTCGGGAGATAAGTTTGTTAAGAGTTGTGTGTAAGTCACCTGAGAGAGTAGATATAATGAAGGAGACAGATGACCGAGGGAAAGGTTAGGGATGTCCAATGTGGCTTTATAACATGAAGAGATTGTACCGACCAACTATGCTCACTTCATTAGGTGGTTGAGATATGCTTGAATGCTGTTAAGAAAATAATTGTAGATTTGGAGAAAGCGTGTAATACTGGAGTTGTGCAGACGCTGTCGAGTACTTTGAACAAATATGGGGTGGATCATTGGATCTTTCGAGGTATAAAATCCATATATGATGACAGTAGAACATGTGCAAGAACCAGTGGAATGCTCAGTGACTATTGTAGAATTGAACAGGATGTCAAGCAATAAAGATGTGTAATATCTCCATGGCTATTCAACATATTCATGGGCAAATGTATAAAATAAGTTTTCTCGGAGACAGAAGGCACAAAAATAAATGCTTCTGATAAGAACAAAAGTTACTGTACACTGATGATGCAGTACTATTTAGTGAATCTGAAGTATAAATGCATCGGGTGTTAGCGAGACTGATGACAGCAACAAATAAAATTAATCTACATGTGAACACAGAGAAGACTAAAGTTATGGTGTTGAATAAACAGGGGTGGCATGAGTAATTGCAGTCTCTTAATAAATCAGAGTAGAGAAAGTAATAGAATTTAGATATTTAGCAAGACTGTTTTCAAACGACGGAAGAATAGATGGTGAGATACAAACTAGGGTAAATGCAGGAAGAAAGATGCTGGGAGCTATGACAAGTGTAGCCTAGAGTGAATGCAGATCTAAAGAGGCCAAAATGACTGTATATAACAACGCACTGGTACCAACTGTTCTATATGGGTCTGAAAGTAGGGTATGTCAGGCAAAGCATGCAATAAAAATAAATGCTGTGGAATGTACTACCTGAGACGAATCACTGTTAAAACAAAAAGGGATAAAATTAAAAATGGCTGGGTTCTGAACGAATGTAATGTGGAAAATTCATCGAAATTAAATATGAGAGCAGCGTGCTAAGATGGTTTGGGTATATAGAATTAATGTATAATGGTTTTATAGATAGCATCTGAATGGTTAAAGAGGCCATGGAATACCCAGGAAAACTTAGTTGGATGTTGTAGGCGATTGTTGTAGGCGATATATTAAAGAAGAAAGTTGTCAGAAGTTTTCGTAATAGGAATGTGTAGAGTGTATTCAGAGATGTGTGAATATGGAAGAAGCAAAAATAGCATTGCAAGAAGTGCACGGAGAAATATTATTAGCAAATAGCATAGACGGTGTGGTGTGTCTACCCCTTTATGGAAATGGCGTGACGGTTAGTAGTAGTAGTAGTAGTAGCAGTATGTCAAAAATAATATTTGTGGATGTTCAAAATCATTTAAAAAATAAAAGAAAATTATTCTGAGAAATAACAGATATATTCATTTTTTTTTTACATTTTTGGGATGTTCGTCTATACAAAAATAAATACTAACGACATATCTACAAAGTTATAAGCGAAAGCACCTGTTGACTTATCTTAGGCAGGTTAAGTGTACTGGGATTTTGACTGTTTTGGTTGGTTGTTTCTTACTAAAGTCTGGACTATTTCCTTCATCGATTTGTTTCTTCCATAAGTTGGCTACATTGCTTTTCTGTACACATGTGACGGGAACATCTACCATAACAGGCTTACCAACTTGACAACTCTTTTTACACATTAAAACAGGCTCGACACTGAAGCAGATTTGTTCATCTTCAATAACATAAACTGTCCTTTTCTCCATGCAACCTGCCATTCGATTACGTCCGTAGCTTTCTCGACCTGCGTCAATATCAGAGATGACATTTCCATACAGAAATTCTCTGTAAATACAAGATTTAGGTTTATTCATTTGTGCCTCTGATCTGTAGATTTGTTTGTTCTGTCCTCTGCTACTGAAATCGTAAGATCTCTGGAAATCTACAGCATTACGAAGTATGCAACCTTCTGGTGCCTGGAAATCTCTTGAGATTTCTCCGTCATAATCACCGCAGAGACCACGAATTGAATTGCGGAATTTGTGATGTTTTGTAGTGGTCACTTTAACTCTATCACCATCATAAATAACGTAGAAGGCATCGCGAACATTAACTTTTACTTCTCCATTAGGTATTACGTACACTGTGATAACTCCACCATATACATCCACAGAGTTTTTGTCGTTGTATTGTTGCTCTTCACCGTTAATGTATACTTTAGCTCTTGGGTTGGAACCAGAATATCCAGAACCACGTGGGGCTGGGACAAGTCTTACTTCAACTTGCTGGTAGGAAGTGTCGGGATTATTAACATAAATGTTGACTTCTTTTTGGCTGTTGCTCTCTGGTGACTTCCTGAGTATTACCTCATACTTCTCTAATTGGTACCTCACTTGTTCAGGAGTAGTGCGATATTCCTGGCGATCCATATGTCTGTAGAACTGTTGGAAGACAACATACCATGAATTTCCATCTAAATGTAGTGGGTATGTGACATTGTCGAATGTAACAGCCCTTGTTTTGTCGATTACACAAATTGCTGTAATTAAAGATAACATTTTTAAGTATCTATATACACTGTCTCTGTTAGGTTTGGAGGAAATTGATTATTTCGACACTTGTTAAGTGAATTTTTGCGAAAGTTTGGTTAGGGGGATTTTAAAATATGATAAATTTGTTTTTACATGTTGAAATTACAGATTTTTTTAGAAAAGCCACCAGTTTTCTTAAATTTTAAATAAAACACCCTATATGATTTTACCAAGTCCTAAAAGAAATGTAAATACAAGTTTAACAATGTCAGAGTTTATTGGCTTCCTTTTTTAAACCAAATACGAAAAGTAAGCTAATTGAGACCTAAATATATATATATATACTGTACTTTGCAAGTGAGAATTTATAAGTTTGTTCCCTTAAGAATGATCCAAAACTTTAAATTTACTAGTATCATATTTTAAATTTTAGAAAAATAGAACTGTGTTACTTGACTATCGCTACTAAATAAAGGTCCGGTTGGGCTGGAAGTGTTAACGTAAACAAAAATGATTTTATAAAACAGACGGTAGACGGTAGATTATAAAACAAACGGTACAAATACTTACGTCTATATGTCTCGATTCCAAGAGCCCTGCCCATCAGTCTAGTCTGCAAATTGAAAGTCGGGTGAACAACTACAATGCGCTTGACCCAGTCATTAAATGGAATATTGTTGAAATGGATTGCTCCAACACTAGACTTGACTGTAACATTCACAGCTTTTAGTTCATCGCCGTAATCAGCTGTGACATCTACTTCATTTTCTGGGAGACCAGTTGGTTCAAAGGTACTATTAGCATAATAGAAATAATTTTTGAATCTAAAATAGTTCTCAATATCTTGATATATCTTCCAAATAAGAGGATAAACATTTTCATATTTGATTTGAACCTTAACTTTGTTAAGCAGGTTAGCTTCTTGTGTTACATTTGCACAAGCTGGCAACTGATAATCTCCTTGTTGCATCTGCTCGCGACAGACACGGTATTGGTAAGTGTTGGCCACATAATTTCTACGAGATTCAGTCCTTCTAAACTCAGCACGGCCATTGAATTTGGCGGATGATTCCCAATTTTCACCAAAGGCGGCTTGGACCTGCACGGTGGATGTAGGATCAAATTTGAATGCGTATTCCATATCTAAGCCATTTGTGTTGGGGAAGCGGCTCTTTACTGACACAGCTAGCTGATGTGGTCTCTGATTTATGAAACCTTGCATATAGACTAATCCTCTTGATTTAGGATCTACATCGCTCCTTGCAAATGCTGCAGTGGCAATGTATTCTTGACCAGCAAACTCAACTGAAGCATCTACCACTCCAGCATATGGTTTCCTGATACCTGCTGATACTTTATCTATAAATTCTTGTTGACGATCGTGGGATTTACCTGACGGTTGGAGATGTTTGATTTCTCCATAAGGACCGCTATTATGTTCTTCTTGTGTGTTTAAGTTAGGTTGGTACTGAGTTCTATAGCCAAAGTTGAAGACCATTTTGCGATCAGTAGATGTTTGACCATTGTAATAAATGTTAATATAGTTGTTTTCAATGTCTCCATTCAGATCGTGAGTTCGCATAGAAGAGAAAAGGCTTCGTGTTTTAAAAACTTTAACTATGTATGCTAAAGACCAAGGATGTTCAGTTGTGGCTTCAACTCGGAGAGGTGCAGCTGGTCCACTTTCACCGAATGTAAATTCATTGTGGTAACTTTTTGGTTTTTGTATAGTCCTCATATTTTTCAAGTTTTCTTTGGGGTCAAATAGATTTGTAGAGGCAACGTATGGATGAGATCTATAATGGAACAACCTAATGTTTTTCTCTGGTTCGGTAGCTTCAATTTCTACTTGATACAGATTTGCTTTGATATTTGCTTGAAGTGATCCACGGATCGGTAAGAAAATCTGGACATCCTTGGAATATCCCGCTTTATAGAAGGTATGTTCAAAAGGTGCTATGAATCCCATGACACCACGGATTTTCTTAAATACTGTTCCACGAATGTTCCAGGAAGCTTGCATCTCTTCAGGAATGTTAAAGTATTTACCGTTTGAGAAAGCTGGATTGGCAGTAGCTTGGACATCTCCTTGTACAGATACCATGGTTGGAACGTCATATGTATACACAAATGACATACCCGTTTCAGTAGGGTATGAAACTAACTTTTCTTCTTCATTCATGTATTTGTTATAAGAGAAGCCTCTGCCGGTTTTCAGTGATTCTTCAAGATACTTGAACCCTAAGAAATCGTAAAGATATTTTTGAGTACCTATTTATTGATCTTACTAAAGTATAAAGAAATAAAACCTTTTACTTACATCTTGGTAACTGTTCAATAGTGTGGTTGTCATAGGGGAAGAATAAGTTGAAATCTCCTGCCTTGAAGTACAGATTTCCCTCAAGTTGCTCACGATCTTCAAAGTCCATGTCCAATAATTTTGCAAGTTCAAATGAGAAAGACTCCCCAGTAGCAGCTTGTTTACTGCGTTGTTCTTGTTCCCTGTGTTCTTGGAATTGCCTTTTTACAACATGCACGAGACTTTCTACGGATGAAACCATTGAATGAGCGAGTATATGACGTTCTCTAAAACCAGCTAAGTTACTGCGAATCGAATACTTAATTCCTTTTGGAATAAAGGTGGATTCGTCAGCTATCGTGTTGAAGTTTTGCTTAAAAGTGAATTTCATTTCATTAAGAACATAGCTACGTAGATAGTTTTTAGAGTATTGATACCCGTATTGTCTTTTGGTTAGGTAAGGTCTAGCAGCTTGAGCAGAAGCACGCCTAGAAATTAAAAAAATAGTATTACTAAATAAGCTTTTGCTGTTAAATAATGCAGAGGAAATCGCTGGATGGAAGGCAGTATCTGAGAGAATATTGAGGCTAGAATTAAAACAAAACAAGCACTTTTACGATAATGATCAGTAATGGGCTCAGAAAGATGCAAATGCACAAGTAATTTATATATATATATATATATATATATATATATATATATATATATATATATATATATATATATATATATATATATATATATATATATATATATATATATATATATATATCTGCGATCAGCTTCAGAAATAAATAGAAACAGAAACAACATTACAAATAATAAAGAGAAACTACCGTTTCCGGTAGGTAGCTTGTAAGAGCGACACAAGTTAATAAAACTGAGCTAGCTTTTACACCTAGCCACAACAATAGGACGTGGGTCTTAAAAAAGGAATGAAAAGAATACTTTAAACAAGAAATATTAAAATGTGAAGAATAATATAAGCTATGATGAAGCTTGATAAAATAGATAGCAATGACATTTAAAGAAGATTGGTAGCGAAAAGCATTATAAAATAAATGAAAAATCAAATTAAAAGCTAAGACAGTTTGCTCACTGAGTTGCGATAAAAAACAAAGAGAAGTAAAACCTGTAGGAAAAAATTATAAAGGAAAAGTGTGAAATGAAGACAGTCAAATTTTTTTTAAAAAGAGGCTTTTGCTGGACTTAAGTGGACACGAAAGTTAAAAAAAGTGATTAGAAAAGTTAAAAAATAAGTGAGTAATGATCTAGTAGTGTACTTACAAGTATTTAAACTCATCGCCATATAGTTCAGAAGCAGATTCGATGGCAGACTTGACAACAGAGTTGACTTGTTCGTTTGTGTCTTCGTTGGTCTCTTCGTTGGTCTCTTCGGCCATACGTTGGAGCATGTCAGTAGGAGGGCTAGTACGCATTAATTGATATACGGCAGCTACCCTAATTTCTTGGGTATCACCACGGTTTGAATATACTTTGTACAGCACAGAGCGTGCAAGTGTGGGGTTAGATTCAACCAAATTGTCTAAGGCAACAATCATCATTAATCTTTGGAACTGAGATATGTGTACTTTACCCTCAAGGTATGGCTCAAAAACTTCCAAAATTTTTCTGTCACCAATATTTCCAAGGACACGAATGTATAATTGTATATGAACACTGTCACCTCTATTAATTGCATCTCTAAGTTTTTTGCCGTAATAATGGATAACGTCGTTTCTTAAAAATTGCATGCCTTCGCCATTTCTGAATGAACCAAAGGTATGTACGGGGTACATATTGTGTGAGGCATAACGACGAACGTACACTTTATTTACCAAGTTGGAGTAAGCCATAGCGACAGTTTCATTAACCACGTAATGGTGTTCAAATTCTGGACTTGTCACTAAATCAAAGAATTGTTTCATATATTGGTAAGTTGGAGTATAAACTGAGTGTGACATTGTCATAATAACATCTAAAGTTTCATGCCAGTCCAGTTGTCCGTTTGAAATCAAGTTACGGATTGCAAGAAAAGCTGGACCAGTTCCAGATTTAGCTAAAGCATCTCTGTATACATCCCAGCCACTGTTTTTTTCCTCTCGGGTATGGTATAAGCTTGTAGCTACAGCTTGAAGTTCTCTGTGATTCATAGCTCGGATTACTTTAGTCAAAACAATAAATTTATATAAAGTGTTCTTTTCTGGCATCTCTTCGATGTAACTTTGTTCTGATGCAATTTCCTTAACCAGTTCCATTACTTTTTTAACTATATCTTGAGCACTTCCGGTTTTGGGGTTTTTGTCGTTGAAAATCATGAATACGTCAGGTGAGTCAGGAGCAGACTCAAGATCATCTTCCTGTTGATTTACGAAATATTCAGAGGAAGCGTGCTCGCGTGATTCAGATGAGTGGTGGCCTTCATAACGATGTTCATACTGTCCTTCATAGTGATGTCCATAATGTCCTTCAATGTTGTGTTCTTCATTGTATTTAATTTGGTTTTCGCTTGAGTCTGAATGAACTAATGAACGTCTTAAAGTGTCTTCTCCCGACGAGCGTTGCTCATGCGAGGTTTCATGGTATTGATACGGTACTCCTTGTCGAACTCCATAGCCAGCAGATGGTCTGTCGTAAGTATACATCAGGTTGCCCAAAGAGATGGGTTCAACAACAGTTTCTGGTTGAGCACCGCTTGCTTTATATGATTCTAAAGTGACGTTGACTATACTTATTACTGATCCCTTTTGGTTGTCAGAAAGTGTTGGACTCACAATAATTTTGTTAATAGTGTAAGAGCTCTGAACTGTATATCTTTTTAGGGAACCAGTAATGATGGCACGGCTTACAGATGCTCTGGATATGATCTGACCAACCTTGTTTGATCCAAGCTTATCTTGACCTATTCCTTCCCATCCGTGGTGATACATGGGACGTTCGTGTGTGTGGCTGTAGTTTTTAGATTTTACAATTTCCATGATTCTTCCTTGACCTTTTAAGTTTGGTAAAGGAACTAACCAAGGCTTAGACTGCATAATGTATTGAGGGAATTCTTCAATTGTGTACAAAGTTTCTGAAACTCCAGTAACTGTATCTTCCATTGTTTTGTAGGTTGCTGAGTATTCGTCTTCCTTAGGTAAAGCGTTGATATGACTTCTGATTACGTTTCTTCCTTTGGTATCCAACTGAATTTGACTCACAATACCCTTAAGGATATTGGCTTCCCAATTTTTGACGTCCTTGCTTACAATGAGATCTCTCACGACACCATCCTCCATAACAATCTGGAAGGGCTTGCCAGATAAGGGCAGCTCTTTATAAGACAGTTGGTCATCAGGAATGTAAGCCTCATAGTCGCCTGAAAATTCAGAGTGAATGGAAGCATACTGAGGATTCTCCAGTCTTGCGTATAGGCTGCCAGCTAGGGGTTGTATGACCATTTCAGCCCTTACGATAATTCCAGTGTAGTAATCAGATATTTCGTGTAAGCTAGATAGGGTTCGAGCTCGGATCTGGTAACGATATTCCGTGCCGTCCTTCCATCCTGGGTTGTGAGAGGCATAAGCCGAGCCGACTGAAATAAATAAATTTATTATAAAAGTGTTTCTGTCCCTATATTATATTTTATTCGTTTCATTTTTATTTTAGCCGACCATGACTTAATTTGTTATTGCGTTAGACTTACGAATTTTTATAGGGAGGTTTTTGAATTCTAACCTCACTGCTGGCGATACAAAGAACAGCTTAGATAGTGTGATTCGAACTTAATATCATCATCTTATCTATGCGGAAGGTATCTAGTACACAGTCTTAGTTGCGATGACTAGCCGATTTTGCCTTTGGGCTATGTTATTGATTTTTAATTAGATACAATTTATATTCATTTATTCACTGTTTTGAGAGAAAAATTTGCAAAACCTTTAAAGATATTAAGGAAAGAAAAGCTCCGGATATAGAAGAATTACCAGCGGGACTTGTAACAAATTTGTGTGAAAAAATGAAACAAGAATTTTTACAACTAGTTACGAACTATTATAAATTGAAAATATATACTTCTCAGTGATTTTATGCGCAAAAATGCAACTATGCGTACAGAAGCATATGGAAAATATTCTGCTTATCATGTTAAAAAATAGAGTAAGCAAAATTGAGAGTTTTCTGTATGAAGAACACGGATTTCGATTCGGTGGAGAAACTAGATGAACAATAAAAGAACAGAGGCTTGAGAAAAATTATAGACACGTTCATTACTTTGGTAAGCCAAGAAAAAGCAATTAGTAATTTGGTTTGGAAGATATTGTTTCATATAATGGAGAGAGCTGGATTGGATCTGTACAGAAATCAAAGTACCATAATAAAATTTAACACGTAGGAAATTAAAGCCAAAATAATAAAAGGCGCATAGCAACGATGCCTATTATCGCTATATACGATGTTAAATTTATTTAGAGCAGATAAAAAAATAGGGACAATAGGCATTGAGAAAAGGAAGGTAAAATTTGTTGGTAAGGTCAGGTCTCCGAACCGCGTCCAAATTTGAGATTGAAATATCACTCTTAAGTTTATGGTTGAACATACTGTGATCATAGAGACGATTTTCAGTCTGATCGGAAAAGTACACAGATTGAAGCATTATAGCACATCTTCCCACATGTTCTCTAAACTCTAGTGAAAATTGTTCAGAACTGCAAGCTAAATCGTTGTGAACGAAACCATTTTGTACACGAATCACCCAACACAAAGTACTTCTCGACTGATTATGAGGAAATTTGGCAGGTGCTTTTCTTTAATTAATAGCTTTGATGACTTTGTTGGCCAGCCCAGCTAATCAGTTTTTTAAATTAAAGCTTTTATTTCTCTTCGGGAAATTTTTGAAATTTATACACGGATTGACTTTATAGAGACAATATTTACCAAAATCAATTGAAAACTAAATTATTGACAAAAACACTGTTTACGAAAATTCGCTATCATAATGCATTTGCTACGTATTAGATCGTTTAGCTCTTAGCCGCTATAAATTTATATATATATATATATATATATATATATATATATATATATATATATATATATATATATATATATATATATATATATATATATATATATATATATATATATATATATGCGTACTTGTATTATGCCATATATCAAGTTTAACCTTTAAAAACATTGTTTTAGGCAGTTAAAAACTTAAAGAAACCCAAAGGTTTAAAGCTTCTGTATGACAAACAACGCGTATCAAATTGTGTTGAGCACAGAAAAGTTATTTTGGACTATGTGAAAACTGGAACCTTTGATGAGCACTAATAAGTACACTTTGAGAAACCCAAATCACCACAACACTTATTTCAGAGACCTTACGATCGTTTCGTTGACAAAGTCAACATCTTCAGAATTTATCTTCCTTTGAAGATGTTGACTTTGTCAACGAAATGATCGTAAGTTCTCTGAAATAAGTGTTGTGGTGATTTGGGTTTCTCAAAGTGTACTTAGTTATTTTGGAATAAGTGGTCAAAAATTACCACAATATCAAGTTTTGTGCCGAAGGACAAAATTTAGGTATCGAATATATTGAATAGGCTGAATTTTGTTGCATGCAAAATGAGATGGTTAAATTTGAACTAATTTGCCAATATTATAATCTATTCAAAACTGACAAACTAAAAATATGAATTCCGATAAATTACCAAATGTAAATATAAGTACATAATATTATGTTGTCACGTTTATTTTGTTTTGCTTCGACGTCGTGGGTAATGACAGCAAGTCATTTCTTGATTCAACATAAGCGTACATTTAATTTTTTATTTACCCTTTTGACTATACACACTTGCGGTAACGAGACTTCTGAATTTACAAAATATTTAACTTTAATTCAAATGACTAGGTAAATTAATTAAATTGAACTTTGTGTATCTAATTTTCACTTTTGTGGCCTTAAACGAAATAAATCTAAAAGATATTTGCTCTAAATATAAACACTTTGCAACACTGCATAATTATTCATCATATTGAATAATCATTTAATAATTTACCTTGAACTTAATCAGTTGTTCTAAAAACAAAACAACCTTTTTATTAATACTGATAACAAAAAAAGACAGTGATGACCAGTATATTTTCTGGCTTTAGAATTTTATGCTGTGCATTTGTAGAAATACTTTTGATATGTGGCAGAGAGAATTGTTAAGTGAACTTGTGTGTGTGTGTGTGCGTGTGTGTTTATTTAACGTCGGCCTATTTCCGCGACTATGGCCAATCACCGACGCCAGGGAGCAGTTTCACCTCACTATCCTGGAAGTTTTGCCGAACCCCTGCCTTTCTGTAAGGAAGGTAGCGATCTTTAACGTGCCCAACATCACATGGACACGGGACCGACGGCTTTACGCCTCCTCCTAAGGGCGGAACGTGCAGATATTTAACTTGCTTAAATACAATCCCAGAACCTCGGTTGATGTTAATTTTACAGTTTGTACTGAAAAAGTGAAAGGAGTACCCTGGGATCGAACCCAGTACCCTTCGGTTCAGAGGCACACGTTCTTACCCCTGAACCACCGAGGTTCTTTAAGTGAACTTTAAACAGTGTTCGTATATTAGATATTATATTAAATTTTGACAGTTTAAAAAAATAAAAACGGAATTTAATTCATTGTGATGCAAATGTGTTGCGTAAAGTAATAGTGCAAATGTGATGCGATAATTTCCTGCCATCCAATGCCGCGATCGATTAAAAAGGCAAGTGGAATAACTTTATTTACAATATAAAATTTCATTTCGTTATAAAAATGTAGATTTAATTTAATTTAGTTTATAAGTTATTTATTGTCACACGAATGTGGCAAAATTTATTTTCGATGCATTTTATGAATATTTTCATTTACCCATCTTTTTCACCGCATGTCATAACAATAATAGTGAAAAAGCACAATTTCCTGTGTTTGGAGTAGGTTAGGTTAGGTTTGATTGTGTGTGGGCCATACCGTTCCCCTCTCTGTCTATTGTGGCTCACGCCTAATAGTCTATATTTGGCCCAACAAAGCCAGCCTCCTGCAGAGGTCGATAATATTTGTGGGCGAAAGTTGATCCAGGTCTTCTGGAGCAAGCTTTGTCTTACCAAGGAGCAGGTGTCTAGTCCTGTCCGCCACCGGACAGGAACACAGTACGTGCTCTGCTGTTTCGTCACTCTCCATACACAGCCGGCACTCAGTTTCTTGACCGACCGGTGCATGTGGTGACGCAAGCGGCAGTGTCCTGTATACAGACCGACTAGAGTACTCAGTTGTTGTCTGTTTAGCTCTAGAAGTTTTTTAGCCCTTGACTCAGACAGGCCAATTGTGAAGGCCTTAGAGTGAGCTAATCCTGGCAGATTTTGTCATTGCTGGATTGTCATTCTTTCTGTCCAAATCTTTAAGGTGTGTTTTGCTGTGCATGATGTTATCCCCAGCACCGGTTCTGGTCCGATAAAGTCCCCCTAGGCACCACTCTTGGCAAGCGCGTCGGCCGCAACATTGCCATCATGGTCCGAGTGACCCGGTATCCAGACCATCGACACCTCATTGCAGCTGCCCAGTTCGTTGAGGGCAGATTTACAACTCCATACCGTTTTTGAATTGCAACGGTAGGAACCAAGAACCTTTATTGCAACTAGGTTAGGTGAATTTATCTTTATCGATTTGTGTGTGCACTGATTTTCTACACTTCCCTTGCACACATCGATTGTATAACGGCAAAAGGCCCTAAGCCACAGATGTATTTTTTTTCAGAAAGAAGGAAATTTAAATTCAGAGCTTGCTGAAAAAGAAAAGGGTTCCGATTTTTTACATAATAACCATCTATATGAATAGTTTTTTTAAAGTACAATTTATGAGAATTCTAAATACCATTTTATGTCTAAAGGTAGTAAAAATGATGGTTCGTGGTATAAGTATCACAATTTAAGCAAAAATGTGGCTTAGGGCAT
Organism: Tillus elongatus; assembly: GCA_964006375.1. NCBI lineage: Eukaryota > Metazoa > Arthropoda > Insecta > Coleoptera > Cleridae > Tillus > Tillus elongatus. The sequence continues at coordinate 115,389,701 of OZ023269.1, read as the reverse complement.
TTTGCCTTCAAACCGTCGACATCTCGATGGCATACACTTCTGCCTGGTGTATGGTTGCGTACTTTCCGAGGCTAGTTGATAGTCTAGCATCGGTGCTGCCCCCATATGCTCCGGCTCCCCTCACTCTATTCCTTTTGGAGCCGTCAGTATACCAGCAGAGATCGGCCCTCAATAGGGTCGTTTGATTTCGTTCCCAGTCCTCCCCTTCCGGGAGGATGGTCTAGAAAGACAGATGTGTTTGGAGTAACTTCTTCTTCTGGTATATATAATATTTGTATCTTTATTTTAATTTAAAAAATTGGATATTTACTTTTTGTTAATTGTACCTATATGACGCATCGGTTTTTTTATAGAAACATTTACAAATAAAAAACAGGCGAAATCAGCAGCAAGCAATTAACAATGTTGCAATGATTTTTTTATTTATCAGACAATTGAAACTAGGTTAATTTCTCTTACTACGGAAAGACCATTGCCTTATCTTTTAAGGGATGACCTGTTTATGTATATAGCAAAGTCCTGCCGCAGAAAATGCGTTTCGGGATCAAATTTTCATAAAGTCATTTAAGTTTCAATAATTTAATTTACCATTAACCTAAAGCCTTTAATGTAGGTATATAACGAAGCCTATATCAAGGCGGTATGTGTATCAGATTTCATTAAAATAGCTTTTTTTGAGACAAAAATATCTAAGAATACTTATTACTGCAAAAAACTGGTTCGATTAAGCTGGCAAATGAACTTGGTCAAGGTTTTTACAAAAGAAAAATACGTACCATGTTCGATCAAAATCGGTTAATTATTTTATAAGTTATCGCTAGGATACATACTAGGTATATGTATATACATTATATATGTATATATATACATTGATATGGGTACCAGGGCATCAAAGCCTTGAAGGAAATGAGGAAGCAGATAGCCTTGCAAAAAGGGCAGCAACAACATCATTATATGGTCTAGAACCCTATTGTGGACTAACAAAAAGCCACGATAGAAACAAACTTGATACTTGGGAGAGGAACCAAATGCTGTCAACTGGAGGAAAACGCCAGGCTTAAGGCAGGCAAAACGACTCATAACCATATCAACAGAGGGGTCTAAACTGTTTCTTGAATTGAACAGGAATGGCTGGAGAATAATCATATGACGTTTCAAAGGACACTTCCCAGTAAGATATCACCTTATGAAGATGGGTAAGGCGGACAGCGAAAACTGCAGATACTGCACTGAACCAGCAGAAATAATAGAACATTGCAGAAAAAACAGAATATTTTGTATGCGTTTGCATGGCTCAGTTCTCCAAAAGACTCAACTACTTTCGAGGGGTCAAAATAACACCACAGGAAATAGGTAAAATATCCTCCAAAAAGATAGTAGACTATATGCTAAATCTTAAGATTTTGGGTAACTATTAGAAAAAAAACATGCATGCATAGAAGACCCATAAGGGTCGCAGCTCTGAGATAAACTCGAGCTCTTCCAAATTGTCAACAATCATTGTCAAACATTTTAAAGGAAATGTCAGATAAAATTATACCATATTTTCTATTCTCTTTTCTCTAATATTCTTTGTCACCAACACTTATTTTATAACAACTGGCTTTAATCTTAGTCTTGCAATAAAACTCGTTTACATTTATGGAGAAATCTTTAGGGTGAATACATTTTTCATTTTCCTACAAGTTTGACATTGTTTTGCCAAAAAAATGATATAAATTCTTCTTACTACAAAAACATTTTAACTTGGACCTGAAGACCTGAAGGAAAAGAAGTTTGAAAATTTGCAGGACGTGAAGAGAATAGAAAATTTTGAAATGTGGACACGGGGAAAACTGACAAAGACCGCGTTTACTAATAGATAATTAGCCATAGAAAACGTGAGGCTTGTAGTGCAGAAAATTTACAAATTAGTTGGAAAAACATTTGGTTAATCAAAGATCGAGATCTTTTAAATAGGTTATTGGCATATTAAACTACCTTTTACATGCGTACAGAGTTCTTATTTATTTTAAAACAGAGTATGTAAAAACCTATTTAAACATTTGAGCTCTGTTTTCCTGATCATTTATATTAATCGATTATATTATAAATTCTCAATGTTTTTTTTTTGTAATTTCATAAAAACATTGTTTTTTTTGTTATTAAAAAAATCCGTAATGTTAAAAGGAAGTTAAACATAAACTTAAATTACTGAAACACTGAAACGCAGCCAGTTTAAAAATACATTTCAAATTGAAAAGGCAAACTTTTACGAAAATATACTACCGTAACGCGCATGCTGTGCCTGGCTCATTTATAAAAGTAATATATATGAGAAAGAAATAGTCTTCACAATAGGAAGTTACTAAAAACTGACTAATTTTTCTATTCATCAAATAATCCAATAATACATACAAGTTATATTTAAATTCATTCATTAACTAAGTGAAGATTGGAACCTGTGATGTGCACTAATAAGTCCACTTGGAGAACCCAAATCACCACAACATATTTAAAAAACACTTGACGATCGTTGCACTAACCAAGTTAGCGTCAGCAGAGGATGAAAATTTCTGACGAGAATTTATCTGATGATTTTTCATCCTCTGATAACTCTAATTTCGTCTGTGAAACGGTCATCAGGTCTTTTTAAAATATGTTATGGTGATTTGGATATATATATATATATATATATATATATATATATATATATATATATATATATATATATATATATATATATATATATATATATATATATATATATATATAAATTGAAAAGTAAAAATGTATGTTATTTTGTATGACAATACATATTGGGCATACAATTCTAAGTAACGAAATAATAATAAAAATAACAGAAACTTACTCAAAAAGCAAAGCAGTATCTTTTGCCACATCTTGAACAGTAGACAGATAGGACACTGAAGTGTGAAGATACACAGACAATTTTCTCCTTATATACTCAAAACTCAAAATATTAAAATGCAGATCAGCATAATATAGGTCAAAGTAATATTTGATACAATGTTAACAATGATTTAATTATTAGCACAATCTACTGGACCAAAACGTAAAAATTGCTATCAAGTAGTTTGTCCTCTTTCATTCATATTTGCAATTGCTATTTTAGAAGCCAATTATCGTACTTTTGCTGAGCTAGGCTTTTCCATTATCTTCCAATGTTTCATTTTCTGTTTTATTGATGTTTTTATCAGTATAGCGCATTTATCTTTAAATTACATACTCTACTTTTATTTTAAAAATTTCGTTAGCTGACTTAGAAGCTTGTCTTGTCTAAATTAATTTAAAATATACATAGAGAACCTTGCAGCTATCTGAGTAAGTCAAAAACGTATGTTTTATTGGGGAATTTTGTCCGTAGTAATTTCATCTAAATTTTTTGTTCCCAATAAATCCCTTTCAGGATGTGTCTATGCGTGTGTGTGTGTGTGTATTATGTACGTGCGTGCGAGTGTTTATAAAAGGGTTTCGTAGACACAATAACTTTCCTTGAGCTAATGATTGGTTTTTAGTGAATTTTGTTAAGAAAAAATCTCTATTGACTCTATAACTAGGACAGCTAGTACCCATATCCAGGGTCAGTTTCAATTTTACATCTATATTGTTTATATACACAGTGTGTCCCAAACTGAATGGGAATATATTGCTTTCTCCGTTATTATTAGAAATAGGGTGGCGGTTAAATTTGCAATGTTTTGTAGAACTTCATGCACGTTCCAAATATGACTTGTATTTTGCCCTGCCTTTTTTCGTTTTCGAGTTATTTTGAAAAAACAAAATTTGTCGATTTATTTTTTCTTCGATATCTAAGTAGGCGTTGATCTGACATGTCTAAGACTTGCACATTATCAGGACACTTTTTTTAGAGTAATCTTTTTGTGCTATTATCAACTTTGGATTGTCATTTTTTTTTCAGCTACAGGTATCAACGTTTGTTTTTATTATGGCAGTCATAATGGATTTTTTTGCTCATGTGATAGCCTGTGAAAAGAGCTTTCCAGCGATGTACAACATGCTTGACAAATCTTGTAATTGCACTGACAATTTTGAGAAAAACCGTTTTGAGGATAGTAGGCTATGAAATCCAATACCAGAAAACAAATGACAAAAAAATGTTCAGAAAGCAGTAGGCCAGGAGTCTAACAATAGACTTCTACTTTCAACATAATTTTCCGTAATGATTCACGATAAAAAAATAGGAACTTTGAGCACACCAATGAATCGGCCCATTATTACAAAAAAAAATTTTACATTATAACATTATTCTAAAAAATTGTTATAATTTAATTAAATAGTTAAACCTAGTAAATAATTAAATTTACTAACAGAATTTAATAAAAAGCAGATTATTAATTTGCGAAGACGCCTTTGAAGATTGTTTGATTTTTAAACGTAAGTTAACTGAAAAACAACAGAAGAAAGGTTGCTATGGATATAACACTATCGCGACAATTAAGAATACTGTCATTCTTAATTATATAAACGATTTGAGGTGTATTTAACACGTTTCTTAAAATTTTGTACTAAATATTTTGTTTCCTGTCTATTTTAAATATTATTCAACAATATGTTCAGTAATGAAGAATATTTTGACATGTTGGAATGTTATATTCGTTCTAACCGAAATACTGAGGCAGCTGCAAATTCATATCAAAAAAACTACCCAGAAAGACGACAACCAAACACCAAAATGTTTCGCAGGATAGTGACCAATCTATTGAACGACGGTAGCTTCCACGCAAAGAAACTACCAATGCCTAGAAATGAAGAAAGAAATAATGCCGTCTTACAGGTTTCAAACGAAAACCCTCCGCAATCTGTTCGGTTTTATGGTGAACAAATTGACGTTCCAAAAAGTACGGTACACCGTGTATTAAAACAAAGTTTATTGTTGGTCCGTTGTTTTTTGAAAATAATTTAACTGGGGAAAGGTATCTTAATCTATTGAGAAATGATATCTTACCAACAATTAGAAGAGTTCATGATAATTTAGACGAGATTTGGTACCAACAAGACGGTTGTCCAGCTCACAATGCTAGGATCGTCAAAGAATTTTTGTACTAAAATTTTAATAATCGTGTCATTTGTAACAATCGGCCGGTTCATTGGTGTGCTCGAAGTCCTGATATAACACCCATGTCTATTTTTGGGGTACTCTGAAGAATGGTGTGTATAAATTCGATCCACCACAAACTATCAATGAATTACGAAACAGAATCACGGAAGCTATAAATCATATTAACCAAAACACCCTCACCAGAGTTTGCAGGCATGTTTCAAAAAGGTGTGTAAAGTGCATTGAACAAAACAGTGGCCATAATGAACAATTTTCTATTTAGTGTATTTTTAAGTTTCTATTTTATTATTTGTTGAGTTCCGTTTCTAATTGTGTTGTTTTGTGGAGTTTAAGTTTCTATTTGTTATTGCCGGGTTTCGTTATTAAACTGTTTCACATAATATTACCTAGCATTATTACCTAATTAAGTATTGTAAATTAAATCAAAATATTTTTTATCGTGAATCATTACGGAAAATTATGTTAAAAATAGAAGTCTATTGTTAGACTCCATGGCCTACTGCTTTTTGAACACTTTTTTTTGTCATTTGTTTTCTGGTATTGGATTTCATAGCTTTCTATCCTCAAAACGGTTTTGCTCAAAATTGTCAGTGCAATTACAAGATTTCTCAAGCATGTTGTACACCATTGGAAAGCGATTTTCACAGACTATCACATGATCAAAAAATACAATATGGCTGCCATAATAAAAACACACGTTGATACCTGTAGCTCAAAAACAAATGACAATCCAAAGTTGAGAATAGCACAAAAAGAATACTCTGTAAAAGTGTCCTGATAATGTGCAAGTCTTAGACATGTCAGATCAATGCCTACTTAGATATTGAAGAAAAAAGAAATCGACAAATTTAGGTTTTTCAAAATAACTCGAAAACGAAAAGAGGCAGGGCAAAATACAATTCATATTTGGAACAGCATGAAAATCTACAACACATTGCTAATTTAACCGTCTCCCTATTTCTAATACAAACAGATATAGATAGCAATACATTCCCATCCAGTTTGGGACATACTGTATATATATATATATATATATATATATATATATATATATATATATATATATATATATATATATATATATATATATATATATATATATATATATATTCATTTATTTACTTAAACAAAGTTAAACTTGTGCTTGTATATGACACGATCTGGATTGCGTTTTAATGCAAAATCAAAATATTTGTAAATGTCAAAATGTTATTTCGTGCTGTCAGATGTTCGATTTCCTTATAAGTTCTCTAAGTTTCTTGTTTTTTCTTGCTTCCAGCACATCCATGATGGTTCTGAACACTAGTAACGATTTCGCGCAAGATTATTCATTTTCAGAACAAGATTTATTAAAAACTTATTATAAACCGAAGAACAATAATTACGAAATAATAATTAAGAGCATTTATAAAACTCACAACAAACTATTTTAAAATATAGTGCATTACTGAATCAATTCAGGGCTTAAGCCTAAAATGTCAAGGAAACTCGCTTCTTCAAATAACGTTTATTAGGCTAGATGTATTCTCACCATAATTATAACCGCAGACCGGTTTCACTCTATTTAGAGCTCATCAGTATGGTATATTAATTACAGCGAGAACACACCTATAAAGTAATACAGCTACGGTAGCCAGTCTCCTAGAACATTGTGAGATGTACGATAGGGTCGCCATCTCCGTACGCAACCAGGTAGTATGTTGTTACGATAGCCCCAAATAACACAAAATGTTATAAAATAGAGACTGTGTATAACCAACGAACAATTTTGTAAATTGTAAGCCCTAGCCCATTATCTCCCTAATATAGAGACAATATATGTAAGGCTAGATGTATTCTCACCATAATTAGAACCGTAGACCAGTTTCGCTCTAATTAGAGATCATCAGTACGGTATACTAATTACAGCGAGAACACACCTATAATGTAATACGGCTACGGTAACCAGCCCCCTAGAACATGGTGAGATGTACGACAGGGTCGCCATCTCTATGCGGAACCTGGTAGTATGGTGAAAATACATCTAGCCTTACATATTGTCCCTATATTAGGGAAGAAATGGGCCAGGGCTTACAATTTACAAAATTGTTATGTGGTTGTATACAGACTTTATTTTATAACATTGTGTGTTATTTGGAGCTGTCTTAACAACAAACTACCTGGTTCCGCACCGAGACGGTACCCTGCCATACATCTTCCAATGTTCTAGGAGCCTGGCTACCATAGCCATATTACTTTATAGGTGTGTTCTTGCTCTAATTATTAAACCGTACTGATGAGCTCTAATTAGAGCGAAACCGGTCTGCGGTTCTAATTATGGTGAGAATAAATCTAGCCTCACATACATTGTCCTTATATTGGGGAATAAATGGGCCAGGGCTGACAATTTAGAAAATTATTAGTTGGTTGTACACAGTCTCTATTTTATAACATTTGGTGTTATTTGGAGCTGTCGTGACAACATACATACCTGGTTCCGCACAGAGATGGCGACCCTGTCCTACATCTCACTCTGTTCAAGTAACAATTAGTTTGTTAGTATGACTGCCAGTCGATTAATGTAATCAAGCTCTGTTGTGAATTTATTTTAAAATATTTAAGGTGCTACTGACTAAGTGATTTAATTATTTCCAATACATCCACATTCTATGTGAATTTTATATCGTACTTGTTACCCGACGACCCTTTGTTATTTATAGTCGACATTGAGCAACGGCAATTTTCGTAGGGTAAATCTAAATAAATGTTTTCCGATTTTACTACATCATTTTCATGAATGGACAGTAAAATCCGGAATGATCTGAAAGTACTAAAGAGCTACAGTTAGTGCTATCAGTGCAACAAATTTGTAAATCCTAATATGTTTCGGACGGAATACATACTGCTGTAAAATATTTTGCGTGGGCTAGAAGCTTTGTCCCAAATTCATGAAATGATGAGGGATAAGGAATTCCTGTTGCACATACTGAGTTATCTTCATTTGCTGTATTCGTCAATTTGTTTATATTTCACTGAGCTGATCTGAGCAATTCCCCAAGAGACGTCAATGGTCTATCAACAGGAGCGCTAAGAAACAGCGGAAGGACATCAAAGAAAACCAGCATTCCGTTAAATTTAGTTATATCTGTAAATTTTATTGACAAATTCAATTTAGAGAAGAGCAAATATGGTAAACTGATAAGAGAACGGATTCCTTACTCTTCAAATGCAGGATTTAAAGTCCAGAGGTATCGATTTAACCTATTTACCTAGTTTACAAACTTGGATGTACAATACATGGAGAAACAAAAATAATCTACACATTATTTTAGATATTTTTATTTATAATACATATTGTAATACATCTCACAATATAGAAGTATTTGTCAAATGCATTTTCGTCATGAAATGGGACAATTCGGACTTCGCAGGAGTATTCTCCTGTGCATAGACGTACAGGTGTTCCACGATGATGATCAACTTTTTATTTCAAATTGAACAGCTAAATATTTTCGTGAATTTCGATAGTATTCCTTTAGAGAAAAATTCAACAATATGAGGTTTATTGTATCTATCTATCAAAATGACAGATCCATGAGGAAATAAAAAAATTGTTAGATAATAACGTTTTACTCATGAAAAGAAACTGAGAGCAACAGAAAAGTTTTATCATAAGAAATGCTTAAAACGTCTGCCATTGTTGGTTTTAAACATGTATGTATACCCAGCTACCAAGATCACACAAATAGCTCTTCGACCAAACTTCAAAAAACATTTTTCATTAAATTTTGCAAACTATAACTTATTAAAAATTTACAATTAATTCCCAAAATTTCACAAAAATTTTACGAACAGCGATTTCTATGGAAAGATAAAAGATTGTATACGGCACATCGATTTTTTTCACGAATATTATAAAAGAAAACCTCTCTATATGCGCCATTTTCATGGGACTCTGCTATATATTGGTAAAAACACCGTATCATAGTTTTTGGTATGTGCCAAACATGTGAAGCAATTGAAATAACTCGAAAACAATGAACCCTATGATTTTTTTTACAAACTTGCATTTTCATTCAATGGAAAATGCAAAAATGCAATAATAGAAGAGATGTTCGATTAAAATAAAAGAAAATTTGTATTATCAACGATTTATGTGTCACCCTGTGATTGTCGAAATAATTTTATAAGACGTAGCTCAAGATACCCTATAATTAACGTATACAATTTTTTCTAGTATCTTGTATAATAATGATATAAATGCCTCACCCTCTATATATGTTAACAGATAAAAACTTAAATTAACACAGCATCTGGGGTCTAGGGGTCGGCGCTCATTTGAAGAAATCATTTCAAAATCCAAAGTCGCGGTCTCCTCAAGAGGGAATTTTTTCTACGAAAATTCGCTAAAAATTACTAATAAAAAGTATTAAACCATAAACTCTATAACTAAAATTACTGCCAAAGCATCAGAGAAAAGTTTCATTTGAAATGAATTTTCTGGAAATATTTTAGCAAAATGAAGGACGATAACAGTTGAATCTGAAACTTAAGGGTTTGTAAAACACACTTCTTGCGACATTTTCTCTACATAACCCGTATTTGTTCCAGGTTTTTTCCCTAAAAGTTTACAATTTTGTCGTTTCAAATCGTGACTTAGACGCTTTAAAGGAAAAACTATAAAATTATCAAAGTAATGTTTCTGGCATTTCTTGATCTTTTTGCGCAAAAAAAACTTAACGAGTGTCTGTAATATGCGATAGATTTTGCTATCCACACTAAATATTTTGTTTTTGTGTGTTTTTATGGTCATCAGTGGCACCCAAAACTTGTTTCTTTAAATGCCTATAACTTTTTTTTTCTTGCAACAAAACTCAAAATTTGAATACCTAAATTTTATATAAACTTAGAAAGTTAAATTTAGGTATATGATAAGGCCTTTCCTACGGCACTATATCGACCAAATTTCATTAAATAGCTTTGTAATTTTTGTAGAAAAAATTTTTTTCGAAAGAAAACTCAAAATTTTTCCGGAAAACCTTGTCCGATTTTCCTGGGTAACGTAATCACCCAAGCTATTAATAAAAGAAAGGCACTTGCCGAGTTTCATCGAAATCGGTTAGTTATTTTTTGAGTTATCGGTTGGACACCTACATATATATATATATATATATATATATATATATATATATATATATATATATATATATATATATATATATATATATATATATATATATATATATATATATATAGTATTCAGTTTTTGTGACGGTAATATTGTTATTTAAAGGTTTAAAATACTTACATATAACGCGAGTTTTACTTTAACTAATTATGGAATAACAAACATGAAAAATACCTTTTTGTAAATTTGACTGTATAAATAAATTTGAATTCGAAAAGTGTTAAACTGACTGACATATGCAGCTAACTATTGTGTGTTTGCATTTGCTTTTCGTTTTTGTCTAGGAAATATAAATAGGGGTAATGATTTCTAAAATTATTATCTTTCTTTAAGTTAAGTCGTTAAGAGTAATTTCAAATTCTTCTAAACACATTCTTTTATTACTTAAGGTTTCACAGTGTAAAATAGAAACAATACTAAAATTTATATTGTGGCCAGTGTCGAGATTATGTTCACATAGAGCGCAAGTTCTTTTTTGTAAACGTGTGTCACTTTTGTGCTGTGTTAATCTATCTTTGACGACTCTGCTTGTTTGGCCAATGTATTTTAAACTACAATTACTACATGGAATACAATATATATATATATATATATATATATATATATATATATATATATATATATATATATATATATATATATATAAACATATAACAATTGAAACTTACACCGGATAGGGGTCCTAGTTCGCTCTCATTTGAAAATTTTTTTGCAAAGTCTCACCATCGATACCTCTCTATTAGTGATTTAAAAAAAATAAAAGTTCACTAAAATATTTGCACAAAAGTCTGTAGTTTTTATTATAAGAGATAGTTCTAATAAATCCTAATCAACTATAGGAAGGATAAGTATCTAAGTTTCCTAGTTGCAAGAAGTATTACATCTTTGTCAAGACCAATGTACATTCGGGAGACCAATATACTTACAAAAATAATTGTGGACCCCAGATGTTGTTCCTAGCGATGGCAACCTGCATATATTGTTACGACTACAAGAATAGTCGCTGCTGCATTCTGTCCTGTTCGAGACAAAACACATACATATCCTTCTTTGTTTTAGGTAAAGTAATTTTTCGTATATAAGTTGGCAGTAGAATTACTTACAAAAGAAAGCAAAGGCAAAGAGTTTGTTTCTCGTTTGGATCTGTTGGAAACTATATTAAATTACCAATTTGTTCGTTGAAAAGTTTGCTGCAGCTTATACAGGTTGGTTCTTCTTTGACCATGGGGTCAAAATAAGAAAAATAAACAGATAAATGCAGTTTAAAATTTTATATTGATTTTTATTTTATCCATGCTTAAAAGTAAACTTAAGAAATAGAAATATCGTAAACGGTAAATATTTAAAGAACATTTTCAAAAATAGCACTACAAACTTCAATGCACTTGTTTGCTCTTTTATTGATAGTGCGAATAGCACGATTAATAGCGTCGCGATTGTTTCTCATTACAGCGGCCGCATTCCTAATGCAATACAGTAATGCTTTCCTTCATCTACTTCTAGACAAAATAATCGAGTGGATTTAGTTCTGGAAACCTTGCTGGCCAATTTATTTGACCCCTTCTATCAATCCAGCGTCTAGGAAAATGATTTTTTTTTAATTTCCCGCGAAGTAAAGTGGGGAGGGGTCCCATAATATTGGTATTATCATAAGTATAACCCTTGTATTTTCTTATTTCAACAACACACCACGAAGGCGTACAGCCTAAATATTATCGTACCGTGGGTGTCGACAAGGAGGAAAGAGCCAACTTGTTAATTCTGAACTTGAAGGTTTCGAGGTTCGGAGGAGAAGGAAAAACATGTGCCGGAAAGGAATTCCACAACTTGGAAGCCCTCGGGACAAAAGAGCGGGCATAACAAGGTGTTCTATATCTGGTGACCTAGACAGTAAAATGGTGCATTCGCTCTGTTCCCCTGGTAGATCTCTTGTGGGCAGCAGGTGGAGGAATTATGGAAGAAAGCTCCTACGAGCAGTGCTCGTGCAGATATCTGTAAAAAAAAAGAGAGAGAGCGGTCACCAACGGCACTTCGGTGGGCAAGGAATGGCAGCCTTTGGGTGAGGCTTGGGTCACCGACGAGACGTATAGCTCTCTTCTGAATGGAGTCCAGGATAGCGAGCGTAGAGGTGGTAGCGGCACCCCAGATGTGGGAGCAGTATTCGAGGTTTGGCCTTATTTGTGAAGTGTATAAGGTATAGAGATTAGCTGGTGAAAAGTATTTGCGAGCGTGGAAGAGGAAACCTAATTTCTTAGCAGCCGCTTCTGCAATTGATGTGACATGTTGGTGCCAATTGAGATTTCGATCCACAGAAATGCCAAGAAGTGAAAAGGACTCATTACTATGAATAACTTGGTTGTTCATTGTGATGGGTCTAGGGCTGGTGTATCTCTTATGAGATAGAAAGCAAGAATGAGATTTGGTGGGGTTGAATTGTACAAGATTTCTACTTCCCCAGTCTAATATTTTTTGGAGATCCACAGAGACAGAACCCTCCATGAGTCTGCGATCCTCATTTAATTGGGCTGAAGAGACATGTTTAGAATATTGTATATTTGAGTGGAGGGTGTTGTCATCCGCGTAACTGTGAATTGGGTTGGATGTGCTAGAGAGGAGGTCATATTTCGTACTTCTTGACCTTTTTGCGCCAATATAAGTTAATCTTTTCTGTAATATGTAATAGAGTTTGTTCCCCACAAATATTTTGGTATTGCTTTGCTTCCCCGGCCGCCAGCGTGACAAAAATAAATAAAATAAAATGCCTATAACTTTTTTCTTTCAACTTAGATATCTTAATTTTGGTGGATATTATACTTTTAATAAAATGCACTAATATAAAACAGCTTAATAAAATTCACTAAGAGAAACCGGCATATTACATTTAGTTGTCATACCTTTCTTACTTGCAGAAATATTTTTTTTTACCGAAACCCAACATTTTACCGGAAAAACTGGTCCCTTTATCCTGGATAACGAACTTATCCAAGACACTTGCAAAAAGAAGATATTTACCGAATTAGATAAAAATCAGCTTATATTTTTTGAGTTTTCGGTGTGATACATCTAATATATATATATATATATATATATATATATATATATATATATATATATATATATATATATATATATATATATATATATATATATATATATATAAACATATAAAAATTGGAACTGATCCCGGATATGTGTTCTAGGGGTCCTATTTCGCGCTAATTTGCAACAAATTTTTCAAAATTCGAAAGTCGGGATCTCCCCATTAGTAAATTTTTTCTACGTGTGTGTGTGTGTGTGTGTGTTTTGTTTCTTTAACGTCGGCCTATTTCCGCGACTATGGCCAATCACCGACGCCAGGGAGCAGTTTCACCTCACTATACTGGAAATTTTGCCGAACCCCTGTCTTTCTGTAAGGAGGGTAGGGATCTTTAACGTGCCCAACATCGCATGGACACGGGACCAACGGCTTTACGCCCCCTCCGAAGGGCGGAACGTGCAGACATTCAACTTGCTGAAATACAATGCCAGAACCTCGGTTGATGTTAATTTTACAGTTTGTACTGAAAAAGTAAAAGGAGTACGCCGGGATCGAACCCAGTACCCTTCGGTTCAAAGGCACACGTTCTTACCTCTGAACCACCAAAGTTCCATTTTTTTTTCTACGAAAATTCATTAAAATTTAAACCGGTTGCAGAAAAGAAAACAAACTATTCTAAAGTTACAAATCTCCACGTCCGTGTTAACTGTGGAACGGTTTTACCAACAAGAAGTCTTGAAAGTCTTTATCTTTCCATTAGGGGTTTTTTCAACAAAAATCCGCTAAACAAAAATTACTGGAATTGCACAGTCTGATCATATAACTTTAAAATTGAATCAAAGACAAAAAAAAAGGAAAAAAAGTTGAAAGAGAAATTCAATCATAACTGATGGTTTGAACCAATACCCCTTTGCTCATTAGCTAGTTATGGAAGCCCCAGCGCTAACGAAGATTGGTAAACAAAGTATAATGACAGGCATAATGGTCTCCAGTTATTTATTCGTAATATGTGAGATGTATTTTAGAGACATTTTGCAACTATTTTAACAAATGAGAAGAGTAGCATAAATCAAGAACATCCTAATATACATTTCTTGCGATATTTATCAATGATAAACCATATTATACCAATTCTCGCGTTTCAAATCTCCAGTCTGATATTTACAGAAGAAAAATGATGTGGTATCAACTATTTTATTATACCTTTTTTTTCTTGGAAGATAAAAATCTAAATTTTGATGTATAGTTTACTTTTTATATTGTAAACCTACATACTACATTTGGTTACCATAGCTTTTTTATTTTTTGAGATAAGAATTTTGTTCGAAAGAAAACTCAAAATGTTTCCGGAAAACCTGGTCCGATTTTCCTGGATAACGAACTTTTTTAAGCCACTTACAAAAGGAAGGTACATACCAAATTTGATCAAAATCCGCCCATTATTTTTTAAGTTATCGGTGTGGTATATATTGTTACAAAGCACTTCAATAGACGTAGGTGCGGTGTTGCCACATCTCCAGAATTTCCCCAACATCTGGGAATTTTTGCACAATCTGGCAACACCGCCTCCCCACCCCCCCTGGGGGTGCCTGGGGTGACCCCCCTCAGGCGAGGTCTCAACCCTCTAGGACCAGAAATAACGAAGTTACCAACTTGTACCCCGTCGGAACGGATAACTGAGGTCTGCACATTCCGAACACCCTGTATGTACACCCTGTATACGCAGAGAACCCTTACACCCTGTATACGCAGAGAGATCTTATAGTTCGAGAAACACCTCTTGTGTAACATAGGAGTGGTGACCACATTTGGATCTTCCTGTATATACATCCCCCTGTATACACACGGGACCGATCTGTATTCACAGAACCTTCTAGTAAAAGAAGGTCCTGGAACGTTCTGGAATGGAATGCTCTAGAAAGGAGGGGAAGGTACGGCGAGTATATAAAAGCGAAAGCCAGCCAGCCCGAGTTAGTTCAGTTCAGTAAGAGAATGTGGTAGTGACTTGAAGAAGCAGTGTAAAGTGTTAAGAGAGTAGTGACTGTAGTACCAGATTAGTGACTTTTGTTGAGAGTAGTAATTGTAAGGCCAGTAAAAGAAGTGTTTTGTGAGAGAGACATTCTAGAAATTTTATTGTATCCATATTTAGAGTGTAAATAAAGTTGTTTTGTTAATCTTTAAAGTCTCACTTATCCAGAACCCGGCGAAAACGCAACAATTTGGTGTCAGAAGTGGGATAAGTGAGTGAAGAAGTGGACAACTAAGCTAGCTGTAAATGGTAAACACTAGATCGACTGACTACGACAAGATGGCTGAAATCAAAGAGTTGATGGACTTACTGAAAAGACAACGCGAAGAAGACGAGAGAAGACGACAAGAAGATAAAGAAGACCTCAAGAGGCAACGCGAAGAAGACGAACAACGGCGACAAGAAGATGAAAGAAGACGACGCAAAGAAGACGAACAACGGCGTCTTGAAGATAAAGAAGAACTCAAGAAGCAACGCGAAGAAGACGAAAAACGACGACTAGAAGACAAAGAAGACCTCCGAAGTATGTTTCACAATATGAGAGTCGATGTAAAAGAGGAAATTGAACTGATCAACGAACAAATAGAAAGTGTGGACAGGAAAGTAGAAAATGTGAACAGTAAAGTAGAAAATGTAACAGAAAATGTAAAGGATTGGAACAAACGATGGAAAGAAGTTGAAGGGTTGAAAGAACAAATGAAGATGATCATGAAAGGCACAGAAATCACACATAGAGAACTGACAGAGCAGGTGATGGGCCAGACTGACAGAACTCAACCAAGAGGAGTTACTGGAATGTCCCCAGTTCAAAATCGGCCGGAAGAAAATATGCCAATCGTGCAGCAGCCTCATGGAACCTTGAAGCCGCCGACTTTTGACGGAGAAACATCGTGGCCCATGTACAGGAGGCAGTTTGAGGCGGCAGCTCTCAGCAATGGGTGGAGCGAACAACAGGCAGCAACTGCTCTAATTCTCTCGCTTCGAGGTAAAGCCCTAGAAATCCTCCAGAACATCCCGGAGTCGAAACAGCAAAACTACTTAACAGTGATACAGGCCCTAGATTTGAGATATGGTAACAAGTACATGAGCCAGGTCTACCAGACACAACTAAAGTCAAGGGTCCAGAAGCCAAATGAGACGCTGCAAGAATTTAGTGGCGAAGTGGAGAAACTTGTGCGACTGGCATATCCCCAAGCCCCAGAAGAATTTGTCAACCAGATAACCGTCCAGACCTTCATCGATGGGGTACTTGATAATGAAATGCAACAAGCTTTAAGGCTCGGAAGGTTCAAAACACTTACGGACTGCGTCATTTATGGCTTGGAATTTGAAGCAGCGAAGAATGCATCTCAACCTCGCCGCAACAGGCTGCGCGAAGTGAAGGAGATAGAGGACTTTGCAGACACGACAGCGGAACTAAGGCAAGAAATGAAAATGATAAAAGAAGCCATAAGCAAGCTCACTGTACCGGTTGGGGCACGTAGGACGAAAGCAGATTGGTCAGACATAGAATGTTACAAGTGTGGTAGGAAAGGGCACATAAGTAGACAGTGCTCACAAACCCAACAGGTGGCTCGCAGAAGACAAGAATACACCAACAGTGAGCGGCGTCAGGGAAACGACCTGACGCCAGTGTAAGGGGGCGGCAGCTGGCGTGCGAGTCCCAAGGCCCCAAAGTAAAGGTCTCCACTATCCGACGCTACCACGAGAGCCTCGTTATACCTGGCAGCATAGACGGAAGACAATGCAGTTTCACCATCGATACTGGTGCCACTAGATCCGTTGTACGTCCAGACATGTTGCCAAACAAGTCAGCACTCACTACCAACAAACAGCCTGTGTTGGAGACGGCAAAAGGAGATAGAATACCCGTGCATGGAGAGGCCACTGTTTACATTAGGCTGGGCAGTACTGAGCTACAGGTAAGGGCTGTCGTCGCAGAAATCGTCGACGAATTTATTCTGGGCCTGGATTTAATGGAAGATTTCGATGTCCTATCAGTAGACTTCCAGAATAAGATCTTGAAAATCGGTAACGAAGAGTTGTATTTATCTCCAACAGCAGGCGAAGCTAATCCCAGGGTGAGACTTATTGTCGACGAGGATACACGGATTCCTGGTAACAGTGAGAAGATTGTCAGAGCCAGGCTAGAGAAGAAACTTGATGGTATGTCTGCTCTCATAGCGGAGCCCCTAAAAGATAGACATGATGGTGCCCTCGTCGCACGATGCTTAGTAGACCCGAAGAAGACAATACCCATAAGAGTGGCTAACGTGCAAACTAACAGAGTCACATTGAAGAAAGGTGAGGTTATCGCCACTTGCGAGCCCATTGACCGAGTAACGTTGTCAAGAAACGTGACACCCACTGCATTAGACAGAAGACTGCCAGTAGAAATAGTAGAGCGGTTCAAGAATTCATGGGGCCAATTGAACAACATGGAGATGGAAATGGCCCTGAAGTTCATATTGGAGGAGGCCGATATTTTCGCTCAAGATAAAATAACAGGTCGTACGAGTCTAGTGCAACACAGAATTAATACTGGCGACGCAAGACCAATTAGACAGCCGCCGAGAAGACTGCCTTTTGCCAAGCAATCAGAAATCAAGGCGATGGTTAACGAAATGCTGGAAGATGGTGTGATCGAGGAGTCTAATAGTCCTTGGTCGTCCCCAGTAGTTTTGGTCACCAAGAAAGACGGCACTATGAGATTTTGCGTGGACTATAGGAAGCTGAATGACGTCACCAAGAAAGACAGTTATCCCCTGCCCCGGATCGACGACACTTTGAACACTTTGGCCGGATCAAAGTGGTTCTCTACATTAGACCTGAAAAGTGGCTACTGGCAAGTAGAACTCCATAAAGACGATAAGGAGAAGACTGCTTTTTCAACCGGGAATGGGTTGTACCAATTCAAGGTCATGCCATTCGGCTTATGTAATGCTCCTGCCACCTTCGAGCGACTAATGGAGTTAGTGCTGAGAGGACTGACATGGGAAACATGCCTGGTGTATCTCGATGATGTCATGGTGATTGGAAGGACTTTCGATGAGCACCTGTCGAATCTGAAGCAAGTTTTCTCCAGGCTAAGAGGTGCCAATCTGCAACTTAATCCCAAGAAATGCGCCCTCTTCCAGAAGAAAGTGAGTTTCCTCGGACATGTCGTTTCTGAGAAAGGGATAGAAACTGATCCAGAGAAAATAAAGGCAGTAAGAGACTGGCCTGTGCCGAGGAACAAACATGAGGTCAGAAGTTTTCTGGGACTTTGCAGCTACTACCGACGCTTTGTGAAGTACTTCAGCAGCATTGCGAAACCTCTGCATAGCCTGACTGAAAATAAGGTCGAGTTCATCTGGTCACCAGATTGCCAAGAGTCTTTTAGAGAACTCAAACATCGTCTTCTCACTGCTCCTATACTGGCTTATCCTCGGGACGAAGAACTGTTCATACTGGACACCGATGCTTCCCAGTATGGCATTGGGGCAGTACTCTCGCAGCTCCAAGCCGGAGAAGAAGTTGTGATAGGCTACTTCAGCAAAACGTTCGGAAAAGCAGAAAGGAATTACTGTGTAACCCGGAAAGAACTGCTGGCAGTTGTAAGATCCATCGAACATTTCCACAGCTTCCTGTATGGAAGAACATTCCGCGTGAGGTCGGATCACTCTGCTCTGCAATGGCTTCTGAACTTTAGAAATCCCGAAGGACAGATAGCCCGATGGATAGAGAAACTGCAGAGCTACGACTTCCGGATTGAACATCGAAAAGGAAGAAGTCACACCAATGCAGACAGCCTGTCAAGAAGACCATGCTCAGTGCATGAATGTAAATTTTGCGAGCGACAAGAGAACAAAGAGATCGACAAAGTAACTCATCAGATCAAACAACTGGTGGCAGGACAGGAGAATAACACCGATGTAGACGTAAATCTTGAATACATCAGAGACGCACAGAAGACAGATCCAGACTTGAAAAATATTAGAGAATGGCTACAAAAGGGGAAAAGACCTGAGTGGCACGATGTGTCCCGGTTTGGGGCGGAGGTTAAAGGCTACTGGCTACAATGGGACTCATTGTGTCTAAAGAATGACATGATCACTCGAAAATGGGAAACTGCCGATGGTAGAGACTGTATATACCAGACCGTTGTGCCAAGTGAGTGCATAGACAGTGTTCTTCAAGAGTTACACAATAGTAGAAGTGGAGGCCACTTTGGGGTCAACAGGACTCTTGCCAGAGTGAGAGACCGCTTCTATTGGATAAACTGCCGAAGAAGCGTGGAAGAATGGTGCAAAAGGTGTGACCAATGTGCTTCAAAGAAAGGACCAAAGACCCGATCCAGAGGAAAAATGATGCAGTACATCTCAGGTACACCGTGGGAGAGAGTTGCCGTAGACATCGCAGGACCTTTTCCCATCACAGAGTCTGGGAACAGATACATAATGGTGGTGATGGACTACTTCTCGAAATGGCCTGAAGTTGCGCCGATCCCCAACCAAGAGGCAACGACCGTGGCAGAAGCCCTGATGGAAAATGTCATATCACGGCATGGCGTACCCTTAGAGATTCACACCGACCAGGGCCGGAATTTCGAATCAGAGGTCTGGAAGAGCCTAATGGACTTGCTAGGCATAAAGAAAACGAGAACAACGCCACTCCACCCTCAATCAGACGGCATGGTAGAACGGCATAACAGGACCATCAATCAGTATCTTGCTATGTTTGTCGACGAGAATCAGAGAACCTGGGACAAGCTGATACCTCTGTTCCTCCTAGCTTACAGAAGCTCTCAGCATGAATCTACCGGCTACACTCCATCCATGATGTTGACCGGCAGAGAGATGCGGTTACCAATCGACATGACGAGACCGCCACCGAACGAGGACATAGCGGACCTAGCTACGTTACCTGAGTATGTCGCCGACCTAGAAGGAAAACTGCGCACTATACACAGATGTGTCAGAGATAGGCTCCTCTTAAGCAGTGACCGGATGAAGATGCGCTTGGATCGCAGAGCAACACCCCATACATTCAAGGAAGGTGATGCAGTGTGGCTGTACCAACCAACAAGGAGAAAGGGCCTCAGTCCCAAACTTCAGAAACCATGGGAAGGGCCATACTTGGTGACTAAGAAAATTAACGACCTAGTCTACAGAATCCAGCTGTCTCCAAGAACTAAACCCAAAGTTGTTCACATAGAGAGGTTGAGTCCCTATAGGGGCAACGAACCCCCAAGTTGGCGGCCGGTAAATACTGTTCGGGACGAACAGTCTTAAGGAGGGGGGCAGTGTTACAAAGCACTTCAATAGACGTAGGTGCGGTGTTGCCACATCTCCAGAATTTCCCCAACATCTGGGAATTTTTGCACAATCTGGCAACACCGCCTCCCCACCCCCCCTGGGGGTGCCTGGGGTGACCCCCCTCAGGCGAGGTCTCAACCCTCTAGGACCAGAAATAACGAAGTTACCAACTTGTACCCCGTCGGAACGGATAACTGAGGTCTGCACATTCCGAACACCCTGTATGTACACCCTGTATACGCAGAGAACCCTTACACCCTGTATACGCAGAGAGATCTTATAGTTCGAGAAACACCTCTTGTGTAACATAGGAGTGGTGACCACATTTGGATCTTCCTGTATATACATCCCCCTGTATACACACGGGACCGATCTGTATTCACAGAACCTTCTAGTAAAAGAAGGTCCTGGAACGTTCTGGAATGGAATGCTCTAGAAAGGAGGGGAAGGTACGGCGAGTATATAAAAGCGAAAGCCAGCCAGCCCGAGTTAGTTCAGTTCAGTAAGAGAATGTGGTAGTGACTTGAAGAAGCAGTGTAAAGTGTTAAGAGAGTAGTGACTGTAGTACCAGATTAGTGACTTTTGTTGAGAGTAGTAATTGTAAGGCCAGTAAAAGAAGTGTTTTGTGAGAGAGACATTCTAGAAATTTTATTGTATCCATATTTAGAGTGTAAATAAAGTTGTTTTGTTAATCTTTAAAGTCTCACTTATCCAGAACCCGGCGAAAACGCAACAATATATATATATATATATATATATATATATATATATATATATATATATATATATATATATATATATATATATATATATATATATATATATATATATATATATATATATATTGAAACAGACTCCGGATGTGGATTCTAGGGGTTCTAGTTCGCGCTCATTTGCAAAATGTTTTCAAAATTCAAGTCGGGATCTCCCCATTAGTTAATTTTTTCCACGAAAAATCACTAAAAACATTATCTTATTGGATTTGTCTATATTTATTTGACTAATTAGTCTTTTGCTGAACAGTCTAAATTTAAATCAACAATTTTCTTGTAACTTAAGCACAATTAACTTGTCTTAGAAAGAAAAAAAAACTATATCACGATTCAAATGCAAATAATGTCAACTTCACTTTACTTTGCGATTCGTATGTACATCCAGATAATATTGTGTGTTAAGCTTGTTCTCATTTAACATAGGTATATTTCACTGGCTATATATGTATTTGTATTTAGATCTGCATCTGCATTCTATATTACCATATCTTGAGTAATGGCGTCGGATTATTTTAATTACTGATACGTAGTATTACTTCATTTATTTACTTATAAGTTTTTTATTACTTCGGAACGATACTTTTCGCTGTTCTTACAAACTGCTAAGGATTCCGCTCTCTAAACTTAAAAAAAACATGTCATTCCTTTCTTTCTGTCAACCTCTTTGATCCAATTTTTCCACAGTAATCTCTTTCTGTCCAATAAAAATTCCGTTTCCGTGTTGTCATCGCTTTATTCTCATCTTCGTGGAACTGTCATTTTTGCCAAAAATTTCAAATTATTGTGGAACTGTCATTTTGTGCACACTTTCTTAATAATAATTACAAAAGTTATTCTAAATATAACCATTTTGTTCAAATAGGATTGCCTACATATACTATCTATACCTATTCTAATTTTGACAAGTTCTACATTTTTTTGTTGATACACAGATTGATTATTTGTTAATGTAAATTTGGGCTTAGCTAATTTAGTCTTTTAAATGCTCTAAAGTCCATTTTATGCTTTATCATTGCTACACTTTTTATATTAACTGCATCTAATTATATAATGCCTTATATCAATAACTAATTTGGATGATATATGCTCCATTTATTTATTCACTACTTTCTTACTAAATTCTTTGCATTCCTGTTTGATATTAAATGTTGTGTTGGTAAAATAGCAGGTGTTGATTAGCTCATGGTACATTTTTCTTTCTCTAAATGGTGTATGTTATGGTGTTATGTTTAGTGGACCTGGTTACCATAACAATATATATATATATATATATATATATATATATATATATATATATATATATATATATATATATATCACACCGATAACTAAAAAATAATAAACCGACTTTGATAAAATTTGGCAGGTACCTTCCTTTTATTAATGGCTTGGATAAACTCGTTAGCCAGGAAAATACAGATAGGTTTTCCGGGAATAATTTGGGTTTGCTTTCCAAAAAAAAAGTTATCCCAGAATATAAAAAAGCTATGGTAAACAAATTTGGTAACTAGTTTAACGTTATAAAAGGTAAACTATGTGCCAAAATTTAGATATCTATAGATTAGAAGAAAAAAAGTTATAAGCATTTAATGAAAAAATGTTTGCTGCCAGATTATTTATATGAAAATTCACTACCATAACGCACTTGCTGCGTCCGGGCTTTTTGTGTTCTATCCGAGTCTGATAGATTGCCTACATATTCTGAGATACCCTGTATATCAAACCTATGATAAGAAACTCTTAGCATACACGTAGAGTTCAAAAATCGAATAATACACATGATGTTCTATAAAAAATACTGTACTACCCTACTTTTTTGTCACACTCTCTACAGTTCAAAATAGTCACCCATTAACGAAAAACCTACTTTATTCACCTTATATATATATATATATATATATATATATATATATATATATATATATATATATATATATATATATATATATATATATATATATATATATATATATAGTACCAAATTGTATGTATTATCTGTCCTTCTAGTTTTTATAACAACGCTTCGACTAAGATCTTACAATGATAAGTTGTGAGATCAGGTGGGTCAGCAGATTAAGGCCTTAGAGGGAGGCCACTTAACTCTGGAAAACTAAACAATGTTGAACGTGGCTCAACTGCCATGTGTACAATTGTGCTTGGATCTGTGTTTTGAAGACAGAAAATGTTGCAATACGGTTTTGTAAGCGGAGAAAATTAAGAGAATCACATAGCCTTATCAACGGAAAGCAGTTGTACGAGTTTCTAGACAGAATCACTGTTTTATTTCACAAGTCTCGTGACAAGACACCTATCTATACATGTTAAATATTCTGTGTCAGATATAAGCTCTGAGTCAAACTCATTAAAATTCAGTGACAATTTCAGGCAAGGGATTTACTCCATACTTAAACTGAAACGTTAACTTAAAGTATTCGCCGGTTGCTTCGTATTTTACTGAAAGGGCAAGGAGCGAATTCCTCCGAGACTGAAGGTTACGTCGGTAAGAGAAACAATGATAGCGATTGTACATAAAAGATCACCAGTTTTCAGTCAACATATAGGTAAAATATTTAAATTTAATTTGTAGATTTAATCAATTCACGAAAGCAAGGTATACGAGGCTGTTCCCAATAAACTTGGAATTTGCTGTTTTGTTACAATTGCATAATAAAAAGTTCTGAAGTAGCCAACACGTTGCAATAGCAAATTTTTATACAGATCTGTTTTGTTTGTAGATATAATAATAATAATAATAATAATAATAATAATAATAATAATAATAATAATAATAATAATAATAATAATAATAATAATAATAATAATAATAATAATATTTATAATAATAATAATAATAATAATAATAACAACAACAACAATAATAATCATACAATCTAGAACGGAATGTGCGAACACTTCTAACAAAATCCAAACCCCCGTAGTGCTATCCAGCGAGCAACCCTGCCTAGACACCAAGGTGAAAGAGGAGTGCTGGATATTGGTAAACAGTGGGACCAGCAGATAGTGAACCTGCGTACATATTTCCATCAGCAGGCGCTTACTTCTGAACTACACCGTGCCATATGCGAGGCAGATGATTAGACACCGCTACAATTAAAAGAAAGCGAGATACAAAGTCACCAATGGACTGATCAGAACAAGCTGCAATCTTGGAAGCAGAAGCCTCTCCATGGGCGACATCCCAGGCACATGTCGACAAACTGGCGTCTAACTACTGGTTAGTGTCCGGGCAGAGGTTTCCAGAGACAGAGGGGTTTTTGCTGGTCATACAAGATCAGGTCATCCCAACAAGAAAGTACCTGAAGTATATAGTTGAAGATAATTCGTTCCAAGATGACAAATGTAGATTTGGTTATCAGCCATCAGAGACTATCCAGCTCGTCACCGGAGGATATCAAGCGTTTGCTGCAACAGAGTATCAAGAGAGGCACGACGCAGTTGCTAAAATACTTTATCTAGAACTGGCTCTGAAACTGGAACTTTTAAATCTTAGTAATGTGCGCTACTATATATATATATATATATATATATATATATATATATATATATATATATATATATATATATATATATATATATATACAGGGTCTCCCAAGTTGAGTAGCCTATTAGATTATTTTCCAAACTATGCATATCTGAATGCTGAAAATTTGCACATGGGGGTTGCAGAAGATGCTCTATCTGAAAAAAATAATTTCCAAAATGGCGCACTTCCGGTTCTACCAGAAGTAGGTGCTAACTGTGTTATTTTAAATAGAACACCCTGTGTATTATTACATTTTTAGAATGCTTATTTGATTTTAGGTGGACTTTTATTAACAAACCTTAGTCCTATTTTCAAATGTTTTCGAAATATTTCAATTTTTTCGAAAATTCGAGTCACGAGAAGGCTTTTTTGATAAGGGTATTTTAGCTTTCTGGTGGGTGTATTAGGGTATTTTTTTTAACTGTGCATTGCAGGACAACAAAGGTGTGTTGCGACATTATTGAAACAATATTTCATATACAGGGTGTTTTGTGTAATGTATATGAATTCCGTAGCTTTCAAACTCAAAAAACTTGTTTATTTCAAATAGAACACCCTGTATTTTATTATTTTATCAAATGCTTCTGAAGACACTCTTTCAAACTGTATTAGCATTCCCTATACCTAAAAACGATTTTTCTTGAGTTATTGACATTTTTTAGAAAAAAGCACAGAATTCCGCAAAAAAAAGTTAATTAATTAACTTATTCAATAGAACACCCTGTATTTTATTGTTTTATCAGATGCACTAGAAGTCACTATTTAAAACTGTATTAGCATTCCCTATACCTAGAAACCATTTTCCTTGAGTTATTTACAACTTTTGGAAGAAAGCACAGAATGCCACAAAAATAAGTTAGTTAACTTATTAGAGTGCTGTCTACAGTTTGACGTTTCAGTGATGTGACATTATTGTTTTATTACCTGAGTTGATGTATGTTTGTCTGAACAATAATTATTATTGTTATATCTTGTATATCGTGTTGGGCGAATTATCATAAATAGATAAATAAAAATAAAATAAATTACGACTCGAGAGTATAATGGAAAGCCGTAACTACTCACATGAACAATTGCTCAATTTGTTTTACTTTTACGGGGAGTGTAGCAGAATTGCCAGCAGGACATGTCGAATGTTCAACGAACGGTATCCTGAGGTACCACCAATGACAATTAAAAAATTCAGAAGGTACGAATCAAACTTTTAGAGCACTGGTAGCTGCCATATGAAAAACTCATCAAGAAACGCACCACTAACAGGAAACGAAGACGTTGAAATCACTGTATTATCGTATTTTGAAGCCCATCCCCAGGCATCAGTAAAAACTGCTGAAGCTGATTTGAACCTGTCGCATTCGACAATACATAGAATATTGCGTAAGCACAATATGCACGATTATAAATTTACAACTGTGAATTTTCAACAACCTAGTGATGCAACACGAAGAGTGGAATTTTGTCAATGGCTCCTGGATCGTCACCAAAATAGTCCCTCCTTTTAAAAAAATATAATTTGGACAGACGAAGCCAAGTTTTCACATGAAGGAATTTTTAACAGACACAATTCGCATCACTGGGCACAGCAAAATCCTCATGTGATAAGAGAGCGCCGTTTCCAGAATAAATTTAGTTTTAATGTATTTGCTCTTCTAATGGACAATAAAATTTCTTACTGTATTTACGATAGTAACCTTACCTTCAATCAGTACCTAAGAATCTTACGAACCACAGTCAGTGATTTCCTGGACACTCTACCCCTCAACCATCATATCAATTGTTGGTATCAACTAGATGGTGCCCCTGCGCATTCTTCAGCAGATGTCAAGGTGTACATGAATGTAGTGTTCGAAGATAGGTGGATAGGACGCGGAGGAAGATATGTTTGGCCTTCACGGTCACCCGATCTGACGCCGCTCGATTTTTACTTGTGGGGCAAGATCAAGTCAGACGTTTATGCAACTCCAGTTAATTCAAGAGAAGAACTTGAAAACCGAGTTCGAAATAGTCTCGACAACCTTAATCCCTTCGAAATACAGCGTGCAACAAGTGATGGAGTTCTATCTCGCTTGGAAAGATGTGTTAATGCAAATGGTGGACAATTTGAAGAATTCCTATGATAATATAATTTCTTTTATGTGTGACAGACATTCACATACATACATAAATACATACACAAATGCATACATTATTAACATAATACTGTATTGGCCGAATTCTGTACTTTTTTTTATTAAATTGTTAACAACTCAAAAAAATGGTTTCTAGGTATAGGGAATGCTAATACAGTTTTAAATAGTGACTTCTAGTGCATCTGATAAAACAATAAAATACAGGGTGTTCTATTGAATAAGTTAATTAATTTACTTTTTTTTGCGGAATTCTGTGCTTTTTTCTAAAAAATGTCAATAACTCAAGAAAAATCGTTTTTAGGTATAGGGAATGCTAATACAGTTTGAAAGAGTGTCTTCAGAAGCATTTGATAAAATAATAAAATACAGGGTGTTCTATTTGAAATAAACAAGTTTTTTGAGTTTGAAAGCTACGGAATTCATATACATTACACAAAATACCCTGTATATGAAATATTGTTTCAATAATGTCGCAACACACCTTTGTTGTCCTGCAATGCACAGTTTAAAAAAATATCCTAACACACCCACCAGAAAGCTAAAATACCCTTATCAAAAAAGCCTTCTCGTGACTCGAATTTTCGAAAAAATTGAAATATTTCGAAAACATTTGAAGATAGGACTAAGGGTTGTTAATAAAAGTCCACCTAAAATCAAATAAGCATTCTAAAAATGTAATAATACACAGGGTGTTCTATTTAAAATAACAAAGTTAGCACCTACTTCTGGTAGAACCGGAAGTGCGCCATTTTGGAAATTATTTTTTTCAGATGGAGCATCTTCTGCAACCCCCATGTGCAAATTTTCAGCATTCAGATATGCATAGTTTGGAAAATAATCTAATAGGCTACTCAACTTGGGAGACCCTGTATATATATATATATATATATATATATATATATATATATATATATATATATATATATATATATATATATATATATATATATACTCCTGAGTCTGTTATAGAGAACTCAGGATACAGGTTGTACTGGGATCAGACCGTGCTCACAGATCAACGAGATGCGCACAACAGGCCAGATATAATAATAGTGGATAAGTCCTGCAACGAAGTGACGCTGATTGATGTGGCCATTCCAAATACTAGTAATATAGAGATAAAGTACAACGAGATCATTAAGTACAGAGACCTCGAGATGCAAGTAATGAGATAGTGGATGGCAGATAGTGTCCGAGTGATTCCAATAGTCATGTCATCAACTGGTGTGGTTCCTAAGAATCTTCGAGAGAACATTAAGAGACTGGGCCTTGGAGAACATCTTTATAAGGTTATGCAGAAGGCGGTAATCATTGTAACTGCACACGCCGTGCGGAGATGGGTTCTCTGAATAATTATATTTATCAGTGCCCGCCACAGATTCCAATCTGCGCTTAATATCTGAATCAATAAAAAAACGCCTTCTTTCATTGTTTTTCCAGAATTTCTTAAAATTTTTGCTGTTAATTTTGTCTACACCAGAAGCTCTTCTTTGCCTAAGTTCTTAAAAGACTTTATCAGATTCTTCTCTTAAAATGAGCAGGCCCAGATCAAAGTCATTTATCATTCCTATTTTTCATATATATATATATATATATATATATATATATATATATATATATATATATATATATATATATATATATATATATATATATATATATATATATATATATATATATATATATATATATATACTCTTCTTTATAACTAATATAATCTCTTAACTCCCCTAGACAGATCTTTCAGCGCTTAGCAACGTCTTTCATTTCGATTAATGCATTAACATCAGTTATCTGTTAATAATCTTGAATCCACCTTCGTTGTTTCATGTAATTTTTTATTTCTTCACGAACTCTATGCAGTCATACTTATTTTGCTTTTCTATATTTTTGTGTGGTCATATTCTTAATTTGTTTATATTCACTGTAAGTGTATTCGTTCCTTATCTTTCTCCCAGTGTTTTTAGTATTTCTGATGTCATCCAAGGTTTCCTAGTTCTAGTTTCTCCTTGGCCAGTGATTTTTCCGTAGCTAACATATTTCTCCGTTGAGATTTACGTTATTGGTTTATTTAACCTTTTCCAGTTCCTACACATTCTTTAGTTTATCGACATGCCTTTTATTTTTTGCATTTCTTCTATTCTTTGTTAACGCGACTTCACTTTAAGGTTAAGACGTTTGAATTTTTAAAACAATTTATTTAATACTTTGAACAATCAATACTTAATTATTTAGTTACAAGAAAAATGAATAATATAATATACTAAAAATAAGACGATCAACCTACATGTGATCTAATGTCTATGCACTCGGTGTGCAGATGACTAACTCGGAACAAGAATGAACGGTTCTACCTCTGTGAGCAGCCTCTTTATAGTCTTCCCTCCAGGCGTGGCACTATGTTTCTGGATAAACAAGGAATCTGCTGATGTAGATTCTCACAGTGATATTCCATTCTACTTGCACTTTGAACCTGCATAGTTCTTGGCTCATGTATGACGACGGCTGACTCAGCGTTTCTTACCGTGGGAAGGCGACATTGTAGCATAACGGGCCATTGTTTGGGCTCCATTTATCTCGCGACTTAACTTTACGGTTCAGACGTATGAATTTTTGTAAAACAATTTTGTTATTGATTACACAACTTACTACATAAGATATAAAAACATATATAAAATAATGACAAATACAAATATCAGCATAAGTGTGATATATTAACTTTAGCACGCGAGGTGCAGAGTCTAAAGCAAGAAACAGGAATAAACGCCTCGCTGAAGGCGAGTCCTATATATATAAGGTTTCACCTCGGGCGTAGCACTGTTGTTCGTAGAGGTAACTTCTATTATGTTCCCACACTTTCCTGCCTAGTTTTCCAAGGTGCCTTCTGATCCCGCTGACTTGAGTGTCTGCATACTTGAACTGCTACTTTGTATTATAATGGCTCTTTGTTGGTGGTCCATTTATCCCCCCCCAAAGAACAAAGCTATGGTCCGTTCCGGATTTTCAAGGTAAACCCGGTATCGTTGGTTCTTAAACCTTCCTTCTTGGTGTTCCTCCATTTCTTCAACCCTATTTCCGTTGCTGTTGTTATGATGGCAATTATTGCAGCTACATATACCAATATGGTCCATGTACTCAGGCGGTGAATAGGTATATTGATCAGCCCTGGTATATTTCTTTTGATTGTTTGAAATTGGTTTTGGATTTGATCGATATCGTGTAGCTGTAGGTTTTCTAGTTTGAATTCGGATATTGTCTCAGGAATGTCTGGATCTTCTTGGTTCGGGGATTCTAATTTAGGTAGGCTGAATAGTTGTTGGATTTCTGACGTTGTTGGCCTGATCCTATAATGTTACCGATCTTTAATTTGCAATTTGGTTGACTTCTATTATGTTAACACAGCTTCCCACACTCTACTGCGTAGTTTTCCAAGGTGCCTTCTGATCCCGCTGACTTGGGCGTCTGCATGCTTGGACTGATACTTTGTGTTATAATGGTTCTTTGTTGATGGTCCATTTATCTTGCAATTTTGCACTTTTGTAGTAAACGATTATGATCACCGTATACATCAGCACCAGGATATTATTAGGGGGCGTTACACAAATTTCTGTGACATTTGTTGGTAATGATATAATCCATTTGATACATTCGTGCAGTCGCTCGTGCTTTCCATGTACATTGAGTATTTTAAACATTGAGTTCGTTATAATTAGGTCATTGCCTTACATAAATCCATTAGCTTCTCTGCTCTTTTATTAATTTTTTCCCAATCCTAATTTTACAGCTACAGTACTTTCCATTTGTTTGCCTACTACAGCAATAATTATCTGGATCCTGTTTCCCCACATTCTTTGTTTCGGTCTACACAATTTAAATAAATAAAACTCGGGACGCAGCAAGTGCGTTATGGTAGTGAATTTTTATTAAATGCTTCAAATTTAAATAACTCAATTTTCTATAAACTTAGAGAGTTTAATTTCAATAGGTAGTAAGGCTTTTCCTAAGGCAAGATATCAACAAAATTTCATTAAAATAACTTTGTAATTTTCGGAGAAAAAAATTTTTTTCGAAAGAAAATTTAAAATTTGAGTAACTCAATTTTCTCTAAACTTAGAAAGTTGAATTTTGGTACGTAGTAAGGTTGAGGCAACATATATAGTAAATTTCATTGAAACAGCTTTGTTACTTTCAGAGAAAAAAATTTTTTTCGAAAGAAAACTCAAAATTTTTCCGGAAAACCCCGTCTGATTTTTCTGGATAACGAACTCATCCAAGCCATTAATAAAAGACAGGCACTTGCCAAGTTTCATCGAAATCGGTTAATTATTTTTTGAGTTATCATATTTATATATATATATATATATATATATATATATATATATATATATATATATATATATATATATATATATATAACATATAAAAATTAAACCTATTTACAAATGAACTTTAATAAGATATTATGCTGTGACAATACCTCTCTCAAGCACCCTAAAATATAATCAAAATGTGCACAGTTATATATGTTTTATTTATTTTTCCCTTATCTTAATACACTACATATTTTATGACAATCGATTTAATTTACTTATTTGATTTCATAAATAGTCGGTTAATAGTGACTTGGAATGAAGTAGACACCACATCTTCAAACATATTAAGAGAATATGAGTAAATCAACAGCAACTGGGAATGAATTCGGTCAGTCCCCCAGCCACGTGGTTAAAAAACACTGTTTGTATGAGTGGTTACAACTCTAGATCTAAATAAAAGGACTGTAACAGCGGCAGAAGCAGAAGTCAATGGAAGGTTGATGAATGAATCTCATGAGTCAATAAGAAAAGCATTGACTAACCAACAGCAACCACATACTTATGATTTAAACATGTTTCAAATTTGAATAGCTCAATTTTCTGTAACCCTAGAAAGTTGAATTTTGGCACATAGTTAGGTATTTCCCAAAGCAATATGTAGACCAAATTTTATCGAAATTTTCGGAAAAAAAAATTTTTTTTGAAAGAAAACTCAAAATTTTCCCGGAAAACCCCGTCCGATTTTGCTGGCCAACGAACTCATCCAAGCCATTAATAAAAGAAAGGCACTTGCCGAGTTTCATCTAAATCGGTTAATTATTTTTTGAGTTATCAGACGGATACATATATATATATATATATATATATATATATATATATATATATATATATATATATATATATATATATATATATATATATATATATATATATATATATATATATATATATATATATATATATATATATATATATATATATATATATATATATAAGCATATAAAAATTCAAACTGACCCCGGATATGGGTTCTAGGGGTCCTAATTCGCGCTCATTTGAAAGAATTTTTGCAAAGTCTCACCATCGATACCTCTCTATTAGTGAATTTTTTTAATAAAAATTCACTAAAAACCTAATTGTCCAACTACATCTGCTTTTTTCGCCGCGAAATTTCACTCTGACATTTCTAATAACTTATGGTTCGAGGTTACGATATTGCAATAGCGTGTTTGCCCATGTAAATAGTACAGGTTAACTAGATATGAATACACCCTCGTAAATATTAAGTTTGTGATATGTGTCCGCCCCTAAAAGAGAGTTTATTTTCATTCTAGGCCACTAGGGTACTATTATATCCCTACATGTTCCAATTTCGTGTAATAATGAACTTTAGTTTAGAAAGTTTGGACTTACATCCTTTCAGCTTCCCTTTAATTAGTCTTGTGTACTTGTCGAAACAGAAATAAAGTCAAAGTCACCTCCCTCTACTTCTAGTCCTTCCATGGTAGTCAGTCTATTTACTACAAAGTCTTGAATGATGGTGCATGACTGTTTTTACTTCATTTGCACACAAATGTATATTTTATTTAAGCTCACAAGTCAGACAAAACCACCAAAGTTGTTTCTTGGTTTCAATCCTGCAATTTGGAAGCTTATAGATAAGTTTATAAGTTTTGAATAGAGTAGCCTGAAAATATGACTTGAAACTAAGAAAAGCTGCCACTTCCATGAGATACAAGGTCGTCTAAAATGGGATCTGGATTGTATCTCGTAGCAAGCACACTATGATAAAAAATATCTCACAAAATATTTTGCATTTGAAATTTGTAAGCTATACAGTTAATAAAAGTTGTGTGTGTGTGTTTTATTTTTTAACGTCGGCCTATTTCCGCGACTATGATTAATCACCGACGCCAGGGAGCAGTTTCACCTCACTATCCTGGAAATTTTGCCGCACCCCTGCCTTTCTGTAAGTAGGGTAGTGATCTTTAACGTGCCCAACATCGCATGGACACGGGACCGACGGCTTTACGCACCCTCCGAAGGACGGAACGTGCAAACATTCAACTTGCTCAAATACAATGCCAGAACCTCGGTTGATATTAACGTTACAGTTTGTACTGAAAAAGTGAAAGGAGTACCCTGGGATCGAACCCAGTACCCTTCGGTTCAGAGGCACACGTTCTTACCCCTGAACCACCGAGGTTCTTTAATAAAAGTTAAAAAAACATTAAAATTATATGATCGATGAATAAAGTTGTCATGACTAAAAAGTAAATAAATGTAATGAAAACAACATATGGTTCTTTGTATTTCATAAGTTCACAAGAATGTATCTATTTAACTATTATTTAGTTAGTCACTTTGAAGTAAGTTTTGACATTTACCAAAAACAATTTTCTTTTGTTATTTACAATCAGCGACGTATACTTAAATTTAGTAAATTCTTACCATATATTCAAGATATCACAGAATCAGTCGAATTTTTAGATCCTATAATATCAAAACCAACAGAGAATGAACTGCCAAGCTTAATAAAAACTCCCAAGGATACAAGGAAACTTCTTCTGCCGACGGTTTTGGAACTTATATAGGACAGACGAGTAGACGTGTTCAAAATAGACTGGATAAACATACCCTTGCGGTTAGAATATTACAACCCTCATCAACACTGGTCATGCATCATATTCATTCAGGACACAAAATAGACTTCGACAACGCCAAAACAAAAGCCCCAGCTTACGACTTCAAAACTAG
The DNA here is from genome assembly GCA_964006375.1 of Tillus elongatus. Classification (NCBI taxonomy): domain Eukaryota; kingdom Metazoa; phylum Arthropoda; class Insecta; order Coleoptera; family Cleridae; genus Tillus; species Tillus elongatus. The sequence continues at coordinate 115,355,572 of OZ023269.1, read as the reverse complement.
AACTTTTCGCGAAATTATTGAGCCAAAAGACATCCAGATTGTCTAAATAAGAAAGATGATGGTCTTCGACTTTCGATTACTTGGAAACCTGATATACTCTCATAAACAAACAAAATATCAATAAATTAATAGACAATTTAACTATCCTTTTATTTGACTCAACAAGTACCTTTACCTCGCTTAATCCTCTTCATGCCATTACTAAAGTACCTGACCTAATAAACATTATCGACGCTTCTAACGACACTGATAACGAACCAAGTAAAAGCCATGCTATAAATACTACAATACTTCCGACGAACGGTCATGTCTGTCTCGGGTCTAGGGTTGAAAACACTGAGACCTCAGAGACGATCACCAGCGAGATTTTCGGAGTAGGGAGATTAAGAATCCATAATCTAACTACAACAACACAACCTACCCTTATGCACCGTACTAAGGAGTACACAAATCTAGGTCTTAGAGTTCATTTCTGTTCATATTTCCTTAATATCTTGAAAATGGCTTCAAAACATAAACATAGCCAATTTTAATAAATTCTAGACGTAGTTCAACCAGAAAACAAAGTATTTTCACACTAATGATCCAGAAACCATTTCCGAAAATTTAATTCCCCTCTACGGGGAGCAAATTTTTTCTTATAACGAAACTTTCAACAAACTTCTAAACCGCAAATCCTGTCTTCTTTCTGACCTCACCTTTCTTAAAGCCTGCCGTGATGATCGTTATCCGAAAATCGTTTTAAATCACCATACTAAAAATACGCTTAATTCAATAGTTATTACACACAACCAGCTTATGTTGTCTATGCTACTAATTGCCTGTTGTAATTATTATCAAAGGCTAGATGTATTCTCGCCATAATTACAATCACAGACCGGTCTCGTTCTAATTAGAGCTTATCAGTACAGTATACTAATTGCAGGGAAAACACACCTATAAAGTAATACGGCGATGGTACTAGCCCCCTATAATATTATTAGATGTACGACAGGGTTGTCACCTGGGTGGGAACCAGGTAGTATGTTGTCTCGACAGCTCCAAATAACACAAAATTTTATAAAATAGAGACTGTGTACAACCAAATAACAATTTTGTAAATTGTCAGACCTGGCCCATTTCTCCCCTAAAATAGGGACAATGTATGTAGAACTAGATATATTAGAATTTTTTTTTAAATTTCAACAACACACCACGAGGGCTTACAGCCTAAATACTATCGTACCGTGGGTGTTAACAAGGAGGAAAGAGGCAGCTTGTTAATTCTGGACTTGAAGGTATGGAGGTTCGGAGGAGAAGGAAAAACATGTGCCGGCAAGGAATTCAACAACTTGGAAGTCCTCGGGACAAAAGAGCGGGCATAACAAGATGTTCTATGTCTGGTGACCTGGACAGTAAAAGGGCGTATTCACTCTGTTCTCCTGGTAGATCTGTTGGGGGCAGCAGGTGGGGGAACTATGGAGGAAAGCTCATCCGAGCAGTGCCCTTGCAGATATCTATAAAAGACAGAGAGGTCACCAACGGCATGTCGGTGGGCAAGGGATGGCAGCCTTTGGGTGAGGGTAGGGTCACCGATGAGACGTATAGCTCTCTTTTGAATGAAGTCCAGGATAGCGAGTGTAGAAACGGCAGCTGCACCCCAGATGTGGGAGCAGTATTCGAGGTTTGGCCTTATTTGTGAAGTATATAAGAGTCCCCTGTGGTCCGGGGACTAACTAAAAGAATAAGCCCATGGTAACTCCTGCCTGTGGTACAAGGCAACAAATCGGAGTCAAGCAGGTGGTAGTGGAACTTTCCTTTACGTGATAGTAAAGGATTTTTTCATGCCCGAGGAGGTACCACCCCATACATCAAGGGGCCGGTGAAGTCCCAACGGACGTTTCCAGTTCTAGTGTATGAGTCGGTTTCCCTTATAAGCAAAAACCCTGGACGCAGCAAGTGCGTTATGGTAATGAATATCCATAGAAATGATCTGGCACAAAATATTTTATTATAACTTTTTTTTCTTGTAACATAGAAATCTAAATTTTGGAGTATAGTTTACTTTTTATATCGTAAACCTACCTACCAAATTTGGTTATCATAGATTTTTTATTTTCTAAGATAAAATTTTTTTTCAAATGAAAACTCAAAATTTTCCCGGAAAACCTCGTCCGATTTTTTTTATTAACGAACTTGTCAAAGTCATTTATAAAAGGAAGGTACATAGCAAATTTTATCAAAATCGGCCTATTATTCTTTGAGATAAAAATTATTTTCGAATGAAAACTCAAAATTTTCCCGGAAAAACTCGTCCGATTTTCCTGACTAACAAACTTGTCAAAGCCATTTAGAAAAGAAAGGCACATGCCAAATTTTATTTGAATCGGCTTATTACTTTTTGAGATAAGAATTTTTTTCGAATGAAAACTCAAAATTTTCCCGGAACACCTCGTCCGATTTTCCTGACTAACGAACTTATCCAAGCCATTTACAAAAGAAAGGTACATGCCAAATTTTATTAAAATCGGCCCATTATTTTTTGAGTTATCGGTGTGATACATATATATATATATATATATATATATATATATATATATATATATATATATATATATATATATATATATATATATATATATATATATATATATATATATATATATATATATATATATATATAAATTGAAAATGACCCCGGATATGGGTTCTAGGGGTCCTAGATCGCGCTCATTTGAAGAAATTTTTTCAAAATTCAAAAGTCGAGATCTCCTCATTAGTGAATGTTTTCTAAGAAAATTCACTAAAATGATGATGGCTCCTCGTTGTACAAAAGATTCCGGAGGTAAAATACCCCTCCATTCGGATCTCCGGGAGAGGGGTGTACAGGGGGCGCCAGTACCAAGATTTAACATATCCTTCTCGAATATAGGTGGCCTAAATTCTAACCTGAACTCCGTCCACCATTTCCTTCAGGCTAATAGGCCCCAACTCCTCTTCCTCACCGAAACCCAAATCAGTGCCAAAACAGCCACTAGTCACCTTAATTTCCCGGGGTATGAGCTCCTTACTTACTTTAGATTGCATGGAGGCGTGTGCGCAAACGTCCCTAGCAATCTACCCTGCACCAGTTTCCCCAATTTAGAAGCTGGAAGAAAAGACACACTCTGGATAAAACTCTCTCTCAGGGTTGCAACTAAATTCATCTATTGCATTTACCGGTCATCCTTTGACAACAACTTTGTCCAGCTGTTTGGCTACTTTTCTGAAAAAAACGACCATCTGATTTCTGAATATCCTTCTTCCTAGGTCACTATTCTTGGTGACTTCAATATCCATAATAAGGAATGGCTAGGTTACTCAAAAACCGATCTACAAGGGAGAGCAGCGGAGGCCTTTGCAGTCAGCAATTCTTTAGCCAATATGGTTCAGCAACCTACTTACTTTCCTCGCACCCCAACACACAGCTCAAATCCCTCGGATCTCCTTCTTACTACAAATCCTGAATGCTATAAGATATCAGTCACCGCCCTCATAGGTCGCTCAGACCATGGTATGGTCACTGCTTCATGCGAAATGCAACCCGAGGTCACACAGTCATCACACCCCGATATCTCACAAAACGTCACCGAAATTATCCAAGCTGGCATGGAATTATTTATTCCACGTGTACAGAAAACATCTTCAGCCACTGAAAAGCCCTGGTTCTCTAAATCCTGTGACAAGGCCAGACTTGAAAAGGTCAAAGCTCACAAAACGCTTCTACACAATCCCAGTGAAAAAAACCGCCAAGCATTTAACGACGCAAGAAACCGCTATGTCCGCATCCTTACTGAGGTAAAACACTCGTTTAATGACCACATCAAAAACAAAGTCCTCTTAAGCTCCAAGGGCAGCAAACCCTTCTGGACTCTTGCTAAATCCATTGGGAATAATTTCTGCAAGAGCACGTTCCGACCTCTTGTCTCAGGGGATGAAATTGTTTATGCCGCCTTGGGCAAGGCTGAACTTTTTGCCTCGTTGTTCGCCGGCAATTCTACTCTTAACCCACCTCCAAATGTTTAACCACCAACAGTCCCCAATGTCGCGCATAAAATGACAGGTATCATTTTCAAAACTAAAAGGGTACGAAAGATGCTCTCTTCTCTTCATACCAGGAAAGCCTCTGGCCTTGAAGAGATCACAGAAATTGTTCTCAAAAAATGCGCACCAGAACTTGCTCCTGTCCTCACTCGTCTGTTTCAGACATCTTACAGTAGAGGCATATTCCCTAGTAACTGGAAAACTGTTCGGGTACAACCCGTCTCCAAGAAACTACAGGCCTATTTATCTCCTTTCAGTCGTCTCTAAAGTGATGGAAAAGTATATAAACACCGAGTTACTAAAATTTCTTGAAAAACACAGTCTAAGCCACGACAGGCAGTATGGATTTCGTCAGCGCAGATCAACTGCCGACCTCCTTTCCTTTGTCACCCATTCTTGGAACAAGTCTATGGAACTACACGGTTAATCCCAGATTGTCGCTCTAGACATATCCAAAGCATTCGGCAGGGTCTGGCACGCAGCGCTGCTGAATAAACTTCCGGCCTATGGTCTACCATTAAAACTCTGTACCTGGACAGCAAATTTCCTCTCCAACCCAAGCATTTTTGTTGTCGTGAATGGCTATTCCCCTAAATTATATCCAATTAATGCAGGAGTTCCTCAAAATTCAGCTTTAGCCCCTACTTTGTTTCTTCTTCATATCATGACCTGACCTCTCTAGCACATCCAACCCAGTTCACAGTTACGCGGACGATAGCACCCTCCACTCAAATATACAATATTCTAAGCCTGTCTCTTTAGCCCAATTAGATGAGGATCGCAGACTCATGGAGCGTTCTGTCTCCGTGGATCTCCAAAAAATATTAGACTGGGGAAGTAGAAATCTTGTACAATTCAACCCCACCAAATCTCAGTCTTGCTTTCTTTCTCATAAGAGATACACCAGCCCTAGACCCATCATAATGAATAACCAAGTTATTCAAAGTAATGGATCCTTTTCATTTGTTGGCAATTCTGTGGATCTAAATCTCAATTGGCACCAACATGTCACATCAATTGCAGAAGCGGCTGCTAAGAAATTAGGTTTCCGCTTCCAGGCTCGCAAATACTTTTCACCAGCCAATCTCTATACCTTATATACTTTACAAATAAGGCCAAACCTCGAATACTGCTCCCACATTTGCGGTGCTGCTGCTGCTTTTACACTCGTTATCCTGGACTCCATTCAGAAGAGAGCTATACGTCTCATCGGTGACCTTACTCACACCCAAAGGGTGCCATCCCTTGCCCACCGATCTGCCGTTAGTGACCTCTCTCTCTTTTATATATATCTGCACGGGCACGACTCACAGGAGCTTTCTTCCATAGTTCCTCCACCTGCTGCCCCCAACAGATCTACCAGGGAAACAGAGCCAATTTACCCTTTTACTGTCCAAGTCACCAGACATAGAACATCTTGTTATGCCCGCTCTTTTGTCTCGAGGTCTTCCAAGTTGTGGAATTCCTTGCCGACGCATGTTTTTCCTTCTCCTTCGAACCTTCAAACCTTCAAGTCCAGAATTAACAGGTTGCCTCTTTCCTCCTTGTCACACCCACGGTACGATAGTATTTAGGCTGTAAGCCCTCGTGGTGTGTTGCTGAAATATAAAAAAACCGTGGGTGTCGACAAGGAGGACAGTAAAAGGGTGCTCCCCATGTAGATCTGTTGGGGGCAGCAGGTGGAGGAACTATGGAAGAAACCTCCTCTGAGCAGTGCCCGTGCAGATATGATACGATGTATGTTTGCGAGCCAAAAAATCGAGACGCAGCAAGTGCGTTTTGGTAGCGAATTTTCTTTAAATGCTTCAAATTTCTATAATTCAATTTGCTTTTTAACCTAAGGTTTGTTGGCTCGGAAACCAGTTTGCTCAGAAATATTTTTAGTTCATTTTTGGTAAATTTTTGTAGGTTTTCAAACAATAACAATATATTTAATAACAATAAGTTATTTTGATAAAATATGGAACATTGTTTCTACTATATAGGTTATACCGGTAACCAGATCGATGCCTGCTTGCATTAGAAAGACATATGTTTGCTATTTAAAACATATTTAAGAAAATTCACTTCCTTAACGCACTTTCTGCGTCCAGAATTTTTTGTAGTAAATAAACGTTAGCAAAATTTACTGCCGCAGCTCACTTGCTGCGCTCTGGTAGTTTTATGAGGTGAGTGTGACAGACAACTTTAAAAACCATAATATTTCACTTGTCTGCATCATAAAACTTTGAGCACTTGCATCTTATTTTTGAATTTATTATTCAAAAGTTAATGACCACGAAGTGATTTTACTTGTAGAGGAACCCTTGTGCACTCATGTTATTAACAGGTGATGTTTCGAGATGCTTTTATAGTTTAACAAAGTTGTCTGAGCATTTTCTAAAGAATAATAATGAGGCCAATAGAGCGTCTGATTTAATATATGTCCATGAAATTAGAGTAGCACTTTAATTAAGGAGCATATTTCGCATTATGTTCATACAATGTCGCAGTTCAGTAACACAATATACTCTTAACGGCGATATTGCACAGTCAGCTTATAATCCGACTAAATTAGTGTACACCTTGAAAATGAGGTTAGTTTGCTACAGCAATACTTGCAAATAACTAAAACTTTAGTTCTATTAACGATTTACTTGATACATGGTGTTTCATAACAAGATGTTATGCCCGCTCTTTTGTACCCGAGGACTTCCAACTTGTGGAATTCCTTGCCGGCACATGTTTTTCCTTCTCCCCCGAACCTCCAAACCTTCAAGTCCAGAATTAACAAGTTGCCTCTTTCCTCCTTGTCGACACCCACGGTACAATAGTATTTAGGCTGTAAGCCCTCGTGATGTGTTGTTGAAATAAAGATGTCAATATTGAAGGAAGTGAATCTATGGCTGAGTTTAAGAAAAAAAGTTCGTATGAACATAGGTCCGTTTTAGCTTTCTGTCTGAGATACAGAGTGATAAAATAATCTTTTTTTTGATTTTCTTTCATTTTTTTATTATTATTTTTTAATTTCAACAACACACCATGAGGGCTTACAGCCTAAATACTATCGTACCGTGGGTGTTGACAGGGAGGAAAGAGGCAACTTGTTAATTCTGAACTTGAAGGCTTGGAGGTTCGGAGGAGAAGGAAAAACATTTGCCGGCAAGGAATTCCACAACTTGGAAGTCCTCGGGACAAAAGAGCGGGCATAACAAGAAGTTCTATGTCTGGTGACCTGGAAAGTAAAAGGGTGCATTCACTCTATTCCCCTGGTATATCTGTTGGGGGCAGCAGGTGGGGGAACTATGGAGGAAAGCTCCTCTGAGCAGTGCCCGTGCAGATATCTATAAAACAGAGAGAGGTCACCAACGGCACGTCGGTGGGCAAGGGATGGCAGCCTTTGGGTGAGGGTACAAGATTTCTACTTCCCGAGTCTAATATTTTTTGGAGATCCACGAAGACAGAACCCTCCATGAGTCTGCGATCCTCATCTAATTGGGCTAAGGAGACAGGCTTAGAATATTGTATATTTGAGTGGAGGGTGCTGTCGTCCGAGTAACTGTGATCATTGATGTGGAGAAGAAACACGGTAGGGGCTAAGGCTGAACCTTGAGGAACTCCTGCATTGATTGGATACAGTTTAGAGGAATGGCCATCCACAACAACAGAAATTCTCCTGTTAGAGAGAAAATTTGCTGTCCAGGTACAAAGTTTTGGTGATAGACGATAGGCCGGAAGTTTATTAAGCAGCGCTGCGTGCCAGACCTGGTCGAATGCTTTGGATATGTCTAGAGCGACAATCTGGGATTCACCATGTAGTTCCATAGACTTGTTCCAAGAATGGGTGACAAAGGAAAGGAGATCGGCAGTCGATCTGCGCTGACGGAATCCATACTGCCTGTCGTGGATTAGACTGTGTTTTTCCAGAAATGTTAGTAATTCGGTGTTTATATACTTTTCCATCACTTTAGAGACGACTGAAAGGAGAGAAATAGGCCTGTAGTTGCTAGGAAGCGCTTTGGATCCTTTCTTGGGGATGGGTTGTACTCGAGCAGTTTTCCAATTACTAGGGAATATGCCTTTATTGTAAGATATCTGAAATAGACATGTCAGGACAGGAGCAAGTTCTGGCACGCATTTTTTGAGAACAATTGCTGGGATCTAGTCAAGGCCAGAGGCTTTCCTGCTATTAAGAGAAGAGAGCATCTTTCGTACCTTTTTTGTTTTGAAAATGATATCCGTCATTTTATGCGCGACATTGGGGACTGTTGGTGGTTGAACATTTGGAGGTGGGTTGAGAGTAGAATTGCTGGCGAACAACGAAGCAAAAAGTTCAGCCTTGCCCAGGGCGGTAGAAACAATTTCATTCCCTGAGACAAGAGGTGGGAACGTGCTTTTGCAGAAATTATTACCAATAGATTTAGCAAGAGTCCAGAAGGGTTTGCCGCCGTTGGAGCTTGATAGGACTTTGTTTTTGATGTGGTTATTAAACGAGTTTTTTGCCTCAGAAAGAATGCGGACATAGCGGTTTCTTGCGTCGTTAAATGCTTGACGGTTTTCTTGACTGGGATTGTGTAGAAGCGTTTTGTGAGCTTGGACCTTTTCAAGTCTGGCCTTGTCACAGGATTTAGAGAACCAGGGCTTTTGAGTGGCTGAAGAGGTTTTCTGTGTACGTGGAATAAATAACTCCATGCCAGCTTGGATAATTTCGGTGACGTTTTGTGAGATATCAGAGGGGTCAGAATGAGAGAAGCAGACAGACTCCCATGAAAATGAGGAAAAGTAATCTCGCATTTCGTCCCAGTTCGCGGAGTTGTAGTGCCAAACGATACGTGGGTGTGATGTCTGTGTGACCTCGGGTTGCATTGCGCAGGAAGCGGTGACCATGCCATGGTCTGAGCGACCGAGGGGGCGCTGACTGATATTTTATAGCAATCAGGATTTGTAGTAAGAAGAAGATCCAAGGGATTTGATCTGTGTGTTGGGATGCGAGGAAACTAAGTAGGTTGCTGAACTATATTGGCTAAAGAATTGCTGACTGCAAAGGCCTCCGCTGCTCTCCCTTATGGATCGGTTTTTGAAGATCCTAGCCATTTCTTATTATGGACATTGAAGTCACCAAGAATAGTGACCTCGGAGGAAGGATATTCAGAAATCAGATGTCGGTTTTTTCAGAAACGTAGTCAAAGAGCTAGACAAAGTTGTTGTCAGAAGGTGACCGGTAAATGCAACAGATGAATTTAGTTGCAGCCCTGAGAGAGAGAGAGAAAGTATGTCTTTTCTTCCAGCTTCTAAATTGGGAAATCTGGTGAAGGGTAGATTGCTGCGGACGTATGCGCACACGCCTCCATGCAATCTAAAGGAAGTAAGGAGCTCATACCCCGGGAAATTAAGGTAATTAGTGGCTGTTTTGGCACTGATTTGGGTTTCGGTGAGGAAGAGGAGTTGGGGCCTATTAGCCTGGAGGAAATGGTGGACGGAGTTCAGGTTAGAATTTAGGCCACATATATTCGAGAAAGATAAGTTGAATTTTGATGTTGACGCCCCCTGTACACCCCTCTCCTGGAGATCCCAATGGAGATGTATTTTACCTCTGGAATCTTTTGCACAAGGAGCATTTTTGCTTATAAGGGAAACCGACTCATACACCAGAACCGGAAACGTCCGTTGGGACTTCACCGGCCCCTTGATGCATGGGGCGGTACCTCCTCGGGCGTGGAAAATTCCACTACCACCTGCGAAGAGAGGGAGCGAGACTTTAGTAGACCATCAGCCCTGGGCGCTATTCCCATTGCCGACAGTCACGCCAGGGGTGGCACGAGGAGCCAGCCTCTAGGAGTCCGGTAGCTAAGTCACGCGTCGATCAATCAAGATAATGACCAGCGCACGACCAGGCTAAGGGACCACACCCCCCAAAAAGCTCTGAAACTCAGCTACGGGCACCTGGTCAACTCGGACACTATGAGACATAATAACTTTCTGATAATATTGAAGGAAACATACGAGGTGGACAAAAAAGAAAACTTCTAGAAAAACTGTCCCAATTGATGAAGTGTGCAAGCTACAATAAAATAAACAAAGCTGCGGGACACAGAAAGTCATGATTGTGAAGATCAGGCGACATCACCTTTAGACTGTGATGATTTTTACCCACGTAAGTCTTGTATACCCTCAATAAAATTAGCTAAGAACTAAGTTATATAACCGTATATTCTAAAGTTTAATAAGAAGTGTTCTGCAATTTTAAAATAGCAAACAGCTTTCTTGAAGAAAAACTAAAAACTGGTAAAGAAGGCATGTTACTAGGCTGCAGAAATTATTTAACTTTACATATTATTTTCACTTGCTGGACCAGCACAGCTATTTACTGGTGTAGACTTTCCATAAATAAGTTTATCTGTGAAAGTTCATGCTATACTTGAAATAATCAATAATTATTCTGCAGATTGTTCACTTCATTATCACATTTTTCAATAAATATATATGCACATTAACATCTGTTATTCTTATCAGTATTAACTAAATACGTATTATATGAATGTGTACAGTTGAGAATGGATGTGATAAACTGCTAGGCAACTCGAATTTGACACTGATAAAACTTCAAATCAGGAGATAAAATTTTCCTCCATAATATTCATTATTGCCTAGAGTGCAGAATTATACTCAATTAATAAAATAATGTTTACTTAACAGAGAAGAAGGTAATAGGTAATAATCTAATTACTGAATCAAAGTTCGCAAATTGATGTAAAGAAAATATAATATTTTAAACAAAAATTCAGGGCATTTTGAATTTGACACATTAATAGGGTTCCTAAGTAACCCAGCCAAAACCTAATAGCGTAATTTTGAGCTCGTGTCGTAAAACATTTGAACCCTCTGCTGGTACAACGTTGTAAACGCCAAATGTTGTTTTTTGGGGGAATCGAAACAAACGAAAATTGATCGACTTGTTTATTAAATAAAGTAAATATCTGACTGATGTGACTACCCAAAAGAACTTACCATATGATAGGCATTGCAGACTTGACCGCATACAAAATTGTGAATTACGAGCATATTTTACTCATTTCAATCAAACAACGCTATATATCCACGTCGGTTACAACGTTGTTTTATGTAACTAGGGAGGTTACAGCATTGTTTTAGGATTAAAAACAAAGTACAAGTGAAAATAAAAAACATATTTTTACTGAGCAAATGAACGAAAACTGAAATGTATGACATGTAGTTTTAGGCATGGCTCTTAATATTATATATATATATATATATATATATATATATATATATATATATATATATATATATATGGGAAATTGCACAATATAAACTATTCGTACATCAGATTGTAAAAAAAAGGAGTAGAAATAAATTTCACTACAAAACAAAAAAAGGAAAACCTTTACGGTAATTTAAGTTGATGAGGTTAAATTCCAATTATGTTGTTAAACCATATAGATGCTCAGATATAGGCATATTGGGGGTTGTCTTAGCAATATTGCATAAGAACTGGACCACAGGTCAGCAGTAAGTGCAATACTTACAGTTTACACGTGATGTATATGGGCTTTTTGCAAATCATGCACATTTCCATATCAATCGACATTTTCTTCATACTAAAACATAAACAGATTCTCTATTATAGTCAGTGTTGGTTAAGTGAGCAATGATAGATATAAAAAGCCGTGGTTCATTAAAATGATCAATAATAACAATTTTAAGGTTTATAACCTTAAAAATTTGGAATATTATCTCAGTAAAATGGTAAATTAAGCCACATATCCAAATGTATATGTGTAGCTTAAACCTGTCAGTAAAACCAAAGAATTATGCTCAATAATATAGAATAAGGTGTACTTAAAACACTATATATATATATATATATATATATATATATATATATATATATATATATATATATATATATATATATATATATATATATATATATATATATATATATATATATATATATATATATATATATATATATATACTATATAAGAATGTGTGTTTTAAAACCAAAGGACTAAGGTTTATCAAAACAAAAGTGTTTATGTTGAGAGACTTTAAATCAAGATAACAGCATTAAAAAGTGTTTCCATTTTAAAATTAGTATTATTGTTATTTGTGTATTAGAATTAGTGAGGTTATGCCAAATGTCATTTTAATATTAGGCATTTATGTATAAGAATTTAACTATAAGATGATTGAAAATTACCGCGCTTTTCAAATATGCACACCTGTCAAAAGGTAATAATTAATTCAAGACAGCTTGCTATGAAACAGGAAATCAAGGGTTCAAGATTAATTTTCCACGACTTCCGATTTACGTTTAAGTTAAGGATATTGTTTTTTGATAGGACGCGAAAAACAGGCGTCATTATTCCGTCCAGAAACAATTTCAATATTATTAAAGTATTTTGTGTATAAACAATAACCATTGTCCTGCAATCAACAGAAAGAAGTAAATTAATGTTTCAGAGTAAGAAAATACATCCAGAGAAATAATAAGATTAAAAGAATAATCACGTCCAAAATTACCTAGAGATCAGCCAGGAAAATCAGGTATCCAAAATCTAATAATTATTGTGCAAATTAAACCAAAGGGAAGAAACTTCGATAATAAAGACAAGCCAGTCTGTCAAATCACCTGTCTAGTTATAAAATATTGGTGGGGAAAGCAGAAATTATTTAACTTTAAACAGAAATCCAGTTTGTATTCCCAAGATAGTAAAAAGCGGAATCATAGAGGGCGCGAAGTGTTTCGGTGTTTGAAATTATAAAAAAACTATTTTCATCATTTATACTATCAAGCTAAAATTTGTCACGTAATTTTCAGAATCAAAATTGTTCTTAAAATTTAAGATTTTAGAAGATCCTTTTAAGATAACAGTTAAAATCCATTGAAAAAATCTTTCTTATGAGTTTAAATATATGAAATATTTCTTTGAGTAAAAACAGACATAATTAAAACTTTAATTGCATATAGCAGGCTATTTTCCTCCAAATTAATAGAACCTACTGAGAGAGAGAGAGTTTATATAAGAAAAGAGCAGAGCCAAGAGCAACTATAAATATAAAAATAACCAGGTAAATTTATTTGGTAGAGTAACTAAAAGCAAGTATTCAGAAATATTATTTGCTATTGACTAACAACTGAATGACGATAATAATAGAGGGTATGCAAACAACACTACACTGAAATAACAGGGAGTGAATTGCCGCATTATAATTCAATACATATGGGCATTGATTAAATAATTATATAATCACAATCATACAACATTTATTGATTAAGCACACCAAAAATCACAATTACATATATATATATATATATATATATATATATATATATATATATATATATAATAGAAATTAATATATTTTAATGGAATATAATCACATATATGTAACAAGTTGGCATGTCTTTCATTTTGATTGGAAGGGGCCCTGTATACGCCTTATTTAGGTCGTCCAGAGTTACTTCAATCGTCGTTTTCTTGGGTGATTTTACCAAATAAGATGTCCATGGTTGAACTGTGTTGTAGGATTTCCTCATGCGGATACTGTTTGGGTCATCCGATGTTTTTGTATCCACACTCCCTGTGTAATTTTGCATTTAGGATCCTTCCATATTGAATTTTCTGCATCAGTAATATCTTTAAAAAACGTTTCATGCATATAAATGACTGTGAAGGGATTGTTCACGTTTAATTCGACGATAACATCTGTCCACTGAAAAGGCACATAAGCCGTAAAAAGTTTTTTGACTCGTTTCATCAGAGCAAAATCTCTATCACAGGGCAAGAAGCTGTGTCCGGTAACCAAACACTTCTGATTCACTTGGGTGAAGTATTTTTCTCTCAGCAGTAGTCGAATCACAGTCCCCATTTTCCAATTGTTGTTTTGTCCCACACATCGATCCGACCAAACAACAAGTTTTTTCCTGTCCTGGACCAAGACGTTGAAAATGTTTGGTAACATAAAATAGTAATGCCGATGCTATCTCAGATCTCAGTAGAGCCTCGATGCACCATTACCTCATGCCATAACATCATTGTAGCTGTACCATTTCCCATGTTATAGTTGTATGTTGAAAATTGCCTCTGATAACAAATGGACGAATGAGTTAAGTTCGGACAAAAAAGTACTTGCTGCAAATCTGGACATAGTACCACATAATTAGTATTTATCTTAGTCGTTTCGGTATCTTGTCTTAATGTTTGGTAGCCTGCATCAGCTCTCATGTGATGGATTTTACTTTCAATTTCAACTTCTCTTCTTTCGCGTTCATCCTCGGTGGAGCTAACTTCCATAATCAGTTTGTCGCAGTATGAGGAGGTGTCTGATCTGGGAAGTCCAAAACGGCAATGAATAAAACATGACCGTTACAACTCTCATTGGGCAGCGATATCATAATTTTCCAAGGAATGCGCTCATTTCTGTTCTTCCTGCAAGTTTTCCAAATAAAGATGATTCTGATTCGCCAAGTGATGATATCTGGTCTCAGCAAGACGGTGTACCTCCGCATTTTGCACGTCATGTTAACGAGTTTTTAAATGACCGCTTTCCTGGCAAGTGGATCGGTAGGTGAGGACCAAAAGACCACAATTCAATAAGAAAGAAAATAAAAAAGGGGTTGTCATAAAAAAACAATGACGTCATAATTGAAAAGCAGGAGTGGGATAAACGTAAATTGTATGCAAAAATTTGAACTTTTGAAAACTAGAGCTGACCTGTTCAAGCATTTTCGCAAAGCACAAATCACTCGAATTTTAATGAATTTATTCCATAATTTTACTATTCACTGTATGTGTTAGCATGGAACGGTTTCACTAAGCAAGGCCGACGACTATTGAATATGGGTCTATTTTTCAGTTCATAAACAATAATATTAATAGAGGAAACAGTATCGGACCAGGCCGCAGCCAGCCTTTTAGTGAATTTTTAATTAAAAACTATAGAGAGGTATCGATAGGAGACTTTGCAAACATTTTTTCAAATGAGCGCGAACTAGGATCCCTAGAAACCATATCCGGGGTCAGTTTCAATTTTTATATGTTTATATATATATATATATATATATATATATATATATATATATATATATATATATATATATATATATATATATATATATGTATGTATCCGCACGATAACTCAAAAGGTTATTAACCGATTTTGATAAAACTTGGCAAGAATATTTCTTTCATTAATGGTTTGGATGAGTGACAGCAAAATCGGACAAGGTTTTCCAGGAAAATGTTGAGTTTTCTTTCGAAACAACTTTTTACTTTCGAAAAATACAAAGCAAAATTGGTGAATATGTTGCCTTGTGAAAGACATTGCTACATACCAAAATTAAACTTTCTAAGTTTGTAGAAAATTGAGGTATACAAATTTGAAACATTTAATGAAAATTCGCTACCATAACGCACTTGCTGCGTCCCGAACTTTTTTAATATCAGTGAATGAGTTAAAATGCGACAGTGTCTTAGATAAATGCGTTCTCACAACGCACGTGGCTTGCCAGAGCTCTTGTATATAGTAGTTTTACTAAAAGAATACAATACAATAATTTTCGAGCAACGAATTAACGGTGGCGCCTATAATTCGGTGATAAAATGTAATACTTCATTGCCGTACCAGACCACAAGCATTTCTGGTCCAATCAACATACCTCTTTTACAATTCCCGTGATAAGCCGGGTATTTTTAAACAGCCCACGTTAATTTTGAATTAAATTAGAATCCCGTGTTTTAAATTATATTATAAATCAAACACTTGTTACAGAAATAATAACTGAAGTGGTGCAAAAACGTCAAGGGTCTTTAAGTCTCCAGTCCGTAAACATTTCAAGGTATTTTTATGACTTAGTATGTCACAAATGCTGCAGGTTCTTTTGATTCGCTTGAGTGAACACAAGGCTTTACAAATTATTTACTTACACTTTGAGAATGAATTTAAAATAAATCTTTACATAAAAAATCATTTTCTCATAAATGATAACGTTTGAGTAGAGAGTGATCCACAGAAGATATTACCCACTTTAACTGCTTTACCACTGATGGGCACCGGGTTCGATTCCCACTGTTTCTCTTTCATTTTTTCAGTACATACTGTACAATTAACATCACCTGAGGTTGTGGCATTATATTTTGAGCAAGTTGAATGTCTGCACATTCCGCCCTTCGGAGGGCGCGTAAAGCAGTCGGTCCCGTGTCCATGCAATGTTGGGCACGTTAAATATCCCTAAATTACTTACACAAAGGCAGAGGTTTGGCAAAATTTCCAGGATAGTGAGGTAAAACTGCTCACTGTCGTCGGTGATTGGCCACAGTCGCGGAAATAGACAGACTTTAAAAAAAAGGACTCGAAGGAATTTGACACGTGTGTTTCTTTATTTACGTATGTTCACTGATTATTCGGCAATGCCTGGACTGATCCAAATGACTCAATCACGTCTAGAAAATTCAGGGTGTGAACCCATATTTTCTTATATTCTGTTTATTGTTTTCTTACAAATAACGAAGAGAACTAAGTGAATATTGAACGGTTATGAGTAGAGCTAGAGAGCTGCGATTTTCACAATACTGTTCTACTTTTTTTGTGAAACTAACAATGCCAAAATCAAAACTGACATGGCATTCTTTGTTATTGAGCTACAGGGTGATTTTGAAAATTTGTCGTTTTTATGCATCCCATGTATTTCCTTTATGTGACGAGATAATGAGGGTGTGAAAACCAATTGTAGTAAATTTTCTACGTAGAATGCAATGATCTAAAAAGTTTTTTATTAAGCACAGATTTTGCCGTATGTGTGTGTGTGTGTTTTTTGTTTCTTTAACGTCGGCCTATTTCCCCGACTATGGGTGATTACGCCAGGGAGCAGTTTCACCTCCCTATCCTAAAAATTTTGCCGAACCTCTGCCTTTCTGTAAAAAGGGTAGAGATCTTTAACGTGCCCAACATCGCATGGACACGGGACCGACGCCCCCTCCGAAGGGTGGAACGTGCAGACATTCAACTTGCTCAACTACAATGCCAGAACCTCGGTTGATGTTAATTTTACAGTTTGTACTGAAAAAGTGAAAGGAGTACCCTGGGATCGAACCCAGTACCCTTTGGTTCAGAGGCACACGTTCTTACCCCTGAACCACCGAGGTTCTTAGATTTTGCCGTACAAACCAAACATATAATGTTCTATATCAACATTTCTCAAAGTGAACGTTAACGCCCCTTTGTGGGCGCTAGACGCTTTCAGTGGGGCCGTAGAAGGCTCAGTGTAAATAAGGAGGCCCTAAGGCGGTACAAGGAGGCAGATTAAAATGTCTGGACGCAGGAAGTGCGCTATGGAAGTGACTTTTCATAAGAATGTTTTTAATAGCAAATATGTCTCTTTAATGCAAGCAGGCATCAATTTAAATACCGGTATAACCTATATAGTAGAAACAATGTACCATATTTTATCGAAATAACTTATTGTTTGAAAATGTACAAAAGTTTTCCGAAAATAAACTTAAAATGTTTGCGAGAAAACTGGTTTCATAGCCAACGAACTTTAGGCTAACAGTAAATTGAGTTATTGAAATTTGAAGCATTCAATGAAAATTCGCTAGAAAAATGCACTTACTGCGTCTACATTTTTTTTATTACAAACATGCATCACATTTCGATAAAAAATGCAAAAATGCAATAATATAAGGAATGTTTGAAAAGAAAATTGTAGATATCACCAACGACTTATGGGCCA
This sequence comes from Tillus elongatus, assembly GCA_964006375.1. Taxonomy (NCBI): domain Eukaryota; kingdom Metazoa; phylum Arthropoda; class Insecta; order Coleoptera; family Cleridae; genus Tillus; species Tillus elongatus. The sequence goes on along the minus strand of OZ023269.1, from coordinate 115,337,772 downwards.
GCATGTGATTGTCAAAATAATTTTATAAGATGCAGCTCAACACACCCTATAATTAGCGTATAGAATTTTTTCTAGTATTTTGTATAATACTATTTATATTTAGATTTACCGTAGAAATGCGCCATCCTGTATATATGTAAACAGATAAAAATTGAAACCAAACCCGGGTATGGGTTCTAGGGGGCCTAGTGTGCACTCATTTGAAGAGGTGTTTTTAAAATTCAAAAGTCTCGGTCTCCTCATTAATGAATTTTTCTACGAAAATTAGCTAAACATTATAGACCGGTAAAACTACCGCCAAAGTATCAGAGAGGGGGTCTATTTGAAATGAATTTCTCGGAAACATTTTAGTAAAATGAAGGACAATGACGGTTGAAGCTGAAACTTAAGGGTTTGGAGAACACTCTTCTTGCGACATTTTCTTTACATAACCCGTATTGGTTTCAGGTTCTTTGCCTAAACGTTGACAATTTTGATGTTTCAAATCGCGACTTTGACTTTTAAAATTGCTCATTTGACGTTTTGAGGAAAACCCCAATTCTTTTTTCCTAAAATGCCTATCACTTTTAGTGAATTTTCTTAAAAAAAATTCACTAATGAGGAGATCCCGACTTTTGAATTTTGAAAAAATTTCTTCAAATGAGCGCTAATTAGGCCCCCCAGAACACATATCCGGGGTCGGTTTAAATTTTTATATGTTTATATATATATATATATATATATATATATATATATATATATATATATATATATATATATATATATATATATATATATATATATATATATATATATATATATATATATATATATATATATATATATATATATATATATATATATATATGTATCACACCGATAACTCAAAAAATAATGGGCCGATTTTGATTAAATTTGGAGAATAAATTCCTTTTGCAAATGGCTTGGATAAGTTCGTTAGCCAGGAAAATCGGTCCAGGTTTTCCCGGAAAATTTTGTGTTTTCTTTCGAAAAAAATTTATATCTCCGGAATTAACAAAGTAAGGGCAACCAAATTTCATATGCAGATTTATTTCATTATAGGCAAGTTACCTACCAAAATTTAGCTCTATAGGTTAAAGGATAAAAAAGTTACAGGCATTCAAAGAAAAAGAAATTTGGATTTTCTTCAAAACGTCAAAATTGCGATTTTAAACGTCAAAATTGGTGAGTACATTCCTTTCGCAAGTCGCTTGGATAATTTTGTTAGCCAGGAAAATCCGCCGAGGTTTTCCCGGAAAAATTTGTGTTTTCTTTCGCAAAATATTTATATCTCCAAAATTAACAAAGTAAGGGCAACCAAATTTGGTAAGCTGGTTTATATCGTTATAGGTGTGCCACCTACCAAAATTTAGCTCTGTAGGTCAAAAGACAAAAAAGTTATGGGCATTTAAAGAAAAATAAATTGGGGGTTTCCTCAAAACGTCAAAGTGACAATTGAAAACGTCAAAATTCGCAACATTTAGGCAAATAACTTGAATCTAATACGGGCTATGGAAAAAAAATGTCTCAAGAAGAATGTTTTACATACACCGAACTCTTAGTTTCAACCGTCATTGTCCTTCATTTTACTAAAATATTTCCAGAAAATTCATTTCTAATAGACCCTTTCTCTGATGCTTGGCAGTAGCCTTAGCTATAGAGTTTATCGTTTAATGGTATATAATTTTTGTCGAATTTTCGTAAAAAATCAATAAAGCTCAATATATTCGTTATTATACAAGATATGAAAAAATATTGTATACATTAATTATACGGTGTTTTGAGCTACATCTTAAAAAATTATTGCGACAATCACAGGGTGGCCCATAAGTCGTTGGTGATACAAATAATTTTTTTTTGTCGAAAACGCCTTATTTTTTTGCATTTTCCATCGAAATATAATGCATGTTTGTAAGTTAAGAAATTTTGGAGGCAGCAAGTGCGTTGTGGTTGCGAATTTTGATTAAATGCTTCATATTTGAAAAGCTCAATTTGCTATTAACCTATAAGGTTGACCAAGAAACGGATTTTTTCAGTAACACTTTTGGTTTACTTTTGGAAATTTCTGTACGTTTTCCAACAATCAAGTTATTTTGATGAAACATGGCACATTGTTTTTACTATATAGGTTATACTGGTAACCAAATTTGATGCCTGCTTTTTCTATATAGGTTATACTGGTAACCAAAATTGATGTCTGCTTTCTTAAAAAGAAAACACACATATTTGCAATAAAAACATTTTTATGAAAATTCACTACCATAACGCACTTGCTGCGTCCCGAGATTTTTTTGTCTTTAAACTTACAAACCTAAATAGTACATGGCTCACTCTTTTTAATACAAACACGCTTACCAAATTTTGTTGCCCTTGCTTTGTTATTTTCGGAGATATACTTTTTTTCCGAAAGAAAAATTTTACGGGAAAACCTAGGCCGACTTTTTTGGCTAACGAACTTATCCAAGGCACTTACAAAAGGAAAGTACATGGTAAATTTTATCAAAATTGGCCATTATTCTTTGAGTTATCGGTGCGATACATACATACATACATACATATATATATATATATATATATATATATATATATATATATATATATATATATATATATATATATATATATATAAAGAAAATTCACTAAAATTGATAAAAAGTGAAGTCGCTAACTAGGATCAGAACTCGTCATGTAGGAGTCGATTATCCGATGTACACAGCGCTTAGCCCACTCGGCTACAGTCGACACGTATGTACAAGCAGTGATATCCGGTAGTATATATGTTAATTGTCTAACGTCTTTACTATTTACACCAAACAGTTTTTATTTACAGTGGATTTTTTTGCTCATATTTTAACTAAATGAAGGAAAATAACGACGACACATATATAAGAGCTTGTTAGTCATTTCGTGTCGTATTTTTCATTCACATTCGTACTCCTACCATAATTAACAATTTTGACGTTTTAACTTTCTTTAATCAGATTTGATTAATTAAAAATCAATTTACCTATACCTTTCTTGTCTTTCCACACAGAGATCTGAATTTTGGTACATAGGATACTCTTTATGGCAGAAATCATCGTACCAAATTTGGTTGCCCTTACTTTGTTATTAACGGAGATGTAAAATTTTTCCGAAGAAAACACAAAATCTTTCGGGAAAACCTGGGCCAATTTTCCTGGCTAACGAACTTGTCCAAGCGACTTGCAAAAGGAAGGCATGTACCAAATTTGATTAAAATGGGCCCATTATTTTTTTAATTATCGGTGTGATACATACATAGATACACACATATATATATATATATATATATATATATATATATATATATATATATATATATATATATATATATATATATATAAATTGAAACTGACATTGAATATGGGTTCTAGGGGGCCTAGTTCGAGCTCATTTGAAGAAATTTTTTCTAAATAAAAAATTCGGGATCTCCTCATTAGTGAATTTTTTAAAGAAAATTCACTAAAACTACGTTGTGTACATTGGAACCAAAATCTTGAAGAGAAATTTAGTCCCTTCATCTTAAAGTATTTTTTAGATGAACGACTTGATTATTTTCTACCTTTCTACGCTTTCGGACGCCCTTCCAAGGTTTTTAAAGCAATTATTTATATAATCAAGTCGCCCGAATTCTACCTTAAACATACTTTTCCAGACATCACAGCGATCAAGATTTGCATATATGACTCCAGTAAACATTGACAGGATTAAGATCGAATGTTAATAGGAAGAACTGTGGGAGTAAGTGCAGAGTATTTCAGACAGCATTCGATGGCACGCATGTAGTATATATACATGACGTCGCGACGCGGAGCGTCTAGTTTACCCCCGGAACTCGTAAACGCTAAAACTTCGAGCTTCATCTTAACTTCGCGATACTTTCGTTTTGAATGCATCACGCGCTGTGTTGAAATTTGCGGTCTATAAAGCCGAAATAATCCTCTGAATTTATTTCAGAGGAAAATATCAACAAGCAGTTGTGAAGTGATTTGTGGACTCGTTGCTATTTTACAGTAGTTTTCTCATGCAATTTTTTTTCTTATCTGATTATCTTTACGATATTTATCGCGTTACCTATGATTCATACTATCTATTTATTTAAGTAAAAGAGAGTCTCAATATTCCTGTAAATATTATTTATTTGTGTTGATAGCCAAGTTGAAGCATCCAAATATCACGTGAGTTTTGAACGGTAATGTGTTTATTTAATTGAATTATGTGTGTTGATATTTACTCTGGCAGCAAAAACTGAAATTCCATTGTTTTATTAACTAGTCACCCAATTCAGTTCTACTAAATTTAAGCTTGAATGGAAACCTTTTCCATTTCGTTCAAGCAATCGAAAGTCACCATATTTGCTTAGGAAAATATAATAGGATTAACTCTGTTTGTTTACAAATTTTAAAACTCTCAAAACTGACTACTCGGAAAGTAGGCTTCTGTAATGTATTAAATTATATTTTTACAAAGCCCTAAGTGAATATTGGAACCTGTGATGAGCACTGATAAGTACACGTCGGGAACCCAAATCACCACAGCCCATTTTTTAAAAACCTGACGATCGTTTCACTAACAAAGTTGGTGTCATCAGAGGATAAAAAACTACATACTACTAAAACATCACCTTTTATATTGTGTCTTAAGTAAAGGAACGATACCGAGGGGGAGATTAAACCGCAGGCAAATTTTCTGTGTACTTTAATTGCCAGATGAGGTTTTTGTACTTCCTTTATCACTTTACCTAACCGGTTTCGGAATGTTTATCTGCATCAAAGACAGAGCGCAAACAGCGGACGACAAACCACTGGCGGGGCTCGGTTTGAGGAACTTTTGTTTTTTATTGCCCTAGAAATATAAATACTTTCGTACGAATCTAGCTTCGCTGGCTGTCTAACATTTTTGATAAGTTTCAGATTTTCCTTATCAATGCGGTGGTTATTATCACAAATATGTTATGCCACGCATGACATGTCTACACTACCGTATCTCAGCTGTGCCAGATGTTCACGAAATCCAGTCTCAATGGTTCTCATAGTCTGCCCAAACGTAGTTAAGATTACAATCTTTACAACCTATCTCATAGATACCCGGCAATTCAGTGGCTTTATCTTTATGTTTCGTATTACCTACTAAATTTCTTAAATTATTTTTTGTCAAAAAAGTTGCTGCAAATTGGCTTTCTTAAAAATGCTCTCGAGACCCCTTGTGAAACGCGGATCAAAAGGTAGGCAAATAATTTTTTTCTCTCTTTTATCTTCCCCGAATTTCGTACATTCCGCTCACATTTTCTTTGTAAACAAAGCCCTGTAGTAAAATGGCAATCAAGACGCATTAGGTTGTAACAATTGTATTTAACAAACACAAATATGCTCTCTTCTCTTTTTGTTGCCTTAGGGCTCGTCCGCGGCCTTGCCACCCCGATAGCACTGCAACCTTTGGTTGATTGTGCACACCCTTAGTCTTACTCCACCCATTCCAAAATCACTGTGCCTTGAACTAGTCTGCACAGCGATTGGTAGGGTGAAGTTTTATATTGCTCTGTCTCCGGTCTAGACTGACCGTAGATCATTTGTCTTTTGCGGTCCAAGATGTGCTGGGCTGATTCCTCCCCTTCGCCGCAGAGTCTGCATGCGAGGTCCCCTTCGAACCGCCCCATTTTATGCAGGTGTTTCTTGACGCCCATGTGTCCCGTCAAGAAAACTGTTGTGTTTCTGAGCTGTCCTCTGCTAAGATTTAGCAGCTCCACAGCTCTCTTTGAACTGGGTCCGTCAATTATTGACTTCCCATGTCTGAGCCCTGGACAGTCCGCCCAGTATATCTTGTGTTGGTTTCTGACCCATGACTTAATGGCTCCCCTGGCAGTGCTCTTTGACACGCCCAGAGCCGGTTCTGGTCCCATAAATGGTTCTGCTGACCTTCTCTTCGCGAGACTGTTAGCTTCTTCATTGCCTTTGACCCCCGAGTGACCCGGCACCCAGATGAGGGTCACCTCATTCTGCCCAGCCAGGTCGCTCGTCTCGTCTCGGCACTCACTCACCAGCCAGGAATTTACCCGTGGGCTACTTAGTGCCTTAAGGCCTGCCTGGCTGTCTGTGGCTATGAGGATCCGCTTCTTGGTGTAGCCCCTCCTCTTGTTCTCCCGCACACAGTGGAGGATGGCGAACATCTCGGCCTGAAACACCGTTGTCCTTAAGGTATTATAAATAGATATTAGTTATGAAAACTGATAAAACACTAACAAATAATGAAAAATTACAAATGTAAAAATCAAAATTTACAACAAAACACAATACGCTAAAATTTAAAAACTAATCTCAAGATTTTGCACAAAAGTATTACTTTTAATACAAAATCACATAAAAAAAACCTAATATGGTACAATACGTTGCTTTGGTAAATTTGACAATAATTTTATATTTAGAAATAACATTTCTACACCAGAATATTTCTTTTTCTTGAACATTGCTATACAGGGGTCTTTTTTATCCTTACCAAGAGACTCTTATTTATATTAAGATACAAAGTTACTCAAATTGAAACAAGGTTGCGTATTTAACTACTTATTAATAATAAAAATTGCCGCAAATATGTTATAGTAATGATTTTTCATAAAAATCTCTCAAATTCTAAAAGAGCAATTTACCATGAAAAGGAGGGTTCAATAAAATGTTTAAAATACACTCTATTTATAGCTCGATTATCTGTCACAATTGAAGCTTTAGACTAAAAATATTGTATATAGTAGAAAGATAAACGCTTAAGAAAGCAATATTTAAGGAAATATCGCTTTTATAAAGAAAATACAACGTTTTTGCCACCATCATGTTACAATTTTTTGACACAGAATTTTCTCAAAATCACTCATTGCCTAGAATGGGCATCCAAGAATACGTTTATTAAATTTTAGGTCTTTTGGATTCCAAATAAAAACGTAAATCAAACTGACAGGTTATATATGACGTTTGCTAATTATTTAGTCAATATGTCTGATGAAACTAGCGCGTTTGGCCACCATACGTAGATTAGCTATTTTATAAAAGATGACTGCCTAAAAATTTATTTCTGTGAATGCAATGACAAAACGTATTTCATTTTTATTCATAAATGTCATATCATGGCAAGAATGAAATAAATATCGTAAACAAAATCGGCTCACATTTCTATGGAAATGATTTTAAAGCTGTTTGTTTTTTATGTTTAAACTTAAAAAAACTCTGGACGCAGCAGGTGCGTTATGGTAGTGAATTTTCATAAAAATATTTTTTAATAGCAATAATGTGTGTTTTTTTTTAAGAAAGCAGGCATCAAATTTGGTTACCAGTATAACCTAAACAATGTGCCATGTTTCATCAAAATAATTTTATGGTTTGAAAATGTACAAAAATTTCCGAAAGTAAACTTGAAGTGTTCCCGAAAAAACTCGTTTCTTGCTCAACCTTATGGGTTAATAGCAAATTGAGCTATTCAAATATGAAGCATTTGATCAAAATTCGCTACCATAACGCACTTACTGCGTCCAGAATTTTTTTTCTTACAAACATGCATTATATTTCGATGGAAATGCAAAAATGCAATAACATAAGGCGTGTTTGATAAAAAAAATTTTTGTATCACCAACGACTTATGGGCCAGCCTGTGATTGTAGAAATAATTTTTTAAGATGTAGCTCAAGACACCCTATAATTAATATATACAATTTTTTTTCATATCTTATATAATAACAGATATATTGAGCTTTATTGATTTTTTACGAAAATTCTACAAAAATTATATACCATTAAACGATAAACTCTATAGCTAAGGCTACTGCCAAGCATCAGAGAAAGGGTCTATTTGAAATGAATTTTCTGGAAATATTTTATTAAAATGAAGGACAATGATGGTTGAAAATAAGACTTCAGGGTTTGTAAAACATTCTTCTTGAGACATTTTATTTCCATAGCCCGTATTAGATTCAAGTACTTTGCCTAAATGTTGCCAATTTTGACGTTTAAATCGCAACTTTGACGTTTTGTGGAAAACCCCAATTTATTTTTCTTTAAATGCCTGTAACTTTTTTGTCTTTTGACCTACAAAGCTAAATTTTGGTAGGTAACTTATCTATAAGGATGTTAATCCGCGAACCAGATTGGTTGCCCTTACTTTGTTAATTCCGGAGATATACATTTTTTTCGAAAGAAAACACAAAATTTTCCGGGAAAACCTGGGCCGATTTTCCTGGATAACGAACTTATCCAAGCCATTTGCAGAAGGAACGTATTCACCAAATTTAATCAAAATCGGCTCATTATTTTTTGAGTTATCGGGTTGATACATACATATACATATATATATATATATATATATATATATATATATATATATATATATATATATATATACATATATATATATATATATATATATATATATATATATATATATATATACATATATATATATATATATATATATATATATATATATATATATATATATATATATATATATATATATATATATATATATATATATATATATATATATATATATATATATATATATATATATATATATATATATATATATATATATATATATATATATATATATATATATAAACATATAAAAAATGAAACTGACTCCGGATATGTGTTCTGGGAGGCCTAATTAGCGCTCATTTGAAGAAATTTGTTCAAAATTCAAAAGTCGGGATCTCCTCAATAGTGAATTTTTTTTAAAGAAAATTCACTAATAAGAAGCATATGTTTCAATTGAATATTATGTACATTATCACAACTAAACCATTAAAATTATTATTCTGTGTTACTGTAGAGATAATGAAGAGAAACTACATGCCGTTAGTTAAATATTAATGTCACCTAAGAGCGAAACAGTCTACAGTTAAATATGTTTCAGCGGCTGAAAGAAGTCAATCAGTTCTGCAATTAGCTATTTACCTTGTAACTTTCATTTACTCTCCCATAACTAGGTACTTATATAAAATTTCCTGACGCAGCTACCGTTTGTTTAAATTCTCGTAAACAAACAAGGAGGAATTTGCACATTTTTTTATTCTCCTCTTATTCAATTCCCCACATTGTATAAAATCAATTGCCATATAAAATTTAAATTTGTAACCAATAGTTTTCCTGTAAAGAAATTTAGAAAATCAAAATAATTGTCTCCGCACCAAAACGCAGCCGTAAACAAAGACGGCCTACTGTGACGTCACGATCCGGTATCGGACAAATGAGTCTCGCTTACTCACACAGAGATCCTCATCTCACCATTAGTGTTTATGCGACTTACGTGTGCCGGATAGTTATTGTTATCAACTTATATTATTGTTAATATCTATATACTCGTATTAATTATTTTAAAAACTGTACAGTCTTATAGTATAGCTATAGAAGTTGGATTTGTCCAAGAACAATCTGATAATTTACCAAAAATTGATGTACTAGCAATGTTTGCGTTTTTAGAAAACAACCCGAATTTCATGGGCGCTGAGCTAAAAGGAGTGAAAGCTGGGAGGTATGTGTCTGATATGAACCTTATTTTATCCTGTAAATCTCTTTGTTGGATTTTATGTAGTAAATTCTTATAAAATATAATGTAAATAAACGCATAACCTCAAAATGTTCTCCATTCAAATAATCTTCAAGAAAAATATACACAATTTCTTCCTGATTTTCTCATCCTTAGGTACATTAAAGAATAAATTGTTGGGGGTAGTTATTGTTGTGGTAGTACATTTGGGCACTATACAGCACTTATGATATTTATGTCCAGGAATTGTTATGTCTTTCGCATTCTAGTATTGTGATTCTGAATCTGCTGAAGCCATCACACAGTCACGCACTAAACTAGCTTACACACAACTTACTACCTTTGAACCTATATTATACACTAAACATTACAACTACTTAAAATTATGATAAAACTGCTCAGAATTCGATGCAAACACAAACGAAAACAAGCAGATGTACCGGATCGTGTCGTCGCCAACCTATTCACCAATCAGATCGCGTTTTTGCCCACCCGGTCTTTTTGAATTATATTCAATTTTTTCATAATTAATTACTAATTAGTGGCTCCTTTAAGGGGAGTTTACTTGTATACATATATTTTTAGTGTATTTTGCTGTACTTTAAATACGTTTTTCATCAAAAGTAAATTATATGCAACTTCCTCATTGTCATATAGCGTCGCTGGTTCAGTGGTAGTGTTTCCGCCTGTCACACAGGCGGTCTGGCTTCTATTCCGGCATTATCCGTTTATTATTTTGTTTTGACTAACTTTATTATGTTATAAGAACAACAAACTGCCCAAATTTCCTACGTTTGGAACACGCTCTAACATTTTTTTTGTTTCAGCAACTTTAATAAAGAATGCATTTTTGTGCCAAAAATTAAAAAGAAACGGCTAAAAAATGTCAGAATAGTTATGCCAATCAGGTTTGTTTTGTTAATCATCTGACTTTGAAGTATTAATTGCATACGCGCCAAAATGGCCAAATCAGGTCGAGGCATTTAATCTTTTAGAGTTATTGTGTTTACATAAGCATCCTATAGTGTGCATTAATATCGTTTTTAGCTATGCTATTTTATAGTTTAAGACTTTATGGAATAAATTTCAGTGCAAAACTTTTTAAATTGTAGATATTACGTACGTACCTACGACCCAATAAAAAGAAATAAAATAAAAAAGGTGCCCGTTGCAACATCCTGACCTACCTTAATTATGTATTCGTCAAATATAAAATAAAATGCTTATTCTAGCAAAAGCTAGAATACAACCTCTTCTAAAATTTATGTTGACATGGGGGGGGGGGGGGTATTGTTTACATTTAATCCACCTGTTTATGAACTGGAATAGGGAAATGTAATATTTATAACATTTGTTTTAGTTTTTTTTAAATTTATTAATTATATAATTTGTTTAAGAGACGCCTTAATAATAGGAACCAAAATTTACAAGCATTAAAATTCTTATTTAATTACGGGATGCTAAATATTATGTAACGAGAAGGTAGAATATCCCGCCACATGCATCGTCTTATTTGTTTGGTTCCTCTTACTGTCAGACTTGAAGCGACGACTCGTTGAATTTCTCGTTCGCGCTGTAGAAATAAAATAAGATTATGTAGTGATAATATTATATGAATGTTTGTAAACCGGTAAATAGAATATGGGTTACTAAGTTACGGCACGCGTTGTTAAGTAATTTATGCGTCACATAGCAACCTACGATACACACAATGTAATTGCTCGCTCATTCATTAAACCATTGTTACTAGGCGACTGGAGTTAATACCCATTGAGTAAGCACGTTGTCTCATGGTTGTGAGCCATGCTAATAATTTTAAAATATTCAAGTAATGATACAGCAGCCCCACCACACGGAGATTTATACAACTACCACTTTCGAATCCTGCTCTTAACCTCCAATGCTTGCAAGTCTTGATAAAAGCAACATCTGTGTACTGTACTTTATCAAAATACCCTTATTTACTTACACTTAAAAAAGCCTGGACGCAGCAAGTGCGTTATGGTAGTGAATTTTCATAGAAATGATCTGGCACAAAATATTTTATTATAACTTTTTTTTCTTGTAACATAGAAATCTAAATTTTGGTGTAAATCTACCTACCAAATTTGGTTATCATAGCTTTTTTATTTTTTGAGATAAGAATTTTTTTAGAATGAAAACACAAAATTTTCCTGGAAAACCTAGTCCGATTTTCCTGACTAACGAACTTTTCCAAGCCATTTACAAAAGAAAGGCACGTGCTAAATTTTCTCAAAATCGGCCCATTATTTTTTGAGTTATCAATGTGATATATATATATATATATATATATATATATATATATATATATATATATATATATATATATATATATATATATATATATATATATATATATATATATATATATATATATATATATATAGCCACATATCTACATATCTTGGTAATAAATAGGAATTTTTCAACTTTGTAAAAACAAATGACTGTTGCCATCGGTGGCTACGTTTAGCAGACTAACCTAGATATGTCATATATAGATTGTAGGTGGCGCTGGCGTCGAAAGAAATTACTCGATGGCAAGAACTTTAAAGAGCATTTTGTGGTATCACGGGTCATTTCTAAGAAATTTTTGTTCTATCAAAAATGTTATAAACGTTGACAGATTTTCAGAATATGGAGGTAGTATTATGAAACATTGGGAGATTACAACTTGAGGACGGAAAATAATTTTAGTAATCCGTGAAAATTTAACGACATAGGTCAACGATGAATCTTATTTAGAAGCTTAAGCAGAATGCAATACACGTAATTTATAGGTGGCGCTGATGTAGAATAATTTTTCCCGATCGCAAGAACCTTTAGAAATGGTATGTCTGTGTAACTTTTGATTTCAAGCTAATGGTAATATTTGATTATGATAAAAAAATTAAAATAAACAATAACTCAATAAATACTGACTGTATTATAGAATAATCTAGGTACATTGAGAAAAAGATATTTTATTTATCAAGATAACTATAATCATAACCATAACATAAAAACAAACAAACGAAGCTTACAACATATGCTCAAAAACGTTACCATTTGCGGCAATACACATTTCTAAACGATGTCGTAATGCCTGATCACAAAAATCTAACAAAGAATGGCTACTTATAGCTGCACAACTAGCAAACATTTTATTAGCTAGGTCTGCTATATCTTCTATTGGCTCAGCATATACCATGTCTCTCAATAAACACCACAGGAAAAAATCTTGGGTGTTAAATCTGGCGAACGCACTGGCCACTCGAGAGGTCCATTAGTCGCGATCCATATTTCAGGATAAATACTATCCAATTACTCGGTAACCGAAGCCGAATTATGGGTAGGTGCCCCATCATGTTGTCACGACATTGTACGCCTTGTTACTAAAGAGACCTCCTCCAACAAGTCAGGAATATAGTTTTTCAAAAATTCTAGGTAACGTTAGCCTGTTAGTGATCCTACAAACAACAGGAGACCAATCAAATGCCCGTTTAAAATGTCACACTAAACATTGACTGAACTTATTACTATTACTTGAACTTATTTTGATTGCCTGTTACCTTTGTCAATCTAGGATTTCTGCGAGATCAGTAATGGTAATTATGTTTGTTGACGAGGTCGTTATTGTGGAAATAGTTTTCGTCGGTCTATAAAATTTTATTAAAAAATCGTTCTCGGTCGCTATCATGATAAACATTCGTGATATAAAGTTTAATCTTATCTCATAATCTCCAGGTCGTAAATGATGCACTAAGTGTACTTTATATGGGTGGAACTTATTTTTCGTAAGTATTCTTTGACATGAGGAATAAGACATACTAGTTTCTGGTGAAATATTTCTGATTGATATGTGCGGTTTACTTTATACAAGCTATAGCATTTCTGTTGAACGCTTTGACTGACTGAAAGTTTTTTTTTAACGTCGGTCTATTTCTGCGACTATAGCCAATCACCGACGCCAGGGAGCAATTTTATCTCACTATCCTGGAAACTTTGTCGGACCCTTGCCTTTCTGTAAGGAGGGTAGGAATCTTTAACGTGCCCAACATCATGAAAAATGGAAGGTTCTATTTAATGCAAAAAAATTGTCACATGAGTTGCATCCGTGGGGATAAAAAAAATTAAAGGTCAAAGAAACATGGCAAAAATTTGCATCGCTTAGATTGTAATTTTTTGTTGTTAAGCTTCTTACAAATTATTGTCATTATTCCGTGTTTAGTAAGACCCTGTATACATAGTTTGCTCAAAGCGAAACAGTAAATAAATGTATTTACAGAAAAAACTCAAATTTATCATATAGTTCTAATTCTGCTATATTGATAAAAAGTGCATGACAATGGAGATTTATAAGAAGCTTTTCGCAATCAGTAATTTAACGACTATGTTGAATCTGACGCTTTTTTGTGATATTTCTATAAAAGGAGAAAATTGAACATCACGTTTGCACAAAGTTTTGGGACCGAAATGGCTACATTTAATGCCTTTTTTGCAAGAGTATAATAAAAAAAGGACGACCACCACATGTTGCTTTAAACCTTTCATCGGAACAGTTATCAGAAAAGCCCTCATTATTTGTTCCTTAGACACTAGCATCTGTAGTGCTAAAAATAAATAAATATCTGTTACTAAATACGACGTAAATGTAATTAAAAGTTGTATGAACCAATGTAAAATATTATTGGAAAAAATTTCCAGACAAAATAAATTTGGAATCTAGTGTGAAACCATTTTTTAAAATAAAATTCATCATTCGATGAAATTAAGAAAAGTCTGGACGCAGCAAGTGCGTTATGGTAGTGAATTTTCATTAAAATGTTTTAAATGGCAAATATGTGTTTCTTTTTAAAGAAAGCAGGCTTCAAATTTGGTTACCAGTATAACCTATATAGTAGAAACAATGTACCATATATCATCAAAATTACTTTATTCTTCAAAAATGTTTCGAAAATAAACTTAAAATGTTCCATAAAAAACTAGTTTCCTGGCCCACGAACCTTATAGGTTAATAGCAAATTGAGCTATTCAAATTTGAAGCATTTAATAAAAATTCGCTACCATAACGCACTTGCTGCATCCCGAATTTCTTTTCTTCCAAACATGCATTATAATTAAGTGGTCGAAATTCGATACATTAAGGGTCAGCTCAGAACTGGTACGGATCAAGCGAATCCGACTCTCTAATTAAAACAAAGCATTGTGTAATCTATTTGGACTCAGCAGATTTTTATAAAAATTCGCATCCATAACGCACTTGTTGCGTCCCGAATTTCTTTTCTTACAAACATGCATTATAATTACTCGGTCGAAATTAGATATATAAAAGCTTAGCTCAGAACTGGGACGGACGGGGTAATCCGACTATCTAATTAAACTAAAGCATTGTTTAATCCATTTTAACTGAGCAGATTTTCCTGCCTACCGAACCTATCTAAGCCACTTACAAAAGGAAGGTATTTACCAAATTTGATCGTCATCGGCGTATTATTTTTTGAGTCATCGGTGTGACACACACACACACACACACACACACACACATATATATATATATATATATATATATATATATATATATATATATATATATATATATATATATATATATATATATATATATATATATATATATTGGAATGTTGCACTACACTGTAATCACTTTTAGTAACGTGCTGATGATGAACCAGGACGGTTCGAAACTGCATATATATATATATATATATATATATATATATATATATATATAAATAAATATATATAGTGTGAAACACACTTATGGAATAAAATTCATTATTCAACAAAAAATAGTTTTTGTGGAAACGCTGAGACACGTGGAGTTTAATTTGTCGAACATTATCTTATAATCATAGTTAAAAAAATTAAACTCCCACCATTTTACCCCCACCACTTTATCTTTTTTTTAAATAGCAAGTCAGTATTAAGTGAATCAGTGTACTGTGAATTAATAGAGGCGAGAATAAACTATAGACATTTAGTAATAGAGATAAATATGGTGGTGTTGGAAAATAGTTGGTTATAATAAATTAGTAGTTTTTAAAGCTGTGTTTTGTTAGTCAACAAATCCAGAACCCCGAAGAAGTACCAACTGGTGTCAGAAGTGGGATTTTCAAGCTGCTAGTGGAAATATTTTTCAGAATATTCGTTGAACAACGTGGAAAATTCTAGAACCCCTGAAAGACCAGTGTTGCAGTAACTCATAACTGCGTGTGCTTTTGAAACAGAATAAACTGTGTACCAGCTTTAAGTACGCCTATGCCTAAGACACGTAGCGCAACAGCGAATATGGACACCCAACTATTGGCAATGATTAAAACAATGGACGAAGAAGCTAAATTAGCACGGGACTAAGCTAGAAAAAGAGAGGAAGAATCCGAAGAAGAAATGAGAAAATGGATGAAGGTGCAAAAGAAGAAATGAGGAGAAGAGATGAAGAAGTCAGAAAGAGAGATGAAGAGACCAAATAAGAAATGAGAAGAAGAGATGAAAAAGTCAGAAAAAGAGATGAAGTGACCAGAGAAGAAGACATGAAGCGACAAAGAAAATTCTACAAGAACAGGTCAGTAGAATGGAGCATATTATTTTATGTGTGGACGAACGTTTGAACCAAGTAAAAGACTACATCTTCCAGCAAGTAGAAAGCCGAGTAAAGGGTATCAGCGACGAACGAAAGTGATAAACTGACTAATATCCAAGCACACGTACAGCAGAAAATACAATCACCAGAAAAATAAGTTTGATGCCCTGGCCAAAAGAAACATTAAACTCGAAGATAGCGCCCGTCATAAGAATTAAAGTTCTCAAATTTTTGGCTCAGTCCCACGTGGTACTTATCTACGCCAGTTGGAAGCCGCTGCTACAGCAACTGGTTGGGGCGAGAGAGACAAAGCGACGTCGTTAATTGTAGCTCTCAGTGGAGATGTCCTAGATGTGCTTTAAGGAATTGTCAGGGAGGAACAGTTCAGTGTTGACAGCATTACACACCAATTAGTGATGAGGTTTGGCGACCAGCATTTACAACAGCTTTATCGACTTCAATTGAAAAATAATTGTGAAAAATCGGGCGAAAGTATTCAACATCTTCACATCGACGTTGTCAGGCTGATTAGCTTGCCCCAAAGCCCCGGTGGAATTTTTGAATCAGCTGTCGCTGCAAACATTCATTGACTCCATCAGCGATACCGATACTCAACAGGCCCCCGAGGACGGCGAGACAAAAAAATGTGGACGATGCTTTGGCACATTCTTTGGAGTTTGAAGCGGCAAAGCAAGCGTCAGAACGCCATGTGAAAGTTCGCAGTCTCCAAGTCTGAGAAGAAAATAAAACAGATTCATTCAAAGTCATCCAGCTACTGGAAAAAATATCAGAACAGATAAGGTCTGCGTCTCATGGGCATCTAATTAGAGCTCACCGTGCAAATGCTTTGCGTTGCTAGAACTGCGGCAAGGTGCAACATATACGAGGCGAATGTTGCTACAGCAACTGGTTGGGGCGAGAGAGACAAAGCGACGTCGTTAATTGTAGCTCTCAGTGGATATGTCCTAGATGTGCTTCAAGGAATTGTCAGGGAGGAACAGTTCAGTTTTGACAGCATTACACACCAATTAGAGATGAGGTTTGGCGACCAGCATTTACAACAGCTTTATCGATTTCAATTGAAAAATCATTGCCAGAAATCGAGCGAAAGTCTCCAACATCTTCACACCAACGTTGTCAGACTGATTAGCTTTGCCCAAAGCCCCGGTGGAATTTTTGAATCAGCTGTCGCTGATGCCTTGCGTTGCTGGAACCGCGGCAAGGTGGGACATATACGAGGCGAATGTTGAGCTCTAAGATCAGGCGCAAGGGAGAAAGCAAAGCTAAGGTCGTTAACCGTTTCTTAGGTTAGCGATTCTGGCAGCGCTCTCGTAGACGGATACGTAAGCGGTAATAAGACTCAAATGGTTGTCGACACTGGCGCACCTAGAACGATTATTCGCCGCGACATGGTACCAAGATGGCGAGTAAGAGAGCCATGCAAAGTGTACAGAGTAAATGCAGCCAGTGGTGATCGGATCTAGGTATTTGGGGACACTGCCGTCGAGCTGCAAATTGGGACATGAAAGGCACAGCAGAGAGCCATAGTCGCCGCAATATCAGACTCGATTATAATTGGCCTGGACATACTTCAAGATCAGTGCGCTAAACTTGATCTTAGCACTAACATCCTGGCTATCGGCGGTGAAGAAATAATAATGTCGCCCGGCAGTAACCTGGTAGTGCGGAAAATCACCACAGAGAAAAATTGCAACGTCTGCCATGAAACTGTCATTACAGTCCAGAGAGCTGTGAGAGGAAGAGATGACCCAGTTATCCAGTCAGAAGCAAGTAGAAAGGAAATTATGGGGGAAGTGCAAGACGAGGTATGTAAAGACCATATAAGTGTCAAGCAAACCCCGAAAAAGGTCAGTGAACACACTTGTTGGAACAGAGCCGATGTCGACAGGAGGAATAGAGCCTGCAGAGATCTTTGTGCAAATATAAACACCTGAACAAGAGCAATTGTGCGGAAGACCCAGTGTAACGTAAGAACTTCGCTTGAAGAGAGCTTTGAATTATTGACAAGAAGGAAAGCCATCCATTCTGCCGTCCGAATGCACATACGAGTAGAAAGCGAACGCATGAAGACCCGTTATGACGTGCGAGTTAATTGAGCTGGTTTTGAAGAAGAAGATCCGGTATAATTTTACAATTCAGTACTACGCAAAAGGGACTGACACCGAAACTACAGAAATTATGGGAAGGTCAGTGTAAGGTGGTTAAAAGGATCCATGACGTTGTCTATCGCATTCAGAAGAGCCCGAAGAGCAAGATGAAGGTGCTCCATATGCGCAGGCTTACTCCATACCAACAAATGTAAGTTCGACGGAGACGGTCGAATGCAAGAGGGGGGCAGTGTCACATCCGTCTCTATGAGAATTAAGTTTATGTACTTTGTTACTTATATGGTCACAGGCAACTTGTAAAAGTGTGCTGGTGACAGCGAACACTCTGAAATTATATTTCTAGAACGAACCACAAGTGATAGGCACGATGTAGAAAGGCGTAGAATCTCTTTGGACAGTATAAATACGCCAGCCGCACATAGAGTAAGTCAGTATTCAATGACTAAATGTAGTGTCAATTAATAGAGGCGAGAATAAACTATAGACATTTAGTAATAGAGAAAAATATGTTAGTTGATGGTGGTGTTGGAAAATAGTTGATTATAATAAATTAATAGTTTGAAAAGCTGTGTTTTGTTGGTCAACAAATTCAGAACCCAGAAGAACGTAACAATACCATACGATTCAGGCCAACCATTTTTACAAAAACTCTCAGCATATCATTCAGTGATACATCGTGCGTTTTTAATACCTATGTCTGAAATCAACGCTGATCCTTTCTTATTACCGGGAAACTTAACTGCGGAAATGTATTTAGAATTACTATAAAACAACATTAATCCCATGCTGATGATATAAAAAACGACGAGCTATCATGAAAACATCTTGGTATTCCAATAAGATAGTGCTTCACCACATTACGCTCAGACAGTGCGAAAGTATCTGATGAAAGATTTCCAAACAGATGCATAGGAAGACGTGGCACAGCTGAATGACACCGAGGTCACCGGACTTAGCACCAGTGCAGGTTTATTGATGGGAACATCTAAACATTTTAATTTATGCAACCGATAACACCCGAAATGCTTCAGGACCCGAAAAACGTATTTGAATTAAATAAGTATTTTGCATTGAGGTTGGCTATTTTCAACACTTCCTCAAGTAATATTTCAGTTGCTAGTTCAAAGTGGCATATAAAAGACCGATGTATAGCGTGCTAATGTTATACTTGTAGGTTCTTTTCAAAATTATTATAATGCTATTATCACTATTTATAGTATTTCGTATGTTGCAACTTAGGCTACAGTAGCGCCTCCGTGGCCGTGCGGGAAAGTCGATTCAGACTTTCCAATACGGACTCAGGGGACGACGGTTCGAGACTCACCGGCGGCGGATAATTTTTCAAATCACCCTCGTCGTTGAAATCGAGCTCATGGTGGAGGGTAAGTTAGTTTAGATGAGCAAAAAGGGTCAACAATGGCCTAATTGCCAGTAAGCATCTTACCTTTACCTTTTTTAGGCTACAGTTATCACTGATCTCAGTTGCGACATGATCTTTATGAGTAAAGGTCCAAACAGTTCGGGACAATGTAATCAATCACTGTTCAAAAGCTCAATATTAGATGCTCAACAATTTAATACAATTTTGTGGACTAACTGCCTATTTTTTCTAACATATTAGTGATTTTCCCAAATTAAAGTCCCCCACGCTTACTGACTAGAATTATTCTTCCATGTAATCAATAAATAAGTACCTAAGTTTTTACAGTTTCAACAACAGAAAAGAAACTTAACTTGCGCAGATTACAAGGTGAAGATTAGAACCTGTGATGAGCACTGATGAGTACACTTGGAGAACCCAAATGATCACAACTCATTTTAAAAGACCTAACGATCGTTTCGCTAATAAAGTTAGCTTCATCAGAGGATAGCAATATTCTAACTGATTTCTACTTCTACATGTATTTATATTGACTTTAAGGTAAAGGCCGAAACCGAGAGTTGAATTTTTAAGTCGAAAGCGCATCCTTTGTGTATTGTATCCTCAATTGCCGGAAGAAGTTATTGAACTTCTTATTATTACACTAGCTGACACCTTAGTGATCACTTGTTGACATTTTCGTTTGTCGGAAATATCTGTATTGTTTCATTATCTCTCGGGCGCGATTTTGTCGGTATTTATGTATTTTATAAAGCTATCTATCAAGTGACTGCTCAATGGAGGTGCTGCGACGTTCATAGACTCTTTATAACTACTATATTTAGCAATATATATATATATATATATATATATATATATATATATATATATATATATATATATATATATATATATATACACACATATACTTTAGAATGCGTTCAGTTGTCCCGGTTTTCTAACACTTTTAATTAATTTTAGATTCTCCTCATTAACGTGGTGATTATTATCACAAATATGTCGAGCGGCGAAAGATCTATATATAGTCCCTTACTTTAATTGTGCTAAGTGTTCTTTGAATCTAATTGCAATAGATATTTTTGTTTGTCCGACGTATTAAGGATCACAATCTTTACAACTTATTTCATAAATTCCTCACATTTTGGCCGTACTATCCTTGTCTTTTGGGTTACGTAGCAGGTTTTTTAAAGTATCATTGTAACGTGGCCGAATAGAATGGATAAACTGCTTGACTAGTGGAGAAATTAATTAACAAACAGAAAACAAAGAAAATGATAGCAGAATCAACTACGTTTATAAGATAAAAAGCGGAAAAAACCTTTGTTTACTTTCCTTTTGAACCTTGAATCACAGAGCCTCGGCGGTTCAGGGGCAAGAACCTGTGCCTCTGAACCAAAGGGTACTGGGTTCGATCTCAAGGTTCTCCTTTCACTTTTTTAGTACAAACTGTAACAATAACATCAATCGAGGTTCTGGCATTGTATTTGAGCAAGTTGAATGTCTGCACGTTCCGCCCTTCGGAGGGGGCGTAAAGCCATCGGTTCCGTGTCCATGAAATGTTGGGCACGTTAAAGATCACTACCCTCCTTACAGAACGGCAGGAGTTCGGCAAAATTTCCAGGATAGTGAAGTGAAACTGCTCCCTGGCGTCGGTGATTGGCCATAGTCGCGGAAATAGGTCGACATTAAAGAAAAAAACACACACAACCTCGAATCACGAGGGGTCTAGATAGCATTTTTAAAACATCCAACTTGCAATTAACATTTTCGAGAAAAAATACTTTTAAAATCCTGCTAGGTGACCCAAAAGACAATGATAGTACGGCCAATATATCTGGAATATATGAAATCAGTTGTAAAGATTGTGATCTTAAATACGTCGGACAAACAAAGATATCTATTGCAATTAGATTTAAAGATCACGTATCGCAATTAAAAAGCGGAACTATAGATAGATCTTCCGTCACCCGACATCTTTGGGATAATAATCACCACGTTAATGAGGATAATGTAAAATTAATGAAAAGCGACAGTTGAACGCCCTCGAAAGTACGAAAGAAACGAAAAATATCAACAAGTGATCACTAAGCTGTCAGCTGGGGTAATAAAAAGAAGTTCAATAACCTCTTCCGGCAATTGAGGATACAATTCACAAAGGATGCGCCTCCAACTTTAAAATTCCACTCTCGGTTTCGTCCTGAAAGTCAACATAAATACATCTGGAAGTAGAAATCAGTTACAATATTTTCATCCCGTGATGAAGCTCACTTTGTTAGCGAAACGATCATTAGGTCTTTTCAAAGGTGTTGCGGTGATTTGGGTTCTCTGAGTGTAATTACGAAACTGTAAGTAACAATAAGTCAATGCTGTTCATTTGTTTAGTTGTACCATTTAAAAACACTTAGAAAACATCCCGTGTAAAAACACTGAAGGTGTCTCAAACAAACAAGAAAATAATTACAGCTTACGTTCTGTTTTAGACTCATGAGTCTGTCATTACATTGCTAGACAATACTTTTTCAGATCTATTGTAAATTACAGAGATCGTAATTGCCTCGCTGAAATAAATGATTTCCGCCGCATTTTCAGAGACAGTTTAACTGAAATGGGTTTGACATCTCATTGAAGTTTTGTGCTTTCGAACCGGACCATTCATTACCGGGCTTTTGTGTCAAGCTTTGTTACAGCGCGTGATTTGAAAAAAATAAAAATAACCTCTTCTTACTAAATAGAGCACAGTGATCCTTGACATGGACTATACTTCAACTGTATTTCTAAAGGTTCCCATATTGATAGATAAACGTGGTGGAATAACGTTGAAATAATTCTCGAAGGAGATTAAGTCCTTCAGCTTTGTTACTCTTGTTGTTATAATAACTTGATATCATGTATATGTCTATTTTCCTTATACGTTATTTTCTCAAGAATAAAACATCAGCATTCCTTATAACAAAATTAGTTATCCTTTTTATTTACTTGCTGTAATTTTCCACAACAATGGTCCGTACTGATCACATACTTTAATCTTTTTGCAAGTAACTAGGCAGTAAACCATTTTTGTCAATTTTTTTGTTACGACTTACAATGAGTTTGGAAATTGTTCGTTTGTACCTCAAAATTAAGTTTACCGAATCTGCTCTAATTTTCACAGGTTGACAGATATTTTTTTGGGCTTCTGATTGGTAGACAATAACAAAATTTGCACTTACGTGCTACAAGATACAGGGTGGAATATAAGTAGATGTTTTTTCAGCAACATTTCAAACGATGGCCATTAGTCTACGAGGAGAGTAATATATAATTTTTGTATGCAATTTAAAAATATACATTGATACCTCGGGACGTTTTCGATATTTTATTGATATCGCGGCCCACTACGTTTTTATAATCAATTTTGTATTTTAGGTCAAAGCCACCCTAAGTAAAAATGCAAACAAACCCCATTGGTCGATGAGACGGATTATGTTCGCTTTTGGTATTCAGTGGCGAAGATAATCTCTATAACTCGGGACCTTCTCGAGATTTTGTTGGTATCGCGTTCCACTACGTTGCTGTCATCACTTTTGTCTTTGAGGTCAAATCAGACTCTTAACCACATTGTTTTTTAGGTAAAATGCTCACTTCAATAGTCAAGGAGTTGGGCTAGGTGAATTTTCGGTATCCAATTCAAAAGAACACCTTAATACCTCGGGATGTTTTTGAGATGTCATCAATTTTGATTTTAGGTCAAATCCACCGTAAGTAAAAATGCAAGCAAACCCCATTGGTTGATGAGGCGATTATGTTCGCTTTTGGTATTGAGTGCTGAAGATTATCTCTATACTTCGAGACCTTCGCAAGATTTTGTTGGTATCGCGTTCCACTACGTTGCGGTCATCAGTTTTGTCTTTGAGGTCAAATTAAACTCTTAACCATATTGTTTTTTTTTTCGTAAAACGTACACCTCAATAGTCAAGGAGTTGGGTTAGGTGAATTTTCGTTATTCAAGTCAAAGGAACACCTTAATAACTCGAGACAACAGAATTGCGATAACAGTACGCAGGAACAGGAATTGCAGCTTCGAAGTCGACAGTACGCAGACGACTCCATACCAGAAATTTAAGAGCCAAAAGACGAGTGGCGTGCTTACTCTTAAAAACTATACACCGCACTGAAGGCAGCAACTGGGCCAACCAGTACAGCCACTGGGGAGTAGCAGAATGGTGGAAATGTCTCTTTGTTGATGAAAATGAGGCAAATTTGCTTACAACAACGTAGTCAAATGCGATAACAACAAAATCTCAAAAATGCCACGAAGTATAGAGATGTATTTCAGAACGGAATACCAAAAATCAGCGTAAAATTCCCTGTGGACCAATAATTTAAAAAAAAGAAAGAGAAAAAATTGATTATATAAACGTAGTGGGCTGCGATATTAATAAAATCTCGAAAACGTCCCGAGGTATTCAGGTGTTGTTCTGAACTTGATAACGAAAATTCACCTAACCCAACAAGTTTTACGAAAACAGCATTGTCGTTATGAGTCTAATTTGACCTCGAAGACAAAAGTGATGACGGCAACGCAGTGGAACGCGATATCAAGAAAATCTCGAGAAAGTCCCGAGGTATAGAGATAATCTTCAGCACTGAATACCAAAAGCGAGCAGAATCCGCCTTATTGAAAAATGGGGTTTGCTTGCATTTTACTTAGGGTGGATTTGATCTAAACCACAAATCTAAATATAAAAACGTAGTGGGCTGCGATATTAATAAAATCCCGAAAACGTCCCGAGATATTAAGGTGTTCTTCTGAATGGGATACCGAAAATTCACCTAGCCCAACTACTCGACTATTGAAGTTCGCGTTTATATATATATATATATATATATATATATATATATATATATATATATATATATATATATATATATATATATATATATATATATATTAGAATCCGGATGTAACGATAAGTCAATGGACCAGCAAGAATATCTCGTACAAACCGGATTTCGTTATATCAGGACTAGGAAGTAACTACAAAAAAATGTGGATATGTACATACGTATATGTAAGTGTACAAATCGGACTACTCCTCTCCTCTATAATCCTTTCCATGAATATTGCAAATCAACTGTAACTGCCTAATTTGAATGAACAATTTTATTGCCATAAAAAAACACATCACTGTATATACTGCACATTATTACTTAATCTAACTTTATACACATCATAAAAAGTATCCTGTGATTTTCATTTTATGCTGTCGGTTTTTCTTTTTCCTTCTCTTCCAAAAAGTTTTTCTAGAGAAGGTAATAAACCTAGCTCATACTCTGAATTTGAGGCCCTGTCTAAAAATATTCTAACCTTCTCGGCGGAATCTATCGCATCTTGCGGTAAAACATTGGTGCGTTCTGGGCTTTTAGATTTTTTGTCCGAATCGGAATGTTCTATCACTTCTTGGGTAATGTTCAAATTTTCAGCTTCAATGATCTCGGAAGCTGTTCGAAAACCTGAAGTTCCAACAGAATTATTTATGTTCCGGTGATCCATCGTATCCGACACTTGTGCCAATATCATAACCGAGGAATTTTATCGTCTTCGTCGGCGATATCTTCGTCAGCAATATTCCGAAACGATTAAATCAACGTTTTCATTTGTATGCTCAAAATGAAAACCAGCATGCCTGAAACAATTTTGCACCGCTTTTTGTGAGATACTTTTCCATGCACAATCAAGGAGCCTAATAGCTTCGAGGACATTTACCGAAAGTTGACACTGATTATTGTCCATCTTTTCAATTATTTTTGTGACGAGTTGTCTCCTGTAATTACATTTCAGAGAGTTGAAAATTCTCTGATCTAAAGGCGGCAGTACAAGTATAATATTAGGTGGTAGAAAAACTAGTTTGATGTTCTTCAAACTCGTCAATTGTGGATGTGCCACACAATTATCCACCACAAGCAATTGTTTTTTCTTTCCAGTTCTTTATGCCATTCTTCAACTTCAGTTTTAAAAATATCTTCAGTCACCCATGCTTTTTTATTAGCAACACATTTCACCGACAAACTCTTTACATTTTCAAAACATTTAAGTTTTTGTGCTTTGCCAGTAACCAATAGTCTTCGAAACTCAGAAACATCATAATTCACACAAACGAGTACAGTCAGTCGCTCTTTGGATAACTTCCCACCAAACCATTTTTCGTTTTTGAATTTCAGAGTTTTGTCCGGCAAAATTTTGTAAAAAAGTCCTGTCTAGTCTGCATTGCAGACATCACATGTCTGCTTTTTCTCGGATATTTCTCGGAAGTTATTTTGAAGCCAATCAGGTGTGACTTTCTTATTTACAAATTTCGCTTCCTGGATGAATTGAATGTCTTTGTTTAAAACGAGAAATCCAACCTGTAGAACACCGAAACTTATCTCCATATCCCATTTCTTTACCAAGAGAAACAGCTTTCTCCTAGAGAAACAAACCACTTATAGCAATGTTTCGGTGCCTCTCAAATTTGAACCAATCAAATATTGGTTTGTCCAAGTTTTATTTATTTATTTTATTTCAACAACACACTACGAGGGCTCACAGCCTAAATACTATCGTACCGTGGATCTCGATAAGGAGGAAAGAGATAACTTGTTAATTTTGGACTTGAAGGTTTGGAGGATCGGAGGAGAAGGAAAAACTTGTTCCGGCAAGGAGTTCCACAACTTGGAAGTCCTGGGGACAAAAGAGCGGGCATAACAAGATGTTTTATGTCTGGACAGTAAAAGGGTGCATTCGCTCTGTTCTCCTGGTAGATCTGTTGGTGGCAGCAGGTGGAGAAAGCTCATCTGAGCAGTGCCCGTCCAGATATCTATAAAAGAGAGAGAGGTCACCAACGGCACGTCGGTAAGCAAGGGATTGCAGCTTTTGGGTGAGGGTACGGTTACCAATGAGACGTATAGCTGTCTTCTGAATGGAGTCCAGGATAGCGAGTGTAGAAACGGCAGCGGCACCCCAGATGTGGGACCAGTATTCGAGGTTTGGCCTTATTTGTGAAGTATAGAGATTAGCTGGTGAAAAGTATTACGAGCCCGGAAGAGGAAACCTACATTTTCAATTAATAAATTATTTTGATAAAATACAGGACATTTTTTCTACTATATAGGTTATACCGGTAACCTGATTGAAGCCTGCTTGCATTAGATAGATATAATAGTTATTAAAAACATTTTTATGAAAATTCAGTTCCATAACGCACTTGCTGTGTCCAGACTTTTTATCTTCTTGTGTGCTTAATAATGTTGGATTTTTGTGGTAACTTTTTCTGGGAATCGAATAGACAGAGGATAAAATTGTAAGTAATGGTGTGATGGTTTTGACAGTTTAAGAATATGATTTTAAATACATGTTTGAAAAAACAATTAAGTTAACTTATGGTGCTAACTTCTGAGGAAAAAAATTTGGAAGTAACCAAAGAATTATTTTGAAATTTCAGCAATGTAATAATTTGTAAAGTAAAAAAGTAAAATAATATAAATTAACTAATTCTTGAAGGTATTTATTTTTTTGCGAGCATAAAAAACATGTTCAACTATTTGAATTTATAAACTAACTTGTACTTATGTAACTAAATACGAATAATCCTTATAAAGTATCTTATATCTACTATACAGGGTGTTTCAATAAACATGCACCATCGCTCGTGGGGCAATTTCTTACTAAAAAATAAGAACAAAAGTTACTGTGCACATGGGCCGGGAAACGCATAGTTTCCAATATACAGGGAGTTGAATTTTTTTTTTTTTTTAATTTTTTATAAATAATTTTAAAACCACTGGATTGATTTTAATGAAACTTGGAACTTGAAAGTGTATTATGAAAGTGCATATTTTCAAGTGAGAATCTGCTTACAACTGCGTCAGTGGCGTGCGTACGGGGCAACTGTAAAAATTCATTTGGGGAAAAATATGTGCGCCACTGTCTTTTTCCAATTTTGATACATCAGTTATGAAGTTTATTACATAAGCCACAAAAGCTATCTCTTGGTATTTTTTGTTCAGGGTATCCCCTAGGAGATATGATTAATTTTATAAAAAGGGGCAAAGTACCGATTAGTCGGCGTAATAATAATAATAATAATAATAATAATAATAATAATAATAATAATAATAATAATAATAATAATAATAATAATAATAATATATGTTTACTGCAACCATAAAAATATGAAAAACAAAACATACAGTAAACATTACAGCAATAAACGTGCAAATAACTAACCTACGTAAAACTTATTGGTGATAAACATTGAAATGAATATTACAAACATTGATAAAAAATGATAAATAAAAAATAAAAATAAAAATAAAAAATGAAAAAAGTAATCGTAAAGACACCATGATTTTTCCAAACTCTTGTTTTTTGTACATTACTCAATTGACTTTAATAACAAAGCTAAAGAAAATGTTGAAAGTGACCACCATTAGCGTCGTTACAATTATTTAACCTTCTGCGCAAAGATCTTCTTACTCTTCTGCAAATATTTTGATCTTCTCTAATGCTGTCAAATGCATATTCTATTCTTCCCAACAATTCTTCTCGTGTATTTACCGGTGTTTTATACACTATTTCTTTTAAATGACCCCACAAATAAAAATCGAGAGGATTCAGGTACGGAGATCGAGGTGGCCATGACACCGGACCTCCACGACCAATCCATCGGTGACCGTATGTGTTGGCTAAATATGTGTTTACAACTGCTGCAAAATGTGCGGGCGCACCATCATGCTGGAACCACATTGTACCATTTCTCATAAAAAGCGGTAGTAACGACGGCAAATCATTTTGTAAAAAGTTTAAATATGATTCATGGTCAAGACGATTCGGTAGAACAACAGGACCAATTATGTGATTTTCAATAATAGCAGCCCAAATATTGATGGAAAATTGATACTGCGAATTTGCAACTCTTAGAGAGTGTGGGCTTTCATCGGCCCATGTATGTAAATTGTGAAAATTTACGATACCTTTTCGCGTAAATGACGCCTCATCAGTAAATAGTACACGTTTAGAAAAATGTTGGTCGTGCCTAAGTTTGTTTAAGAACCACTGACAAAACATTACCCTTGGTTGAAAGTCTCTAGGTAGAAGTTCCTGGACACGTGTAAAATGATAGGGATATAAACTTTGATCCTTCAGAGTTCTGTGAACTGATGATGCCGAAATATTACCCAGTTCGGTGGCAATAATTCTCGTACTCGTACTAGGATCACGTTCAACTCTATTTAATATTGCCTCTTCAACTAGTACAGTTCGGCGGTATCTTCTGCGTCCAGAGTCAGCTTTTAAAGGTTTTAAAGAACCAGTTTCTCTCAAATGTCTTACAATACGTGGGAAAATGTTTTTGTCAGGAATTCTTCTTTGCGGATAAGTTTCCTGATAAACTCGCACAGCTTGTTTAGCATTTTGATTTGTTTGTCCATAAATTAACAACATAGCAGTCAAATCCGCTGAAGTGTACTTATTGAAAACCATCTTGAGAGGAGGAAATAATATTAATGAGCAGCTCAGTATCAACAAATAACTAAAAACGAAAATACTGCACCGTATCAAAATGTAAATAATAGCACGAAAACTCTTTTGACGCCTACAAAGCACTTCAAAATTGTAGAATTTAGAGAACTGTCAAAAATTATAGTTTCATGGCACTTTACGATTACTGTTTTCATTACTCCAACGAATCGGTTCTTTGCTCCTTTTTATAAAATTAATCATATCTCCTAAGGGATACCCTGAACGAAAAAATACCAAGAGGTAGCTTTTGTGGCTTATGTAATAAGCTTCATAACTGATGTATCAAAATTGGAAAAAGACAGTGGCGCACATATTTTTTCCCCAAATGAATTTTTACAGTTGCCCCGTACGCACGCCACTGACGCAGTTGTAAGCAGATTCTCACTTGAAAATATGCACTTTCATAATACACTTTCAAGTTTCAAGTTTCATTAAAATCAATCCAGTGGTTTTGAAATTATTTATAAAAATTTAAAAGAAAAATAAAATTCAACTCCCTGTATATTGGAAACTATGCGTTTCCGGGCCCAGGTGCACAGGAACTTTTTTTCTTATTTTTTAGTAAGGAATTGCCCCACGAGCGATGGTGCATGTTTTTTGAAACAGCCTGTATAAGGACTTTTTGATGTATAGGATCTTTGATGTAAAGATTTATAAACTTCCTCTGTTCAAATTCTTTGTAATTTGCCTTTGACAAAAAATGTAATATCCTTGAAAGAGTGTATAAATCATCCTTTATCAGAATGAAGTTATCTACTCCCTTTTTGGGGCTACAAATTGATATTGAAACTAAATAAGTTTTATAAAGGTTACTCGAGGGCAACGTGTCATAACCCTTTTAAAAGAAAAAAAAAGAGAACACTGCTGGATTTAGTACACTAACTAAATTTACATCAAATTTGCTACTTTCCCTTATGTAGTTCCCTGAGTTGGGAGTGATTACTGAAATATATTTTTGCCAGCGGCCGTGAGAATCCAGGGTTTCTAAATTTTATAATGCGCGTCTTTTTTATGTAAATACGTGCACGTGTGTTAGGTTCTTTGTGTATGTGTATAAATCAAAAACATCAAGTAGAAAAGGGGCAGAGATATAACGGAAAAGATAATGTAAAATCATACACCAATTTTTCAATACAAAATGTATTACTACCACATGTTTTATTTTTTTTTTATTTTTTTTATTTATCAATTACGGGTACACCTCATTACAAACAAAGACGCAGCAAGTGCGTTATGGCAGTGAATTTTCATTAAAATGATTTTAATAGCAAACATATCTTTATTTATAGAAAGCAGGCATGAAATTTGGTTACGAGTATAAGCTATATGGTAGAAACAATGTACTATATTTCATTAAACTAACTTTATTGTTTAAAAATGTACAAAAATTTTTCGAAAATAAACTTGAAATGTTCCCAAAAAAAAACAGGTCCCTTGCCAACGAACGTTAAGTTAAAAGCAAATTGAGCTATTGAAATTTGAAACATTTAATTAAAATTCGCTACCATAACTCACTAGCTACGTCCCGAGTTACTTTTTTTAAAAACATGCATTATGTTTCTATGTAAAATGCAAACATTCAATAATATAAGGTGTTCGATTAAAAAGAAGAAAATTTGTCTCACCAACAACTTATGAGCCAGCCTGTGATTGTACAAATAATTTTATAAGATGCAGCTCAAAACACCCAATAATTAACGTATACAAATTTTGTCGTATCTTGTATAATAACTGATATATTGAGCTTTACCGTAGAAATGGGTCACCTGTATATATGAAAACAGATAAAAACTGGAGCTAACCTCGGATATGCGTTCTAATGGGCCTAGTCCGCGCTCGTTTGAAGAAATCTTCTTAAAATTCAAAAGTGGTGGTCTCCTCAATAGCGAATTTTTTCTACGAAAATTCGATAAAAAATTTATAGACCGTTGACGTTAAAATCTATAATTGAAACTACTGCCAAAGCATCAGAGAAAGGGTCTATATGAAATAAATTTTTTGCAAATATTGTAGTAAAATGAAGGACAATGACTGTTGATATATTTTCTCCACATAACCCGTATTCGTGTCAAGTTCTTTGCCCAAATGTTACCAATTTTGACGTTTCAAATCGCGACTTCGACGTTCTGAGAAGAAAATCACAATTTTTCTTTAAATACCTTTTTTAACTTTTTTGTCTTTCAACTTACAGATCTAAGTTTTGGTTCATAATTTACTTGTTATGATGCAAATCGGCGTACTAAATTTTATTGCAATAACTTTGTTAGTTCCAGAGATATAAAAATGTTCCGAAGGAAAACACAAAATTTTCCGGGAAAAAGCTATGCGATTATCTTGGCTAACCAACTTATCCAAGCCACTTGCAAAAGGAAGGTACTCACTAAATTTAATCAGAATCGGCTCATTATTCTTTGAGTTATCGGTGTGACACAAACTCACTCACACACACACACGCGCGCGCGCGCAAATATATATATATATATATATATATATATATATATATATATATATATATATATATATATATATATATATATATATATATATATATATATATATACATCGCGCTCATTTGAAGGTATTTTTAAAATTCAAAAGTCACGATGATTCTCATTACTTACTTTTTTTAAATTCACTAAAAATTGCAATCGGTTGTAGAAAAAAAAACAAGCAGTTGTGAAACCACAGGAAAAGTCTACGGTTGTATTAAGTATGGAACGGCTTCACTAAGGGAAGTAACAAACAACCAGATGTCTTATTTATATTAAATACAGTCTTCAAAGTTTTCATCTCATTGTTGAATTTTGTATACAAAAAATCGCTAAAAAATTCATCGGAATTACACAATCTGATTAGATAACGGTAAAATAAAATGAGACTAAAAAAATTAAAAAACTTAAGTCACTAACTAGGGTTAGAACCCGTCTTATAGGAATTGATTATCTGATACCAGCCGCTTTGAGCGCGCGTCCACCATCGTCATGACAGGAGTATGTAGTAACAGCTATCTACCCTGGTATGTTAATTTTCTAACGTCTTCATTTTTTTGACCAAGCAAGTTTGATTTAAAATGGATTCTCTGCTCATATTTTAACGAAATTAAGGAAAATAACGGCTGGGACATATATCTAGGAGCTTGTTAGTAATTTCGTGTCGTATTTTTCACTCACAAGACGCATTTGTACGACTATCAGAATTATCAATTTTGACGTTCCAGCTTTTTTTAATCAGAGGCTTAAGTACCTATAACTTTTAAGTACACTTGGAGAACCCAAATCACCACAACACATTTTAAAAGACCTGACGATCGTTTCACTAACCAAGTTATCGTCATCGGAGGATGAAACATGTTTCATCCTCTGATGAAGACAAAAAAGTTATAGGTACTAAGTGAAGATTGGAACCTGTGATGAGCACTGATAAGTACACTTGGAGAACCCAAATCACCACAACACATTTTAAAAGACCTGACGATCGTTTCACTAACCAAGTTATCGTCATCAGAGGATGAAACATGTTTCATCCTCTGATGAAGACAAAAAAGTTATAGGTACTAAGTGAAGATTGGAACCTGTGATGAGCACTGATAAGTACACTTGGAGAACCCAAATCACCACAACACATTTTAAAAGACCTGACGATCGTTTCGCTAACCAAGTTAGCGTCATCAGAGGATGAAACATGTTTCATCCTCTGATGACGCTAACTTGGTTAACTAACGCTAAATTGGGTAGGTTCGTTATCCAGCAAAATCCGTTAAGGTTTTCCCGGAAAATTTTGTGTTTTCTTTCGGAAAAAATTCATATTTTCGGAAGTAACAAAGTAAGGGCAACCCAATTTGGGACGCGGATTAACATCATTATTATATCATTATAGGTAAATTACCTACCAAAATTTAGCTCTGTAGCTTAAAAGACAACAAAGTTATAGGAAT
Organism: Tillus elongatus; assembly: GCA_964006375.1. Taxonomy (NCBI): domain Eukaryota; kingdom Metazoa; phylum Arthropoda; class Insecta; order Coleoptera; family Cleridae; genus Tillus; species Tillus elongatus. The sequence continues at coordinate 115,304,637 of OZ023269.1, read as the reverse complement.
TTAAAAATAAATAAATTGGGGTTTACCCCAAAACGTCCAAGTCGCGATTTAAAACGTCAAAATTGGCAATATTTAGGCTAACAACCTGAAACTAATACGATCTTTGGAAAGAAAATGTCTCAAGAAGAATGTTTCACAAAGCCTGAAGTCTTAGCTTCAACCGTCACTGTCCTTCATTTTACTAAAATGTTTCCAGAAAATGCATTTCAAATAAACCCTTTCTCTTATGCTTTAGCAGTAGTCTTAGCTATAGAGTCTATCGTTTAATGGTGCTAATAAAGCTCAATATAACCGTTATTATACAAGATACGAAAAAAATGGATATATTAATTATAGGGTGCCTTGAGCAACATCTTAAAAAAATGCAATAACAGGCCCATAAGTCGCTGGTGATACAATTTTTTTTTATCGAACACGCCTAATGTTATTGCATTTTTGCATTTTCCATCGAAATGTAATGCATGTTTGTAAGAAAAGAAATTCCGGACGCAGCAAGTGGGTTATGGTAGCGAATTTTCATTAAATGCTTCAAATTAGAATAGCTCAATTTGCTATTAATTTATAAGGTTGACCAAGAACCTAGTTTTTTCGAGAACACTTTAAGTTTAGTTTCGGGAATTTTTGTACATTTTCAAACAATAAAGTTATTTCGGTGAAAGATGGAACCTTGTTTCTACTATATAGGTTATACTGGTAACCAAATTTGGTGCTTGCTTTCTTTAAAAAAAAACACACACATATTTGCTGTTAAAAACATTTTTAATGAAAATTCACTACAATAACGCACTTGCTGCGTCCAGACTTTTATAAAGTTAACACTTTTTAACACACTGGAATGGTATAAATAATATTTTGAACAAATTAAAAATAATATAGTTAAGGATGAAATTATCACCAGAAGCAATAATGTCATTAAATATACATTTTATGGCGAAACATTAGCAAATAAACTTCTGATATTATAAATCTTAACCAGTGCGTATGATTATGTGAAAATTTGTTTAATTTTCTCATCTTATATTTCATAATTGGCCTTTCAGTTGATAAAGTAATTTAAATACTGTATGATTTTCCTGCGTTTTGCAACTGTTTGTTTACGCAAAACAAATTAAAACTTTTATCTGGGTTTAAATATCCACATTAGAGGAGCTCTAATTTCAGAAAGGCAAAGGGCATTGCCCTTCTTTTACACGGGGTGGCTCAAAAGTAATGGTTGGCATTAAAATATTACGATTTAAGCAAACTTATTTCGGTCCAAAAGTCAAAATTAAAAGCGATATAGGCTGTTAAAGTAAGAAATTGAATTTCGATTCACTTATATATCTAGAAGTATATTCAGCCACTTTTTTTTAAATTCGAGTATAATGTATACACTGCTTGCCTTGTATAGGAATTTATTAGCCCACAGAAAACAAAGAAAATGTTAGCGGAACCAACGACCTTTAGAAAAGAGAAAGCGGAAAACAACTTTGCTTGCCTACCCTTTGAACCGCGAATCCCGAGGGGTCTAGATAACATTTTTTAACGCTAATTTGTTAAAGACTCTAAGTTAGCTAGGTTTATATAGCTCTTAGTAAAAAGATGATATTCTGAAAATTGGACTGTTCCAATAAATGTTGTACTAGTGGCAATATACTATATAGTCTTAAGGGATACTAAATAAACTTAGCAGATTAATGTATAGTCAGAGAGATAAAAGTAAGTTGCTTTGTGTCTTTCCTTGTGTTAACCTCTTTTGACCGCAGCCTCCCCAGTGTGTTAAAAAGTCACCATGACAGGCTCCATTGGTGTGAAAAGTGTCCCAGTGTTTCTCCTGCAGCAACTTGTATCGTAGATGTATGCATGCATATGTATATATGTGTGTATGTGCACATGAAGAAATAATGTGCATTTTCTGTCCTGCACCTAGTGTTAAGTACTGGACGTATAAAGCCTATTGACGTGAGTGCGTTAATTTTAATATATATTTTTAGTAAACAGCGTGTATAGGGAGATAAAAGAAGATAAAAGAAGAAAATTAAAGAGCTTGTTAGATTAACAATCTTAAGACAGGTTTTGCCATTGTGAAAAGCAAGGTCAGATGCATCCTTGTTCATTTTGAAGATTGATAGTGACTGAATGAGCTAGTTCTCAAAGTCAAAACTCTAATCAACAAAAAAAAATAATTAAACGCCAATTTGCAACTAACGTTTTCGACAAAAAAGACTTTAAAAATTTGCTAGGTTGTCCAAGAAAGCAAGGAGATAGTACGACTAAAATATCTGGAATCTATGAAACAAGTTGTAAAAATTGTGATTTAAGATACCTCCGGCAAACTAAAATATATATTGAAATTAGATTTAAAGAACATTTAGAACAACTAAGATATGGTACTATAAATATATCATACGTGGCCCGACATATTTAGGATAATGATCACCACGTAGATAAAGAGAACTAATATTAATCAAAAATGTTAGACAACCAGATATATCTATGTATATATATATATATATATATATATATATATATATATATATATATATATATATATATATATATATATATATATATATATAAATATTCAGATAGTGGAACCTTCCGGTGAACAGGATGTGAAAGTTTGTTGGTTTGAACCACCGTCAAGCGTCTAAGACCCAGTACCTGCACAGAATACCAACCCACTTATAGTCGTAAAACGTGTAGAATTTTTCATGTTCTAATGGCGCTAACTTGGTTAGTAAAACGATCGTCAGGTCTTTTTAAAATGTCCTGTGATGACTTGGGTTCTCCAAGTGTACTTATCAGTGCTCATCACAGTTTATAATCTTTACTTAGTTCTATTACTTGCTCTAGCCGGATACTGCTGCATCGCTGCAGCAATCGCAGTTGTTCATTATGCAGTGCGAAAATGGAACTCTTCCAGCTGTGTGCGTGTGTGTGTGAGAGTGGTGGGTTGGCTTCGGAAAGTAGGTTCCATTGGTCACAGACTTTTATAAAATAATGTATCTAAAGATTGTGAATTTTCATAAAAATGTTTTTAATAGCAAATATGTTTTTTAACGAAAGCAGGCCTCAAATTTGCTTACCAGTATAACCTGTATGGGCGAACCATAGTATACCATGTCTCATCAAAATAACTTTATTGTTTGAAAACGAAAAAAAAAATCCGAAAATAAACTTAAAATGTTCCCGAAAAGACTGGTTTCCCGGCCAACGAACCTTATAGGTTAATAAAAAAGTAAGCTATTTAAATATGAAGCATTTAATGAATATTCGCTACCATAACGCACTTGCTGCGTCGAGAATTTCTTTGCTTACAAACATGCAATATATTTCGATGGAAAATCCAAAAATGCAATAATATACGGTGTGATCGATAAAAAAAAATTGGTATCACCAACGACTTATAGGCCAGCCTGTCATTCTAGAAATATTTTTTAAGATGATGCTCAAGACACCCTATAATTTACGTATTCAATTTTTTCGTATCTTGTATAATAACACATATATTGAGCTTTATTGATTTTTTACGAAAATTCGCTAAAAATTATAAAGCATTAAACAATAAACTCTATATCTAAAACTATTGCCAAAGCATCAGAAATTTGCTTACCAGTATAACTTGGATAGGTGAAATATAATATACGATATTTCATCAAAATAACTTTTTTGCTTGAAAACGTAAAAAAATCTGAAAATAAACTGACACCAACGACTTATGGGCCATCCTGTCATTGTAGAAATATATTTTTAAGATGATGCTCAAGACACTCTATAATTCACGTATACAATTTTTTTCGTATCTTGTATAATAACCGATATATTGAGCTTTATTGATTTTTTACAAAAATTCGCCAAAAATTATACACCATTAAACTCTGTAGCTGACACTACTGCCAAAGCATCAGGGAAAAGCTCTATTTGAAATAAATTTTCTGGAAATAGTTTTGTAAAATGAATGACAATGACGGTTGAAGCTGAGACTTCAGGTTTTGTAAAACATTATTCTCATGATATTTTTTCTACATAAACCGTATTACTTTCAGGTTCTTTGCCCAGATGTTGTCGATTTTGACGTTTCAGATCGCGGCTTTGACGTTTTGAGAAAAACCTCAATTTTTTTAAATACCCATAATTGTCTTTTAACTTACAGATAACTATTTAAAATGGGGTTGGCAGACAATCCACTGTGTAGTTGTGATGGAACAAGTGTGTGTGATATTAATCATATCTTTTTTAATTGTGAGAAACACATCCATGCATGTAACAATCTAGTTAAAAAATGTCTTGATCAAGGAGTTCCACTACCATTAAATATATCATATTTGTTGCATGTAGCGTTCTATGTTGAAAAAGAGATGATGCATATACTTTTGAACTTCATTAAATGTAATAAATTACATGAGGTAATTTAGCTCAACGTAAAAAGATATAAAATTTTGTTCTGTTTTTTATAGTAATTTTGTGGAAGAAATTGACATTATAGTTAATAGTCATATAATTATAGATTCCTTTTGTCTGCCCTGTGTCTAAGCCATGTTTACCGTGGTCCAGTCTAGTTTGTCTCAAATAAAGTCGCCTTGGTGGACCCCTAGGCGTGAAGTTTGTGATCCCATTTTTTTTTCCTTAATTTTAATCCTAGTTTATAAGACTTTAACACATACACCTTACCCACAAAAACAAAATGTAAATTATGATGGGCATAGTCTCTCTTCGTAAATTATGATTGGTTTACATGAAGTAAAGGAAATTTAAGTGTTTGTTTGCTGAGCTTGGTAGACGATAGCATAGAGAATCCTTTTTGTTTGTTTTTTTAATGTAAAACATCATATTATAATAGGGAGCTGTAGCACTAGTTGTTGACCTGGAGTGACCGTGGCTAAAAGAGCTTTGCTCGAGGCCAAAACAAGTTTAAAAAAAAACAAACTTACAGATCTAAATTTTCGCACGTAATTTGACTTTGACGATATAAATCCGCGTACCATATTTGGTTGCCCTTACCGTTGCCGTTGTTATTTCCGTAGATATAAAATTTTTCCGAAAAAAAAAACGCAAAATTTTTCGAGAAAAACTCCGTAGATTTTTTTGGCTAACGAACTTTTCCAAGGGACTTACAAGATGAAGGTACTCACCAAATTTGATCAAAATCGGTTTATTATTTTTTGAGTTAGCGGTGTGATACATACATATATACATATATACATATATATATATATATATATATATATATATATATATATATATATATATATATATATATATATATATATATATATATATATATATAAATTTAAACTGACCCCGGATATGGGTTCTAGGGGGCCTAGTTCGCGCTCATTTGAAGAAATCTTTTCAAAATTAAAAAAGTCGCGATTTCCTCATTAGTGATTTTTTTAAGAAAATTTACTAAAAGAAAAAAAAACAATATTTTTCCTATTGGCACAACTTTTAAAATTTATGCTTTTTTTTAAACTTAAAATCTAAAGGTAACTTATGGGATAAACCGGACCACATATCGCCTAGGGGTCTGTCAAGGCTAACAAAACAGAATAGAATTAGACCACGAATAGACAAAGGTTAACATCAGGAAAAACGATGGATCGGCATTTGCAATTTTGGAATTTTTTGTTACACTTTAACATGGCTTAGTAAACATTTAATTATATAACCTACTTACGATCTAACCCACCCAATCTCAACTCTAATTTAACAGCTGCAAGACACAATGTTGGTTTAGCAGGATCCTCCATGGGCTTTTTTGCCCGCTGTTGAGGTGTACTGCAGCCTGAGCAAAGTCACTTGTCTGCTTTGCAGCTCACAGTAGAGGTTTTAATTTTTTTGGGTTTTTTCACCTCTTAAAATATTTCAGCCTCTCTCTGAGATCGTCTGGACCTAACATCCGCAAGTGTCCTCTCTAGTTAGTTACATCTCTTGGCAGACATAAGATACCTTAGATCTCTTCCTTTTGTTTCATCATCGAACCAACAGGGGGTCATAAAAATACTTACTGAGAAAAACTGAGAGGAAGTACGCAAATTTTATTGGATACATTATGAGATGCAATAACTTTCTGACAGCAGTATTTGCAGGATGCATTCTTGAAAAAAGAAAAGAGGCAGGCCAAAATAAAAAGTTCTGGAAACCTGGCCCAACTCATAAATTGCGGAAGCTAGAAGAAAATTAAAAGAACTGCTCAAGTAGGAGTGTCATGGCTGCGACGGCAGGCGATATCGCTTCTAGACTGATGCTAAATAAATTAGTTCCCAATTATTACTACATTGTTTGTAGAAATCAAAGAAACGTCAGTCCTTTCTCATTTTCGTAATTCACTGTTTACTATTTTACTAGGCTTGATGGTAGAGGGTAGAGTATTCTTGTTGTGGCTTATTTCTAAGAATTTTTTAAGAATGCGAGTAACTGTTGAGAAACAACGTAGCATACATGTTTGTTTTGTAATGATTTATCGATTTACAGTTGTTACTACATTACCGTCACCCCTGTTTGCCTAAGGGTATGAACTTTATACCATATACTCCTATTCAATTTCAATGCAAGAGCTGACATCCCAGATTTAGAGACTGACAAACAAGATTGTTGATTTTGCTTATGTATGAAGGCGAGAATTTAAATAAATTAATCGTGACGCGGTATTACTTCAACCGCAAATGTTATTAATCGAAACACGGTTTGTTAGTGAATTTTCGTAGAAAAAATTCACTAATGGGGAGATCTCGACTTTTGAATGTTGAAAAATTTTTTGCAAATGAGCGCGAACTAGGACCCCTAGAACCCATATCCGGGGTCAGTTTCAATTTATATATATATATATATATATATATATATATATATATATATATATATATATATATATATATATATATATATATATATATATATCAAAAAAACTCGGGACGCAGCAAGTGCGTTATGGTAGTGAATTTTTATTAAATGCTTCAAATTTAAATAACTCAATTTTCTATAAACTTAGAAAGTTTAATTTTGATACGTAGTAAGATATCTTCTGATGCAACATATATAGTAAATTTCATTAAAAGAGCTTTGTTACTTTCGGAGAAAAAAATTTTTTTTGAAAGAAAACTCAAAATTGTTCCGGAAAACCCCTTCCGATTTTTCTGGATAACGAACTCATCCAAGCCATTAATAAAAGAAAGGCACTCGCCAAGTTTCATCGAAATCGGTTAATTATTTTTGAGTTATCAGACGGATACATATATATATATATATATATATATATATATATATATATATATATATATATATATATATATATATATATATATATATATATATATATATATAAACATATAAAAATTAAACCTATTTACAAATGAACTTTAATAAGATATTATGCTGTGACAATACCTCTCTCAAGCAGTGGCGATTTCTCCTAGTGAGCTAGGTGTGCGCCGCACACCCTAAAATATAATCAAAATGTGCACAGTTATATATGTTTTATTTCTTTTTCCCTTAGTCTTAACACACTACATATTTTATGACAATCGATTTAATTTACTTATTTGATTTCATAAATAGTCGGTTAATAGTGACTTGGAATGAAGTAGATACCACGTCTTTTAACATGTTCAGAGAATATGAGTAGATCAAAGCAACTGGGAATGAATTCGGTCAGTACCCCACGCACGTGTTTAACATAGTGAGGCAAATACCATTGATTTTAACACTGCAGTGAGCTATAAAAATTTGATTAACTCAGTTTTCTATAATCTTAGAAAGTTTAATTTTGATACGTAGTAAGATATTTCCTAGGGCAAGATATCCACCAAATTTCATTAAAATAACTTTGTAATTTTTGGACAAAAATTGTTTCAAAAGAAAATTTAAAATTTGAATAACTCAATTTTCTCTAAACTTACACAGTTGAATTTTGGTACGCAGTACAATCTCTCCTGAGGCAACATATATACTAAATTTCATTAAAACAGCTTTGTTACTTTCGGAGAAAAAAAAATTCGAAAAAAAACTCAAAATTTTCCCGGAAAAACCCGTCCGATTTTTCTGACTAACGAACTCATCCAAGCCATTAATAAAACAAAGGCACTTGCCAAGTTTCATCGGAACCGGTTAATTATTTTTTGAGTTAGCGGTTGGATACATACATACATATATAAATATATATATATATATATATATATATATATATATATATATATATATATATATATATATATATATATATATATATATATATATATATATATATATATATATATATATATATATATATATATATATATATATATATATATATATATATATATATATATATATATATATATATATATATATATATATATATATATATATCACACCAATAACTCAAAAAATAATGGGCCGATTTTGATAAAATTTGGCATGTACCTTTCTTTTGTTAATAGCTTGGATAAGTTCGTTAGTCAGGAAAATCTGACGAGGTTTTCCGGGAAAATTTTGAGTTTTCATTCGAAAAAAATTCATATCTCAAAAAGTAAAAAGCCGATTTTAATAAAATTTGGCACATACCTTCCTTTTGTAAATGGCTTTGACATGTTTGTTAGTCAGGAAAATCGGACGAGGTTTTCCGGGAAAATTTTGAGTTTTCATTCGAAAAAAATTCATATCTCCAAAAGTAATAAGCCGATTTTAATAAAATTTGGCACATACCTTACTTTTGTAAATCGCTTTGACATGTTTGTTAGTCAAGAAAATCGGACGAGGTTTTCCGGGAAAATTTTGAGTTTTCATTTGAAAAAAATTCATATCTCAAAAAGTAATAAGCCGATTTTAATAAAATTTGGCATGTACCTTCCTTTTGTAAATGGCTTTGACAAGTTCGTTATTTAGAAACATTGGACGAGGTTTTCCGGGAAAATTTTGAGTTTTCATTTGAAAAATTTTTTTATCTTAAAAAATATGAAATCTATGATAACCAAATTTGGTAGGTAGGTATACGATATAAAAAGTAAACTATACACCAAAATTTAGATTTCTATGTTACAAGAAAAAAAAGTTATAATAAAATATTTTGTGCCAGATCATTTCTATGAAAATTCACTATCATAACGCACTTGCTGCGTCCAGACTTTTTTTAAGTTTAAATTCTGAAACTAATATACTTGTAAATAGATACATTACTTAGTAAACCTAGACCCAGCTATTATAAATGTGTAGGCTCGATGGCCCAGTCGTAAGAACGTGTGCCTCTGACGCCAAGGGTCGTCGGTTCGATTACCAGTAGAAGCGTCATATCACGTTGTCAGTAGATACTCTAAAATTAAAGTTGTGACATTGTGTTTGAGCAAGTGTGGCAAATCTTCTCAAAACATTGAATAACACTTCTTAAGATGTTTCAGCATCTTAATAGATAGAAAGTCGGCACGTTGTAGGAACGGTGTACGGTTTGCTTCTCACGCAATTTCTTGCTTTTTCAAATTTATTTTTAATTAATTAATTTCACAGATAGTGAAGAATATAGCTACTGAGAACGTGGTTTTGCATCTGAGCAAGTAGAAATCCTGCATTCTCTTTCCTTTAAAAGGAGCGTAAGGCTGTCTTGTGTACCGTACGATGTTGGGCACGTTAAAGGCACCTACCCTCCTTACATAAAGGAAGGAGTTTTGCAAGATTTCCAGGATAACGTAAAACGGCTGACGTCGGTAAATGGCCAGTCACGAAAAAGACCGGCAAAAATACAATACATACGATACAGCAACTGGAAAATATTTTGAAAGAAATATCAGAGAAGATATAAAGGAAAACAAATACTTTTATAGGAAATTGAATGTCAACAGCTTGCTGAGGATGGCAAAAGCTAAAGATGCATACCGCTGAAAAATAACTTGTGTTTCCGTCATTGCATGTGAGCAGAATGCACTTTCTCTCGCTTGTTAATTTTTAGTGAATTTAAAAAAAAAATCACTAATGAGGAGATTCCGACTTTTGGAAAAATGTCTTCTCTACAAATGACCGCGAACTAGGCCCCCTAGAACTCACATCAAGGGTCAGTTTCAGTTTTTATATGTTTATATATATATATATATATATATATATATATATATATATATATATATATATATATATATATATATATATATATATATCACATCGATAACTCAAGTTCGTTAGTCAGGAAAATCGGCCCAGGCTTTCCCGGAAATTTTTGTGTTTTCTTTCGAAAGCAAATTATATCTCTGGAAATAACAAAGTGAGGACAACCAAATTTGGTAGGATGGTTTCTGTCATAAATATTATCCTATGTACCAAAACTCAGATCTCTATCTTAAAAGACAAAAAAGTTAGAGGTAAATTAATTTTTAATTAATTAAATCTGATTCAAGAAAGTTAAAAACGTAAAAACTGATTGATCAGAATGTGAGTGAAAAATACTACAAGAAATTACTAAAAAGCTCCTAGATATGTGTCTAGTCGTTATTTTTCTTGATTTCGTTAAAAATATAAGCAGAAAATCTATTGTCATCAAAATGGTTTTATGTAAATGGTAAAACCTTGAACAATAACATATTCCTGTTGGTAAATACATATAGTACGTAGCTCAGTGGGCTAGGTGTACAGTGGTCCCTGTACATCGTATAATCTACTCCCAGATGACGAGGTCTAATCTTGGTTAGTGACTTTACTCATTTCACTTTACAGTTATCTAATATGATTGTTGTTATTCCGATGAATTTTTTAACGAGTTTTTGTATAAAAAATAATTTGATAAAGAGGAGATGAAATTTTTAGGACTTAATTCAATTTGAATAGCATATCTGGTTGTTTGTTCTTGCCCTAACTTTGTGAAACCGTTTCATATTTAATACAGTCTTAGACTTTTCCCGTGGCTTCATAAGTGCTTGTTTTAGGGAATTTTCTTTAAAAAAAATCACTAATGAGGAGATCCCGACTTTTGAATTTAGAAAAAAATTCGTCAAATGAGCCTGAACTAGGCCCCCCAGAACCCATATCCAGGGTCAGTTTCAATTATATATATATATATATATATATATATATATATATATATATATATATATATATATATATATATATATATATATATATATATAGGGTGAATAATTTACCAAAATTTAGGCTTGTAAGTTTAAAGACAAAAAAGTTAGAGGCATTTAGAGAAAAAAAAGGGGGGTTTTCCTCAAAACGTAAAAAGTCGCGATTTGAAATGTCAAAATTGGCAACATTCAGGCAAAGAACCTGAAAGAAATACAGATTTTGTAAAGAGTGTTCTGCAAACCGTTAAGTTTCAGCTTCAACCATCATTGCTCTTCATTTTACTAAAATGTTTCCAGAAAATTAATTTCAAGTAGACTTTTTCCCTGATGCTTTGTCAGTAGTTTTAGTTAAGTTTATGGTTTAACGCTCTATAATTTTTAGCTAATTTTCGTAGAAAAAATCCGCGGCTTTTGAATTCTAAAAAGATTTCTTTAAATGAGCGCAAATTAGGCCCGCTAGAATCCATATCCGGGTTGAATTTCTGTTTACATATATCCAGGGTGACGCATTTCAGACTAGTTCAAGGCACAGTGGTTTTGGAATGGGTGGAGTAGAAAAGATAAAGCGCATGCACAATAAGCCAAAGCCTGCGGTGCTATCGGGGCGACAAAGACGCGGACGAGCCCAACGGAAAAAAACGAGTTATGAACCCCTCTGTGATTATCAAAATAATTTTATAAGATGTTGCTCAAGACACCCTATAATTAACGTATACAACTTTTTCCCGTATCTTGTATAACAATCATATTGAGCTTTACCGTAGGAATGTGTCACCACCCTGTATATGCGTAAACAGATAAAAACTGAAACTAAATCCGGATATGGATTCTAGGGGGCGTAGTTTACACTCATTTGAAGAAAATTTTTAAAATCAAAAGTCGCGGTCTTCCCATTAACCAATTTTTTCTACAAAAATTAGCTAAAAATTATAGACTGTTAAACCACAAACTTAACTAAAACTACCGCCAAAGCATCAGAGAAAGGGTCTAATTGAAATGAAATTTCTAGAAATATTTTAGTACAATGAAGGACAATGACGGTTGAAGCTGAAACTTAACGGTTTGCAGAACACTCTTTACACAATCCGTATTTCTTTCAGGTTCTTTGCCTGAATGTTGCCAATTTTGATGTTTCAAATCGCGACTTTTAAAATTTTTGAGGAAAACCCCTTTTTGACGGTTGAAGCTGAAACTTAAGGGTTTTCAGAACACTCTTCTTGCGACATTTTCTTTACATAATCCGTTTTTTTTTTAAATGCCCGTAACATTTTGGTCTTTAAACTTACAGACCTAAGTTTTGGTACATGGTTCACTCTTTATAATACAGTCCAGACATTCAATTTCTGTGGAGTTTGAGTGTGGACTTCGTGAAAATTACTTGGATTATTATCTGCCCAATAACGACAATTACGACGATTGACTGTAGAGTTTAATAAAAACGTACACTCGTCTAAAAAACAGATATTGAATAGAAAGTTCCTGTTATCAGCTATTCGTGCAGTCATAACTTCACAAAACTCCAGCCGTCGATCAAAATCATCTTCATTCAGTTGTTGTACAAGATGAATTTTATACGGGTGAAATTTATGATTCTTCAATATTCGCTGAAAAGTTCTTCTTTTAATGTTTGAAACAGTGGCCAATTTTCTCGTGCTAAAAGTTGGGTCTGCAGCAATTTGCCCTAAAACTTCAATCTCAGTAGTCTCATTTCTAACCCGAAATTCACGTTCAGGATCCCGTTTATTGTTGGCTACTGAACCACTTTGTCTAAACTTTGCAACTAACTCCAAAATGTATTTTCTGTTAACATGTCTGTTCGGATGTCGTTCATTAAACAAATTTGCGGTACGGTTGGCACAGTCATCGTTTTTGAAAAAAAGAGTAATTATTTCAACCCTTTCTTCTACACGATTGTGAAATTAATTTTCGGTAGTACTATCAAGTATCAAACCGACCGATAAACTGAAATAATAAACCGCATTTCTCTTATTCCGATAAGAAATGTTCTGATAGTCCATTTTTTGTTTGCAAACCAACAAAATATTGACTATCAGCACATTTCTTATCGGAATGAGTGAAATCGTTTTTGCATCTTCAACTGCGAATAATTTTTAAACGAGTTGATAAAACTTCCAAAAAAATTAGTGTGCTGAATTCAAAAAAGAAAGATCTTTCAAATGGTGTAACACTCGACCCATGTTCCCTATTTAAAATATAAGGGTTGTTATCACCACCCTTAAGGGGTTGATGTGACAAAGTTGAGTTTTATGTCAAAACATGTCCCCTTCAATATTAAGATTAACGTGTTTCAGCGTTTCTTGGAAACAAAATTCTCTGGACGCAAATCGGTCTGTTTCGTTTTCAATGCGCCACCCTATATTTTGCAATACCTCAGTGTCGTTTTGTAATTATCATACCTTATATTAAAATACCAAGTTTTTTTTTTGACAAAATTTTTGTTGTCCTCTTTACTAAACGAATTTGTGTTGTTTTGATATCGTTTGTTGAATGCACCACTCTCAATAAAAGCCAGATGATCCGCTTTATTGAATAGTTCCAAATTTCAATATACACTGTGAAGTTTAGTGAATTATCAGAAATCCGAACAAGACATTCCGCAGAAACGTGCAAAACTCCATACTTAACTCAATTACATATCTAGCAAAGATATGACACTATTTGTTCCAAACATGACTTCTCGGATTGAAATCGTTAACTGCATCAGGCGATTGTCTAAAAGCGTATCGGAAACTGTTGGAGAATTGGGAAATATTATAAGATAAAAAGTAATACATTGGTATTGATTGGTCTAACGTTGTCTTTGTTAAAGGTTTTGAAGTTAAAATGTTTAAACTTACTGATCGTTGCGGTCACGTAATTTATTCCAATTAATTTGCAAAAATGATAAATAAAATGAATAAATAAAAAGCCTGGACGCAGCAAGTGCGTTATGGTAGTGAATTTTTATAGAAATGATCTGGCACAAAATATTTCATTATAACTTTTTTTCTTGTAACATAGAAATATAAGTTTTGGTGTATAGTTTACTTTTTATATTGTACACCTACCTACCAAATTTGGTTATCATACCTTTTTTATTTTTTGAGATAAAAATTTTTTTCGAATGAAAACATAATTTTCCTGGAAAACCTGGTCCGATTTTCATCCATTTACAAAAGGAAGGCACATTTCAAATTTTATCAAAATCGAACCATTATTTTTTGAGTTTTCACACACACACACACACACACACACACACACACACACACACACACACACACACACACACACACACACACACACACATATATATATATATATATATATATATATATATATATATATATATATATATATATATATATATATATATATATATATATATATATATATATATATATATATAAACATATAAAAATTGAAACTGACCCCGGATATGGGTTCTAGGGGTCCTAGTTTGCGCTCATTTGCAAAAAAATTTTCAAAATTCAAAAGTTGGGATCTCCCCTATAGTGAATTTTTTCTACGAAAATTCACTAAAAAGAAATTGAATAGCGAGCATTGACTAACAATATAAACGACAAAACAGACAGGACGGTCGAAACCGTGTACATTAGGCAGAAATGGTGCGTTATCTGGAGAAGGTATCATTGACTAATAGCTATTTACAAAGACTAAATCTGCTGGTTATGATAATTAAACTAGGGGAACAGGTAATGTAATGGTAAGTGGCCTCACATTATAAAGGTGATGAATGTAGCAGGAGACCACGTAAGGCACGTAAAAAGAAGTGTTGCATGGAAAATTTCAAGTAATTTGTTAGGTCACATAAATAAAATACATAGAGAGCGAGCATTGACTAACAGTGTAAATTAAAGGTACAAGCAAATGGACACACGATGCCCAGTAAGAGGATGCTTCTAGAAGTTTCATTCTCGATAGAAGAGACTAGTGACTAGCTTTGCAAATGAATAATAAAGAAGTAGGAGAGGAAAATAAACCGAAAGTGAAGCTACAGGAACGTCTTATGCGATGGAATACAAGTAGGTTTTTATAGGGTGATACGTATGTAAAATAGTTTAGCAGTAAGAGTAAGCAAAGCGTCATGTTAAGAGTAAAGACTGTAACAGCTGCAGAAGCAGAAGTCAATGGAAGCCACGTTTGTTCGGTAAGAGCAAATTTTAGGAAGAAACTATTGACATTTAATAATAACAAATAACAATAGACTAAAAGCGATGCGAGTTGGAAAATAGAAATGATCTGAAACAAAATATTTTATTATAATTTTTTTTTCTTGTAACATAGAAATATAAATTTTGGTATATAGCTTACTTTTTATATCGTAAATCTACCTAACAAATTTGGTTATTATAGCTTTTTTATTTTTTGAGATAAAAAAAATTTTCGAATGAAAACTCAATTTTCCCGGAAAACCTCGTCCTATTTTCCTGACTAACGAACTTATCCAAGCCATTTACAAAAGGAAGGTACGTGCCAAATTTTATCAAGACGGGCCCTTAATTTTTTCAGTTATCGGTGTGATACATACATACATACATATATATATATATATATATATATATATATATATATATATATATATATATATATATATATATATATATATATATATAAATTGAAACTTACCCCGGATATGGGTTCTAGGGGTTCTAGTTCGGGCTCATTTTTTCAAAATTCAAAAGTCGGGATCTCCCTATTAGTGAAAATTTACTAAAAGATAATTATGTTGTAATGAAAAACATTTTGTTCGATTTTATGACAATGTCAATCTAAAAATCGATATTCATTATGAATATTTACCAGCATATTTTTCAATCTTTGTTATTTTCTTAAGTACATGTATAAGTAAAGTGTCAAGTGATGTACTCACATTGGCAGCTGCACTTTTTTTTCTTCAGCTAATATCTGGGTTATCTGAGACATTAAATAAAATCTCTTTTTGTTCGGCAGTCATTTATTGTGAATAGTTTTTAATCCGGCTGTAATATGCTCGAATCCTTTTCAGCATACATTCCACACGTTTTACGTGCATTAAAATTTGCTTGCACATAAAAGCACTCCATATCTCCCATTTCTTTTTTAGAAAAACGACCAGCTCTGGCAACGCTGCTTGCCGGTGGGCATTTTTGACTTACGGATGAAACGAATCTTCAAGTATGGGCTTTAATAAAATGTTTTTTGTTAAAAATATCAAAATAAGAAATAGCTTAACGGATATAGAATTTCCTAGATATTCAATTTCCGCCGCGCCCCGTTGACTATATGTGACGCCTTAGATGAAGATACGCCATACAGAAGAGAAGTTCTAAAAAACTCTAAACGCCCCCTTTATTTTGACCTCAAAAACCCCCACCTTCTCCGCTCGAGATATTGCCGTTTCAATCACCCCCCCCCCCCCCCCCTCAACAAGCGATTCATTTCCCTTGCTGCAATAGTAATGGTATAGATTATAGTTTATATCGCGGTATACTTTACGCAATCTTGTGCCAAAGCCTATCCAACTAACAACTATGGACACCAAGATGCAATTTTGACAAGAGTAGAGTCATAAATTTGCTTATGACAGACGCTTCTATGCGATATATAGAATATTATCTGAAAAGCATTACAAAGAATGTGTTGCAGCTGCTTTTATAAAACGCAGGTATTTCAAAAACGGTTGATTTTAGCGTTATTCAACAATATTTTTTGTTACAACAAGCTAATACAAGATAATAATATTTTCTAATCAAAATGTCTCAGCAACGCTAACAAAAATATGTGAGTATTATGGTTTGGAGGGTACTGCAAGCAGCATTTTCTATCTATTAAAGCCAAATTTGAAACGAATTATTTTTATCACTGCGGGAAACTTATCAACAATTTTCAAGATAGCACGTCAAATACTTTTCTAGATATCAATGAAAATCGAAATTCAATTTCTACCTTAATACCTTGTACTTCTTTAATTTTCGTTTTTGGACTAAGGTACGTTTGGCGCCAGGAATCTACTACTTCTGTTAGACGTATTGTGTTAGACGCCTTCGTGACGCAGGATGATAGATGTCAGCCTGCTAGACGAGAGGTCCCGGGTTCGATTCCCAGGCGGCCAACGAGAAGTTGACCTTGTCTGATCAAGTTAATTAATAATTGGGAATGAATGTGCTAATGGCCACAGCCATTAATAATAATAATAAAAAAAACTACTTCTGTGTAAACTTCTACTTTTGAAATACTTTGTACATATATACAAATATTCCGGGACACAGTGGCGTAACGGGTAATGAGGTAGCGAATGATCTCGCAAGGCTTGGTTCCCGGCGGCCGTTCTGTGTCCCGGAGCTTGCGATATGCGTAAGTAGGAAGACGATATCTGTCGCCTTAGACAGGTGGACTGAGGAGGCCATGGAGAGGCACTGGGGATCGGTTGGTGGCTGCAGGCAGGCGAGGGACTTCGTGGAGGGATCGGACAGAGATAAAACTGTCTGGCTACTCGGTAGGAGTCGATCTACGCTTCGTCGCATCCTTGGGGTGCTGACAGGCCACTGCGCCCTTAGAAGACACCTCACTTTGATATGCGTAGAGAGGGATCCCATTTGCCAGGAATGCGGCGAGGAGGAAGAAACGTCCTACCACTACCTGTGTGAATGCGAGGCTTTTGGGAGTCTTCGAGCAGAATTGTTTGGTTCGAGGACTCTCTAGAGGAATCAGGTAAGTACCGTCCAATTGAAGACCGTCGCGGCTTTCATTCCGAGGTCGAGGACATTTGGCGACGGAACCGAGGAAGTGTAGAGCATGGTTGCTGGGGTTGGCAAAAAGGGCCCATTGTGGTCTACTTGCTTGGCGTTGGCCTCCCCACCACTGCTGCTGCTACAAATATACAAAATGTTACTGAAAATAGAGATGGGTTCCCAGGGAACCTGAATTACCTCCGGAAAGTGAACTGTAATATCATGTCTGAGGACTATCGGAAGTGCATATTCAGTTATATTTTGATATTAAGATGTTAGTTTAAGAGCAATAGCTAAAAGGCACTTAAAATTGTAAACACATATTAAATAAAACAAATGCTTTAATTAAATATGGAAACGGGTTATACATTTATAGGATACCATTTTGCGGTTCATTATGATGATTGATCTACAAAATTACTGCTGAATGAAAATAATGAAGGTATTTAAATTACTACATATAACAAAATGACAAAACACTGTATGTTTTAAAACGTTACTACAAAAAATACGATATTAAAAACAGTCCCATAAATATCAGTTAAAAAAGACTTTTGGCAGCTAATCAATAAAAGATATGTTTTATTATTTCAGTAACTAATTAAATTCGTGACACCTCTGCAATAGTCGTAGTTATTTATTAAGTAAAAATATTAATATATTAGCTATTAAATCTGGTTTTGGTAATTATTATAAGAAAAACTGATGTGCAATTAGAAAATTTACATTGGAGATAATTTTGTAAACTACAATTATCAAGATATATATTAAGGTACGATATCATTTTCTCATTATGGCTCGTCCGCGTTTTTGCCGCCCCAATAGCACCGCAGCCTTTGGCTTATTGTGCATGCCCTATGTTTTTCCTACTCCACCCATTCCAAAATCACTGTGCCTTGAACTAGTCTGCACAGCAACTGGTAGGGTGATTTTATATTGCTCTGTCTTCGGTCTAGACTGTCCGTAGATCAGTTGTCTCTTGCGGTTCATAGCTTTGCACTCACACAAGATGTGCTGAGCTGATTCCTCCCCCTCGCCACAGAGCCTTCATGCCAGGTCCCCCTCGAACCGCCCCATTTTATGCAGGCGTTTCTTGACAGTCATGTGTCCCGTCAAGGGTCCTGTTATGTTCTTGAGCTGTCCTCTGCTAAGATTTACCAACTCCACAGGTCTCGTTGAAATGGGTTCCCCAATTAGTGTTTTCCCATGTCCGAGCCCTGGATAATCTGCCCAGTATGCCTTATATTCGTCCCTGACGCAGAACTTGATGGTTCCCCTGGCCGTGCCTTTTGATACGCCCAGGACTAGTTCTCGTCCCATAAATGGTTCTGCTGATCTTGTCTTTGCGAGACTGTCAGCTTCATCATTGCCTTTGACCCCCGAGTAACCCGGCACCAAGAGATGAGGGTGACCTCATTCTGCTCAGTCAGATCGCTCGTCTCGTCTCGGCATTCGCTTACCAGCCTGGAATTTACCCGTGGGATACTTGGGGCCTTAAGGTCTGTCTGTGGCTATGACGATCCGCTTGTTGGTGTAGCCCCTCCTCTTGTTCTCTCGCACGCAGTTCAAGATGGCGTACATTTCGGTCTGAACGACCGTTGTATGAGCTCCGACGGAAATACTGTGACTTATCCTCGTTCCTTCCGAATAAACGTCTACCCCCGTCCCACGCTCCCCTCTGGATCCGTCCGTGAACCAGACGAGCGCGTCCCGTGGTAGGCCCGGCGTCTCCCCGCCATGTCTCGCGGTCGGTGAGTACCACTGTAAACTTATTTTCCCTACAGATTCGCGGGCTCGCGAAGTCTGACCTCATTTCAAGCATGGGCTCCTTCACGATCTCCTGAATTTTGCAGCCTAGGTTGGTCTTCAGTCTATCATTGCAGGCTAGTCTGTATAGTCCTAGTCTGGTCTCCTCCATGAGAACTAGTTGTATGAGGGGGGGGGGGTGTACACGTTGCAAATTATAATATAGCTATATCTGTCTAGTTAAATAACTTAATCAATTTATAAAACAAGCAAAAATATGTAACACAATATATGCGGATAATACTAAAAAAAAACTCCTTGATAGTATTGAAACAATACTTATATTTCTTGCACACTCACAGGGTCCGGCTTTATTTTTGCCCAAATTGACGAGAGTGAGATACACGTGACTTAATCTAGCTTTCACTTAAAGAAAGGCGAGCCGATACAATTTACAAACGTAAATTTTAAGAACGGCCACACGTTAAAAGAAAAGGCAAGTCGTCAGACGGTTAGATCGGGAAACACCACAGGTATGGAGAAGAAAATCACATCTCGGAGGAAAACTTGAAGCAATGGAGCAGATTTCTTAGTTATGCTTCACTTGGAAAATTTTGTATATAGCTTACCCATTATATGGGTCTTTATTTATCGGAAGCGGTAACCGCTTGTAATGGTGTTACTAAGAGCACAAAAGTCAACGTTTTATTAACAAGGGAATAAGTCGGTTATTCTCTCAATCACTTAGTTCTTTACACAAGTATCATCTCTTCTGTTGAAACGCTTTTCGATTGGCCCTTTGCCTTTCTTTGATCAGGTCCCCTGTGGGTCCGGGGACTAACTAAAAGAATAGGCCCAAGGTAACTCCTGCCTGTTATAAAAGGCGACTAATTGGAATCAAACACTGGCGTGGGTCTTGTCCATGTGGGACTGGAGGGAGGCGGATATCTCTGGGGAGTTATGTACACCCGGATTTTAAGGCCTCCACTTTGGGCTTAAAAATGGATGGTTGCCCGCGCTTGGTTGTTACTCGGGAGCGGGGTTCCAGATGGGTGCCGCCTTGGGTTGAGTGCTGGCGGGTGTCGTGTGTCTAGACGACCCGGAGGGGGTTAACAACTCTGATGAGTGGTAAACACCCGGAGTTTGGGGCCCCCACTGTGTGCTTCGGAACGGACCGACGGCCTCGCTTGTGCGATGCTCGGGAGCGGGGCTCGATGGGATGTCGCCTTGAGTCTAGCACTGGCGGGTGTCGGGTCTAGACGAATCCGGAGGAAAGCTGATATCTTTAGGGGTGGAATAAAACTAAGGGTTGAGGCCTCTTCTGTGAGCTTCGAAACGTACAAACGACCTCACTTGGATGCTGCTCGGATGCAGGACTTCATGATACTGCACCGAGTCAAGCCCAGACGAACTCGGAAAGAGGTTATCTCTCTTTGCGTTTTGAGACGGGCAAGCGACTTCGCTCAGATGGCAGTACATCTGTCAAACAAAGTTTCACCACGCAGGTGTCGTCTCCTGTCGGAGGCTCGATTTGTTGGGTGAAATTTAAGCTAACGCTGGCAGGTATTGGACCTGGCTGAACCCGGAGGTGGCTGGGGTCTCTAGGGGTGGATTACACCTGGAGACTTGGGCCTACTCTGTGAGCATCGATACGGGCTAACGACCCTGCCTGTATGCTGCTAGAGGGCGGGACTTCATGATACCGCCTCGAGTCAATGAATCACTGGCGGGGGTCTGGTGCAGGTGTAGCTGAGGGGAGGCAGACATCTCTGGGGAGTGATATGCACCCGGAGTTTGGTGCCTCCACTGTGGCCTCAGAGACTGACAATTGGCCTCGCTTGGTTGTTACTCAAGAGCGGAGTTCCAGAAGATACCGCCCTGGATTGAGCCCTGGCGTGTGTCGTGTGTCCAGGCGTCCCGGGGGGCTCTGATCTCTGATGAGTGGTAAACACCCGGAGTTTGGAGCCCATACTGTGTGCTACGAAACGGACGGACGGCCTCGCTGGGGTGATGCTCGGGAGCGGGACTCGATGGGATGTTGCCTTGAGTCTTAACACTGTTAGGTGTCAGGTTTGGAAGAGCCTGAGGGAATCTGAGATCTCTAGGGGTGGATTACAACTGGAGATTAGATGCTGCTCGAGAGCGGGACTTCATGATACCGCCTCGAGGCAAACACTGACGGATGTCGGGTCCAGACGAATTCGGAGAGTGGTTATCTCTCTTTGAGCTTCGAAACGGGCAAGCGATTTTACTCAGATGGCAGTACACCTGCCAAACAAACTCTCACCCTCAAGAAAAGATCGACTCCCTCAGGGAACTGGAATTGATGGGTGAAATCTAAATAATTAGACTTGAGCCACAATAGACCTAAGGTCGCGGTGGAGAGACTGAAATAGCCCACTCACAATAAAATCTTCTTTGATCAGCAGTACCAAGCACAGTATTCCGCCTTGTGAATGGCCTAAACCACAAAATATAACCTTCCGAAATAACCCTAACAGACTTCCAGTTAGCAGCCAACCTTCAATTTATTAATTTTGATACTTGCTAGCAGACAAAGCTGAACCTTGAATTTATTTTCGTAAATTTTTAAGGTGACATTGGTGTATTCTAGAAGGAATTTTGTACGTTAAAAGATCGCAACAAAATATCCCAGAGTAAGCCTTAAAACCCAACTTGTTAGTACCAGGTAATACAAAGAATCTAGGATCTGATGCGTATAAAGATATTTTCCGTCGCTAACTGTTTATTGAGATTTTAAACCAAATAATGCCATTTGTTTTATATCAATAATTCTTAAATAGCTGCTCATTTAATTTTTATTTTAAAAAGCAAGCGTTACAATTTGGAAGTCTAAATTGTGTTTTAGCTGTTGACGCTTAATATTAGTGAAGATACTCAAAAGAATAATTTAATGGTACCTATGTTTTTTCATGAAGGTAATATCAAACCCTGATTAAATTTATAGCAGGTAAATTGCTAAAGAGCTGTGTTCAGAATTTGCTGTGGCAAGCCTCTGACGTTCGTCTCGCTTTACAGAGATGTTTGCAAGTATAAAATTGTTTTAGAGAATCATTTACGATTGTATCGATTCTCCACATCTTCTTGAGCAAACACATATTTACATTTAAACATTCAATTTCAAATACCACATTTTATATGTCCGTCGATTCACCACGAAGCTGATAATGAAAAATCTCCAATTTACTCGACGTTCAGAGACTTGAGTTAAATTAGCGTATGTGGGATGTAAATTCTCACATATAAAAGGAAATGACTGAAACTGAGGCTGTCAATATCACAGAAAGAATGAACATTCTTTATCCGTTTTGTATGACTTCCCTTATTGCTTACTACCTGACAACACTTTTTGTATATTCTATTTCCCTTATTGACATTGTCAGTATGCTGGAGCTGTTAAAAAAGTTCGGGACGCTGCAAGTTCGTTATGGTAGTGAATTTTTATTAAATGCTTCAAACTTGAATAACTCCATTTTCTATAAACTTGGAAAGTTTAGTTTTAGTACGTATTAAGGCCTTTGCTAAGGCAAGATATTCACCAAATTTAGTTTAGATAACTTTGTAATATTGGGAGAAAATTTTTTTTTAAAGAAAATTCTAAATCTGAGTAACTCAATTTTCGATAAACTTAGAACGTTGAATTTTGGTACATAGTAAGGACTCTCCCAAGGCAACATATCCAATAAATTTCATTAAAACAGATTAGTAATTTTTGGAGAAAATTTTTTTTTTGAAAGAAAACTTAAAATTTTCGCGGAAAACCCTGTCGGATTTGCCTGGCTAACGAACTTTTCTAATCCATTAATAAAACAAAGACACTTGCCGAGTTTGATCGAAATCGGTTTATTATTTTTTGAGTTATCGCATGGATACATACATACATACATACATATATATATATATATATATATATATATATATATATATATATATATATATATATATATATATATATATATATATATATGTATATATATATATATATATATATATATATAAACATATAAAAATTGAAACTGACCCCGGATATGGGTTCTAGAGGTCCTCGTTCACGCTCATTTGAAAAATTTTTGCACAGTCTCACCAACGATACCTCTCTATTAGTGAATTTTTTATTAAAAAGCAGCAAGTGCGTTATGGTAGTGAATTTTTATTAAATGCTTCAAATTTAAATAACTCAATTTTCTATAAACTTAGAGAGTTTAATTTTAATACGTAGTAAGGTCTTTCCTGAGGCAAGATATCCACAAAATTTCATTAAAATAATTTTTTTTGAAAGAAAATTTAAAATTTGAATAACTCAATTTTCTCTAAACTTAGAAAGTTGAATTTTGGTACGTAGTAAGATCTGTCCTGAGGCAACATATATAGTAAATTTCATTAAAACAGCTTTGTTACTTTCGGAGAAAGAAAACTCAAAATTTTCCCGGGAAACCCCGTCCGATTTTTCTGGATAACGAACTCATCCAAGCCATTAATAAAAGAAAGGCACTTGCCAAGTTTCATCGAAATCGGTTATGAGACGGATACATATATATATATATATATATATATATATATATATATATATATATATATATATATATATATATATATATATATATATATATATATATATATAAATTAAAGCTATTTACAAATGAACTTTGATAATATATTATGCTGTGACAATACCTCTCTCAAGCAGTGGCGATTTCTCCTAGTGAGCTAGGTGTGCGCCGCACACCCTAAAATATAATCAAAATGTGCACAGTTATATATGTTTTATTTCTTTTTCCCTTAGTCTTAATACACTACATATTTTATGACAATCGATTTAATTTACTTATTTGATTTCATATATAGTCGGTTAATAGTGACTTGGAATGAAGTAGATACCACGTCTTGTAACATATTCAGAGAATATGAGTAGATCATAGCAACTGGGAATGAATTCGGTCAGTCCCCGACCCACGTGTTTAAAATAGTAAGGAAAATACCATTGATTTTAACACTGCAGTGAGCTATAAAAATTTGATTAACTCAGTTTTCTATAATCTTAGAAAGTCTAATTTTGGTAGGTAGTAAGGTATTGCCTAGGATAAGATATCCACCAAATTTCATTAAAATAACTTTGTAATTTTTGGAGAAAAAAAATTGTTTCAAAAGAAAATTTAAAATTTGAATAACTAAATTTTCTATAAACTGAGAAAGTTGAATTTTGTTCCTTAGTAAGTCCTCTCCCAAGGCAACATTTATACTAAATTTCATTAAAACAGCTTTGTTATTTTCGGAGAAAAAATTTTTTTTTGAAAGAAAACTCAATTTTCCCGGAAAAACCCGTCCGATTTTCCTGCCTAACGAACTCATCCAAGCCATTAATAAAAGAAAGGCACTTGCCGAGTTTCATTGAAATCGGTTAGTTATTTTTTGAGTTTTCAGACGGATACATATATATATATATATATATATATATATATATATATATATATATATATATATATATATATATATATATATATATATATATATATATATATATATATATATATATATATATATATATAAACATATAAAAATTAAAACTGAACCCGGATATGGGTTCTAGGGGTCCTAAATCTCGCTCATTTGAAAAATTTTTTGCAAAGTCTCACCATCGATACCTCTCTAATAGTGAATTTTTTTAAATAAAAATTCACTAAAAATGGTTTAGAAAATTTCTGATATGACTTTCTGCTCTCCTCTTAGAATTCAAGTTTTCTAATTATATGGTTGGTATAGCATGAAGTAACTATTTTCAAAAACAGTTTAACCTATAATTGAACCTATATACAATAAGGCGGCGCCGTTCGTATATAAGAAAAAAATAGTTTCATTGATTTGACCGTAATAGAACTTAAAAGCTGCAGTATCAACGAGCTGATATTATAAAAATGGTTTAGAAAATTCCTGATATTACTTTTAGGTCTCTACTTAGAATTCAAGTTTTCTAATTATATGGTTGGTACAACATGAAGTAACTATTTTATGTCAAGTTGTATTGAAATCATTGTGAGCGGAGTTTTGTATAACAAAAACAAGTAGTGCATCGTACAAAAACGATATATTTTTCAGAAATGAGGAACATCATTTTAGCCAAGACATAATATAATAACTCATTTTCATAATCACTAAATATTGCACATCAATTTATACTACAGCACAGTGTTGTTTTATCTCGAAAGAGGAAATTTCTGATCTGGAATTCACATTATTTCGTTATACACCTTCCCTTGACGATTCACCAGCCAGTAATAAGACAGCTTCTGTAACCATTTTCACATAACGTTCTGGTGCCTGCGTTTGACAGGGAAAATGCGAAATGTCCACTGAATATTCTTTTTCTTCTTTTCTCTTTGTCAAAATTGCCTCTAAGTCTTCATAAATTATAAAGGACAGAATAGGTGGAAAATAACTTGTGAATATCATATCGATATAATCAGTAGCAGAAAAATATTTTTTTGCTTGCTTGTCTATAGGCTTAGACTTGCTGCATTTTCTAGCTTGAATTACTCTCTTAACGAAAAGTTCTCTAATGTTTCTTTGGTTGTCGAGAATCACTGTTAATAGCAGATGTTCCTCGTGGCCGAAAAACCCATTCTTTCTAAAACGTGGTCGATTATTGACTTCAGATCATTAGGTAGGCATCGAGAAAAACTTTAAATTTAAAAAGTGAGAAGCTCCTTTCTTGCAAGAAGGATTTCTTTTTATTTCACTATGCAGGTAAAACTTTCCTGGATCTCAAGTGGCGAGTTCTACAGGAAAAATCCCAGGAACCACTGCTTTGTAGACCTTAATTACGTATTTTTTATTCGTGCTCAATTTTTAAGCGATGTTTTATCCAAAATGGTGCGTGGTGCCTTGCACTGGTTTTTTCACTAGATTTTTGGTGGCCAAACTTCTCTGATAGGGCCGAAGTATTTTAGGGGGTTAGAAGTGCAACCATATAGGCAAGTAAACAAATGCCTTGGCAGCAATTGATTTGCGTGTAATAGGCAAAATAACCACCGAAGCGGTCTGCCTAGATACAGTTCAAAAAATCGAATCACGCTGCTTTTGGAATCAGTGTTGGTATCTGTTCCATCACAACCAACGTAAATAACAATATCGTCAGAATTCAAACCGTTGCTTGACATAAAATTTGTAATAGCCTCTGATACGGCTTGGTGGTGAAACATGGCCCAAAAAAATCTAGCTCCGAAAGGACAGACATATGTTCTTCCATTCGTATCGTGGAATAAAAACGTTAAATGTTAAGTGCCATAAAAATATATACTTTTCATTTCAACTGATGAGAGCATTCCTGATGATGCTTTCTTGATTTTGATAATGCTCTTCTACCTTTGTTCTCATCAATTATGAGGCTGCTATTCTGAGGCGTCATAAACCCAGCATTTTGCAACACACCAGAAACAATTCCAGCTGATGATCGATTTGATACCCCGTATCGATCTCAAACTTTCGTCAAAGATGGTAGAGAAATCTCTTTCTAGTGGATGTTGACGGTTCTAGGGATATTATACTTCCTTTAGAAATATCTGGTTTTGTAATTGTTCTCTTTATTATGTTCGGGGTAGTCGTAAAATCTAACTTATTTGAAAGTTCAGTTTTAAAAGCGTCTGGGTATTTTCTTTTTTTTTATTATAGCTTTTCTGTTACCTTCTTCTTTCTATTACATCACTGCTCGTCGAGAAACTTCTGCTCTAACGCTAGGTACGCTTTTTAATTTCAGCGGATGCAAAAGTCCGCGCTTACAAGCTGCAATATCCAGAAACTTAGATACGACCTAAATAAAATTTGTCACTTTGGTCATATTGTTTCAATTTCATTGCAACAATCATTAAAACTTGAGAATTCGGTGGTTGTTTTACATCAACTTTTTATTTCAAAGTCTTTCTAGTATATATAATGATTAATTATGCTTTCGTATCCCACCAATAGACAGAAAAAGCGAATCATATTAATTCCCAAAAATATGGTGTAAATATGCGCACACCCCAGGGAATTGTAATTGGCCCACTTTTGTTTACACTCTATGTAAACGATTTACCGCAATTTATACAAAACGGAAAAATCTTCAGTTTAGAAAACAGCTGAAGTATGCTTTGATTAGTCAGAGTTTTTATAGTTTAAGTGACTTCTATGAAAATGCACTGTGAACTTATGTTTTTTGTTGTGATGTTAGGCTCGTTATATTTTGGATTTTTGGACAAGTACTTTTGTGATAGATTGTAATACGTTTTTTATCTTGTAATTTTTATGACTTGTATGATTTACAATTATTGTAACTAATGGACCAAATAAATATTATTATTATTATTATTATGTTATTCTATGAACTAAATAAAGCGCGTTTATTGCTTCAAATCAGTAAAAGCCCTTTCCGAACGTTTCAATAAGAAAGTTGAGTATGCAAGTGAATTTTTTATTATTATTCAAATTCAAGTAGAGGGCTAAAAGTGCTATCAAATAATTTTTTAACAATTTTAACCACCAACTAGTGCGCAACTTTTGAGTGCTCTTACCAGGGAAAATTAAGAAGTAAAAATTTTCGGCCCGCCTTTATTTAGTACGAGACTTAGACTAAAGTAAAACTCTGCCAGAAAAAAATTTAGAATAAAAAAAGTCTGGGCGCAGCAAATACATTATATTAGCGAATTGTTATGGATATAATTTACATTTTTTTAACAAAAGCTCGCTAAAAAACCTTTTGTATGCAAAAATTCCACAAAAAATAGGTCTTTTAGTGAATTTTCTTTAAAAAAAATTCACTAATGAGGAGATCCCGACTTTTGAATTTTGAGAAATTCTTTCAAATGAGCACCAATTAGGCCCCCGAGAACACATATCCTGGGTCAGTTTCAATTTTTATATGTTTATATATATATATATATATATATATATATATATATATATATATGAGACATACTTGGTTCTCGGGTTGAATCGCGTCCAGAATGTTTGAAAACTCGACGTTTCGGCTCCTGTTTTGGAGCCATTTTCAAGAGGTAAAGGAAATATGTAAGGATACTCTAAGTCCTCAATCTGCCTACTCCTTAGAGCGGTGAACAAAAGTGGGTTGGATTGGTTTCAAGAGGTAAAGGAAATATGTAAGGACACTCTAAGGCCTCAATCTGCCTACTCCTTGGAGCGGTGGACAAAGGTGGGTTGGGTTGGTTTCAAGAGGTAAAGGAAATATGTAAGGACACTCTAAGGCCTCAATCTGCCTACTCCTTAGAGCGGTGGACAAAGGTGGGTTGGGTTGTTGTAGCTCGATTACGACGCCTCAATCTGCCTACTCCACAAATCTCGCCGGAGATCGGTCCGGATTGGTCACGATACTTAGATGATCAGGAGGATTAAGAGGGTCACCGGCATTTGTTGAGGCAGTTAGGAAATCCGACCCCTCATCGGCGCTGGCGATGCATTATATTCATACAGGACACAAAATAGACTTCGATAATGCCAAAACATTAGCACCGGTTTACAACTTCAAAATTAAAATTATCCGCGAAGCAATCGGGATTGAAAAACGTCCCGATTGTTTAAATAAGAGAGATGATGGTCTTCGCCTTCCGACCACTTGGAAACCTATTACATCTTCATTACAAACACACAATCAGAAAATAAATTCCACAAACAATTTTATTTCCCCATTATCTGTCTCAACAAATGCCGTTAGCCAGGAAAATCCGCTCAGTTGAAATAGATTAAACAATAATTTGTTTTAATTAGACAGACGGATTCCATCGGTCAGTAACAGTTCTGAGCTGACCTTAACTGTATGAAATTTTGACCACGAAATTATAATGCATGTTTGTAAGAAAATAAATTCGGGACTCAGCAAGTGCGTTATGGTAGCGAATTTTTATTGAATGCCTCAAATTTGAATAGCTCAATTTGATATTTACCTATAAGGTTCGTTGGCCAGGAAACTATTTTTTTCGGGAAAAGTTTAAGTTTATATTTGAAAAATTGTTGTACATTTTCTAACAGTAAAGTTATTTTGTTGAAATATGGTACATTGTTTCTACCATATATGTTATACCAGTAACCAAATTGGACGTGTGCTTTCTTTAAAAAAACAGATATTTGCTTTTTAACACATTTTTATGAAAATTCACTATCATAACGCACTTGCTGCGTCCAGACTTTTTTATAATTTGTTACGAGCGGTGCATATCAACTGTCATCGACGTTTAAAAACGTCTAATTTTTTGTTTTTTCTGTTTAACAAGTTTATCATTTGATATAATCTCTTTATATTATTGGTTTGTTAGTGAATTGTAGGAAAAATAAAATATTTGTAACAAAACGTCGCTAAAACACAAAATGAAAGTTGCGAATATAGCGTCATTGTAGCTTCAAGTATTTTTAGTTAGTGGTGAAATACAATGTACGAGGAAAACATGGCAAAGTATGACTAAAAATTAACAAGGACAATTTTATTTAAATACATTTCGTTAAATTAATAACTCTATTTATAGACGATTTTAAATCAGAGCTAAGATATAAAGGCAAAAGGGTTGTATGAAATTGTAAAAATTACGAAAAGCTCCTTATTATTAAATACATATTCCTATAGTCTTAATTCCCGTACCTGTACTTGCTTCTGCTGAGTCTCCCATCGTATTCAAAGAAAGCCTGAATGTGCCCCTTTGGTATTTGTCTGCGAACCTTTAAAGAACGAGTTTTGAGCTAATTAGAGGTTCTAAACGATATTCTGCATCGTTAAATCTTCAATTATAAATTGCCCTGAATACGCTTAATTGAAACGAAATCGAGTTTCAATCGCCCATTTCATTGTGATAAAACATATAAATAAGTACATTGAGGCCCAAAATGATCTATCTATTAGATAAGCGATAACACATGTATTATTTAATACTTAAGATACAAAAAACCATGTAATATACATATTAAAAAATAAACTTGTAAGTTTTAATTATTAAATATTATGTGTGTTACCTTTATCCGCGCATACACCCAACGACGAACGAAATCTGCCATAACTAGTGATGGGTCGTTATTTAACTGTCTGTTATTTTTAAACGGATGTCGAGCCGCAACGGTAACCACCAGTTATGCATTTATAAAAATAACAGGTACAAAATAACGCTTTTTACACTAAACTAGAATTCGGACTCGTATCTGTTTCAGTTCCACTGCAACTAGGTTCGATGAATAAACATCGGTTTTCATCGGCAACTGTTAAATTTAACTATTTAACGGGATGAATGGACAGGAGACTGGGAATGAAATAAATATGAATGGGTATGCTATGCAGTATAGAACGGACTTTACTTCATAACATATTACTTATCAGGTACACGTTATTTATACTAGTGTGCTCGCTCTCGCTCACAGCTTTGGTAATGTAGGATACTATCGTTCGACTATCCAGTTCAAAATAACAGATAAATAACTGAAGCTGTTATTTTCAACGGTTATTGTTAACGTAAACGGCTTCAACTGTTAATAGAAAATAACGGTTTTGTACATCACTAGCCATAACACGTTTTTAAGCATATTCTGGGAATAGCTTAAATTTCTGCTTGGATGTCTCTTTTAAGCTTCTCCAGATCTCTAGAGTTGCTCCTGAACACTTCACTCTAGACTTGCGCCTAAACACTTTACTCTATAAATAATCCCAAAGGAAGAAGTCGGAGACAGTAATATTAGGAGATTACCGTTTAGAAAAATTAGTTAATTTAGGAATATATCTCGAAATATCTCCATACTGTGACTTGCATTATGACAGGGGGCTCCGTCTTGCTGGACAAAATAAATTATTTCTCCTGCTTGAAGTTGCTATATAAGAAATGTGTGGAGAATATGTGTATATCGTTCAGAAACGACCACGACTGTTTCACCAGTGACCAGATGCAAGAACAACATAAACTACAGGTTTTATAACAAACGGTATTTATGAAAAACTAAAATTATATATATATATATATATATATATATATATATATATATATATATATATATATATATATATATATATATATATATATATATATATATACATATACATTGTGATGATAAAGCTCATAAATGGGTAATTTTATTTTTTCAAGAAAAACGCTCGGACAGGCAATTGAAAATATATCAAGTGGCAAGTTATGACGTCGCCTATTTCTGAATGATGACGTCAGCATAAGTTTTTTTAAAGAACCATGTTTTTTTCATAGACCTGCCTGCTACTAACGTGATAATGAAAAAAATCGGTACCTGACATAATATTTTTTAAATTGAATTGTTGACTTTAAAAAATTTAAACGTAAACTTAATAAGAAATAAGTAATATTTTTCACCATTTTTATTTAGGACCAGTTTTTTTTACAATAGTGAGGTTGTCCTTCAATTTTCTAAAGTAATTAACACTTGATTTTGTGATTTTTGATACGTTGTCATGTAACTATTTGGAACAAAAAGTACAGTCAAAATCAATTTTTAACACCAGTCGTTGTGATACTTTGTTGATTATTTACTGTTATCAGTATTTAGTTATCGAACTTTTATTGCAGTATAGGTTTGGAACTCAGTGAATAAAGACAATAATGTTAGAACGTGAATTAGTTTCAATTATTACCTGCCCTTTAAATTAATTAATAGTCTTAGTGGTCAAAGTGTAAAAGGCCGAAAAGTAATCAATTATAATTCGAATTTAACAAAAATGTTACGTTTAACCGAAAGAGAAAGAATGGAGTTGTTAATGATGATCGTATAAGGCCACAGGCTTAGAAGTCATCAGGAAGCATGCGAGTTATTTAACCAACAACATTCTAATAAACCGCCAATTGCAAGATCTACAGTAAGTAAATTGGTTACCAATTCACAGAAACGAGATCCGTAAAAATTTGCCTCGAAAAGATCGACCTCTCTTTGTGGGTCTTTTTAAAGTTGCCTAGTCAGACCTCTAAGGCATGAAGGGGGTGTTCCTGTATATGTTTATATAATTAAATATAGGTAAAACATAATGATCTGACCAAGACAATCCACTTTAAATTGGATTACAACTGATGTAACTAACATTAGGAGCGGGGGAGAATGTACGAATGGCAAATGGCTATAGCCATCTAAATTCGAGGTATAAAAAAAAGATCGACCTCGAGTAAGTGGAGAAGTCAGATTGAATACTTTGCTTGAATCTGAAGAAAATCATCACCATTCTACAAGGCAGCTAGCCCTAAATAATAACGTGGCCCAATTAAAATTATTCAAAGAAGAGAAGTATCATTCTTACAAAATGCAATTGATAAACAAGTTAAACGATGATGGTTCAGACCGCCGTTTACAGTTTTGTAAACAATTAATGTTACGCTGCGATGAAGATCCCAATTTTCGCAATAACATTCCCTTTCCTGATAAAGCCACTTTGTACCTCAATGGGACAGCAAATCGTCACAACTCAAGGTATTGGTCACGGGAAAATCTTCATTGGACTCGAGACTCCGACAGTCAAAGTCATGGAAAAGTGAATGCATGGACGGGAGTGATCGGACCGCGTTTCATAGAGCTTTGCTTTTTTCAAAGAAATCTTACAGGAGCACGTTACCTAAAGTTCTTGCGATTGGATTTGACGCAACCTCTGGCAGTAATTTTTTCAAATAATCACGACGCAGATGTGCTCCATGAATATATTTGGCTTCAGCACTTCTCACTTTGGCGTAGACGTCCTTCAGTATCTAGATGCCACGTTTCCTGAAAGATGGATAGGACGTCGAGGAGCAATTGAGTGGCTACCGAGTTCCCCAGACTTGTTTCCCTTGGATTTTTTTGTGGGGTTATTAAAAGTCGAAAATTTATTTTAACAGATAAAATAATTTAGAGGAGTTACGGTACATAATTCGCGCTGAAGTGGAGAAAATTAGTCCTGACATTTGTGAGCGCAATGTACAAAGTGTTTGCACTCGTATCGGCCAATGACAAATGATAGATGGAGAACAATTTGAACATTTGCGCTTAATTTTGTTGGCCTTGCCTGGTTCAATAATTTGTTCCATTAAACTTGCGTTTCCATTTTTTAAAATAAATAATGCTATTTTCTCAACAAAAAAATTTGTCAGGTACCAATTTTTTTCATCATTATACAAGTAGTAAATATAGTAGGTCTATGGAAAAACAGCAAAAAAATATGATGGTCATTAAAAAAAACTTATGATGACGCCACAAATAGGTGACGTCATAAATGTAATTTTTACGTCATAAGTTGTCAATGGAAAACATAAAATTGACCTGTCCGAGCGTTTTCTTAAATAAATGAAATAACGCATTTATGAATTATGCTCCAAGCTTTATCATCACACTGTATATAATGATGTTAACTAAGTAAACACTTAGTTTTTTTCAACAACACACCACGAGGGCTTACAGCCTAAATACTATCGTAGCGTGGGTGTCTACAAGGAGGAAAGAAGCAACTTGTTAATTCTGGACTTGAAGGTTTGGAGGTTCGGAGGAGAAGGAAAAACATGTGCCGGCAAGGAATTCCACAAATTGGAAGTCCTCGGGACAAAAGAGCGGGCATAACAAGATGTTATATGTCTGGTGACCTGGACAGTAAAAGGATGCATTCGCTCTGTTCCCCTGGTAGATCTGTTGGGGGCAGCAGGTGGAGGAACTATGGAAGAAAGCTCCTCTGAGCAGTGCCCGTGCAGATATCTATAAAAGAGAGAGAAAGGTCACCAACGGCACGTCGGTGGGCAAGGGATGGCAGCCTTTGGGTGAGGGTAGGGTCACCGATGAGACGTATAGCTCTCTTCTGAATGAAGTCCAGGATAGCGAGTGTAGAAGCGGCAGCAGCACCCCAGATGTGGGAGCAGTATTCGAGGTTTGGTCTTATTTGTGAAGTATATAAGGTTGATTATAAAACATATATAACTCATAGAATACTAAGCCAATTTGAATAAAACTTGTCACATGCCACATATCTTCATTTTGTTAAGACCTCGGACTAGTTCGTTAGCCAGCCCGATCAGATCAGTTTTTCTTAAAAAAGAAAATCGATTTTTCTGAAAAAAATATTTTGTATCTCAAAATTTTGAGATACAAAAGATATTTTGATCAAATTTGGTAGGTATATTTCCCTGGTGAAGAACTTACTATGTACCAAAATTCACATTTCTAGGTGTATAGCAAATTGAGTTATTCAAATGTGAAACATTTAACGAAAATTCGCTGCCATAACGCACTTGCTGCGTGCCGAAATGTTTGGAATTCAAAACGTTCAGAAACGGGCTTCTGTGTCGAGATTTTTATACGACAACTTTAAATATAAATTGCCTATTACAATCTATCTTTTTCGTAATGTATATATAGTTACTTATATAATGGAATTCAATTTACAGAAAATATTACTAATGTTTTATTTCATCCAGGCATTAAAATACGGGAATAAACAGGTATTCAAATCTATATGTATAAGCTAACTTTGACTAAAATTACTTTCTATTCAAGGACTAAAATAACTAAATCAAATTTTATACGTGGCACCTTTGATTCAGACGAACTAGAATACTGGAAATTACTAACCTACAAATAATGGACAGCCCTTTCGGAAATTCAATAGCATTTAATTAGTATACTGTTTACAAATTAAAGAGGTGTAGTAAAATTTCGCCAGGTATGCAAAAATATTTATTACGGGATATTCTAATTAATTTAAACTAGTAATTGACCCGTGACAAAACTCACAGTTAATTAAGACAAATTAGAATCAAGAGATAACAACTGAGAGGAAGCTCATGTTGCACTTCGGGGGCCAGATGTCTGATAGCTGCACAGCCGAACAATATAAGCCTAAAACACTTTTTATAACACCTGTAACTTAATGTGAAGTTATTGACATCTTCAACGAACTTCCTAATAAAAAATCGAGCAACTTTGATAATGTTCCAATAAAAATTATTAAGCAATGTGCTGCTGAGCTTGTCGCGCCACTTACAAAGATTATAAATTCCTGTATATGTCTGTGAAAATTCCCTGACATATTGAAACTGGCTGTGGTTGTTGCTGTGTTGAAGTCAGGAGACAGTACCAATTTGGAGAACTATCATCCCATCTCTATATTAAGCATTTTTTCAAAGATCATAGAAAGGGCTGTACATAAAAGTTTTTAAACGCTAATAATATAATATCACCATCACAGCACGGATTTAGTACTGATCATTCTACAGAAACTGCCCTTATCGAATACACTCAATATGTAAACAAGAGAATGGACCTCAATTACATTGTGGTGACCTTATTTTTTGACCTGTCTCGTGCCTTTGACACAGTAACTCCTTTTTTGTTAAGGAGAAGATGTGGGCGTTGGGGATAAGAGTCACTTGCAACGACCTTCTACTTTCGTATCTCACCAACAGACAGTTACTTGTAAAAGCGAATAATATTAATTCCCAAAGATATAGTGTAAGTATGGGCACACCCCAGGGAAGTGTTTTTGGCCCACTTTTGTTTGCCATATATGTAAACGATTTGCCGCAATTTATACAAGACGGAAAAGTCTTCATGTACACCGATGACACTTCTATTGTTGTCTACAGTAAGACGGTGGAGGAAACTGAATTAAAATTAAAATCAGTATTACAATCTTTTGATGAATGGTGTTATAGAAATCGACTAATTTTAAACTATGACAAGACTTTTTCTCTTGAAATGCATAACTGCCACCGAAGAGAGAGGATGTGCGACGGCACTGTTTTGGTGAACGGAAATGCGGTACAATTCAAAAAGGTGACAAAATTTTCGGGTGTTAAAATTGACAGTAGCCTGTTATATATAGACCAGATCGATCACGTGTGCAAGAAATTAAATTTCGCGTTTTATGCAATTTTGATGCTTAAAGATTCCTTAAGCTCTGAACATGTGCTGAAAGTCTATTACGCGGCTGTCTATTCACATCTGAGTTACGGTATCGTATCTGGGGCCAATCTTCGGACTGTCACAGAATATTTGTGCTACAGAAACGAATCCTGAGATTAATATACAATCTACCTTATGGCCACTCTTGTCGTGACATCTTTAAGAAAAATAACATTATGACGTTAACATCAGTTTATTCCTCTCTCCTCTCCCCAGCCTCTTTCCTCATTGTCGACACCCACGGTACGATAGTATTTAGGCTGTAAGCCCTCGTGGTGTTTTGTTGAAATATAAAAAAATGTCACGTGAATAAGGTGGATGGTCTAACACTAGGATGTTGCACTTGGCTAGAAACGTCTTGACAGATAATGCAAAATGTGCCGGTGCATTTTCTTGGTGGAGAATTATGGAAAAACCATGACTTGTTCTTCCACAATTCTGGTTATTTTTTCTTATAATTTTACGGAGTTGAGCAGGAACCTCAAGGTAGTAATGTTGATCAACAGCTTGGCCTTCAGGATCTCAGTGAAAGTACACAATCCCATGAATATCGAAAAAAAAATCATGATCGCTTTGAATCTTGATTTGCTCATTGGAGATTTTTTACCTCTCGGTGAAGTTGATCCCTTCCAATGCATGGATTGGCGCTTAGTTTCAGGATTATAAGTGAAAAACCAAGACTCGTCACATGCTATCACTATTTCCATGATGTTTGGGTTATTTCCAAAGGCATTCCAAGTGCCAATACAAACATTGTCGCGAGCTTCTTTTTGTTCAATCGTGAGAATTTTATGCAACATTTTAGCACACACTTTGTGCATGTTAAAACTATTATGTAAAATTTGCCTTACGCTTCCTTTATCAATTATTACAGTTTCAGCAATCGGACAAATAGTTAGCCGAAGGTCAAATCGAATCAGATTACCGGCTTTTTTATCCATGTTTACGTGGAAGGACGACCCGGGCGTGAATCACCTTCAACGTCTTCTCGGCCATCTTGGAAATTCTTAAACCACTCAAAAACTCGCCCACGTAGTAAAAATCCATTGCTATACACTTCTTTTAATAAACTATAAGTTTCAGTAGCGGTTTTTTAAAGTTTCATGTGACATTTCACGACATTTCGTCGCTTTATTATTAGACTTTTCTTTTTTTCCGGCAAAACAAACCAGCAGCTCTTATACAAATGAAGTCCACGGTCAGACTGATTTGTTTACAGACACGGGAGGCGCTGCATTTGAAAGACAAGGCTTCGTCTTTGTCGCACGCGTACTTCTTCTGTAGAAGCATCAATCTCGTTATTTCATTACCTCACCTTGAATATCCACTCTACTAGTTTCTTTGTGTGCAAAGCATAATTGCAAGTATGTGATTTAAAAACTTAACACAATAAATAATTTGCCTCCTAATAAAAAATACCGATGATGCAAAGCTCAATATCAAAACACGTTAGAAAGCCAAGAAAGATAAATTTAACGGAACAGCAATTGCGGAAGTTACGAAATAGATCCATTTCCGATTATCCGATGTCGAGGCCAATAACCAATGATCCGTATATTGCTAAACCCTAACTTATCGACAAAAAACATTGCAATATACGTTTCCGACGCAAGGGTTATTTAGGAAGAATTTTGAAATTATAACAAGTACGGCAATGACCAAAGTCTTAATGTTAGAGAAAGTTTAGAGGAAAGAGCTACGACGGTTGGTATAGGATCCATAAGTAAACTTTACGTGCTCGTGGATTTCGTCTTAAACTTTTCATAATATTATAATCATCTTGTATACAGGCTGACTTGATTTAGGATATGCAAATAAGGAAATGCTATCCTGCCAGATCTCCAACCCAACTTATAACATCTGAATATTAAAGACCTAAACTGTTTAAGTTAAAATTTGCTCAAAAGAAACGTTACTACACTTTTAAAGATTGTTATTCTGAATTATTTCAATTTTCTTCGTTTATTGAATTCTTATTTAGAACATTCACTAATACAAGAGTCAGGATAGTGAGATTTCTTCGAATCTGCACCACTAGAACTCATATTTAGGTTCTGTTAAAATGTTTATATGCTTATAGAGGTGATTCCTAAGTTGGTACTTCTCCAATAAAATAAACAACAGTTTTAAATAATTAAGTGAAGATTCAAACCTGTGGTGAGCACTGACAGTACACTTTGAGTACCCAAATCACCATAACACATATTTTTAAAAACCTGACGATCGTTTCCCTAACAACGTTAGCGTCATCAGAGAATGAAAAATTCTAAACTACTTACAACTAAATATCACCTTTAATACTACGTCTTGGGTAAAGACCGATAAAGAAAGAGACGAAATCCCAAGCAAATTTTCTGTGTATTGTATTTTAATTGCCGGACGAGGTTTTGAACTTCCGTTATAACCTTACCTGCCAAGTTTTAGAATATCTTCTGTGTCAAAGAGACAGTGTAAACAAAGGGCTATAAATCAATGGCGGCGCCCGGTGTAAGGAGCTTTTACTTTTTATTGTCTTAGAAATATAAATAGTTGCCTACGCATTTAACTTAACTGGTTGTCTAAAATTTTTGATAAGTTTCAGGTTCTCTTTATCTATGTGGGAATTATTATCCCAAATATGTTGTTCCAAACATGACTTGTCCACACTACCGTATCTCAGCTGTGCCAGATGCTCCTTGAATCTGATTTCAATGGTTCTTCTAGTCTGACCAACATATTTAAGATTATAATCTTTACAACTTATCTCATCGATATCCGACATTTCAGTGGCTTTATCTTTATCTTTCGTATTACCTAACAAATTTTTTAAATTATTTTTTGCCAAAAAAGTTAGCTGCAAATCAGCTTTCTTAAAAATGCACTCGAGCCGCTTGTGATACGCGACTTAACTTTACGGTTAAGACGTTTGAATTTTTAAAACAATTTATTTAATACTTTGAACAATCAATACTTAATTACTTAGTTACAAGAAAAATTAATAATATAATATACTAAAATAAGACGATCAACCTACATGTGATCTAATGTCTATGCACTCGGTGTGCCAATGACTAACTCGGACAAGAATGAACGGTTCTACCTCTGTGAGCAGCCTCTTTATAGTCTTCCCTCCAGGCGTGGCACTATGTCTCTGGATAAACAAGGAATCTGCTGATGTAGATTCTCACAGTGATATTCCGTTCCACTTGCAATTTGAACCTGCATAGTTCTTGGCTCCTGTATGACGATGGCTGACTCAGCGGTTCTTACCGTGGGAAGGCGACATTGTAGCATAACGGGCCATTGTTTGGGCTCCATTTATCTCGCGGGTCAAGTGGTAGGAAAACAAACTTTTTTCTATTTTATCTTTATCGGCTGTCGTAGATTCCGCTAACATTTTCTTTGTTCTGTGTCTACTAATAATTTTTTCCACTAAGCAATCAGAATATCTGTTATATTTAGCCACGTTTTTAATGTACTCCAGCTAATTGTCTACTATATC
The DNA here is from genome assembly GCA_964006375.1 of Tillus elongatus. NCBI lineage: Eukaryota > Metazoa > Arthropoda > Insecta > Coleoptera > Cleridae > Tillus > Tillus elongatus. The sequence continues at coordinate 115,264,762 of OZ023269.1, read as the reverse complement.
TACTTTTACTTAAGGGAGATTTTATTAATCTATTTACTAAGAAATTTAAACTCGCCGTTTTTTTGTGTAAACGTATGATGCAAGTCATTTGAAATGTAACTTAGAGTGGTAGTTTCTTTTCTGTGGACATCGAATTCAAGAGAGTCATTACTTTTAATAACTAGTATATCTAGAAAGGAAAGTATACTGTTAACTTCCAATTCGTGAGTGAATTTTATTGAATCAAAGTGACATTTGGGTCTATTCATAAAGTCATCTACTTTGCATCAGTAAGTAATTACTGATGTTAAAAGTAGTTTAAAGAGTTGTCACAACCTTATAACAAAAGACTAAGAATATTTTCTAATACTTCTACAATCGTCGGGTAGATATATCTTTCCAGTAGATCCAGATACACGTTTCCATCCAGATTTCCTGGTTTGAAAAAATGCCCTATGAGGTGGTCTCTCAGTATGCCCAAGCAAACATTTAAATTCCCGGATGCTGCGTATCAGTTTCACGAAAAATTCTTGGATTTGTATCACCCCAGTAGCGGCACTTATGACGATTGACTTGGCGATCCAATTAGAACGTACATTAGTCGGAAAAAACTGATTGAGTACAAAAAGGTTGGATACCTTTTGGCACATGGGCTAACAGCCTAAATACTATCGCACCGTGGGTGTCGACAAAGAGGAAAGAGGCAACTTGTTAATTCTGGGCTTGAAGGTTTGGAGGTTCGGGGGAGAAGGAAAAACATGTGCAGGCAAAAAATTCCACAACTTGGAAGTCCTCGGGACAAAAGGGCAGGCATAACAAGATGTTCTATGTCTGGTAACCTGGACAGTAAAAGGGTGCATTCGCTCTGTTCCCCTGGTAGATCTGTTGGGGGCAGTAGGTGGAGGAACTATATAAAAAAGCTCTTATGAGCAGTGCCCGTGCAGATAGCTATAAAAGAGAGAGAGGTCACCAACGGTACGTCGGTGGGCAAGAGATGGCAGTTTTGGGTGAGGGTAGGGTCACCGATGAGACGTATGGCTCTCTTCTGAATGGAGTCCAGGATAGCGAGTGTATAAGTGGCAGCAGCACCCCAGATGTGGGAGCGGTATTCGAGGTTTTGTCTTATTTGTGAAGTATATAAGGTATAGAGATTAGCTGGTGAAAAGTATTTGCGATCCCGGAAGAGGAAACCTAATTTCTTAGCAGCCGCTTCTGCAATTGATGTGACATGTTGGTGCCAATTGATATTTCTATCCACAGATTCACAGAAATGCCAACAAGTGAAGATGACTCATTACTTTGAATAACTTGGTTGTTTATTGTGATGGGTCTAGGGCTCGTGTATCTCTTATGAGAAAGAAAGCAAGACTGTGATGTGTTGGGTTTGAATTGTACAAGATTTCTACTTCCCCAGTCTAATATTTTTTGGAGATATACGGAGATTGAACCCTCCATGAGTCTGCGATCCTCATCTAATTGGGCTAAAGAGACAGGCTTAGAATATTGTATATTTGAGTGGAGGGTGCTGTCGTCCGCGTAACTGTGAACTGGGTTGGATGTGCTAGAGAGAAGGTCATTGATGTGGAGAAAAAACAAATTAGGGGCTAAAGCTGAACCTTGAGGAACTCCTCCATTAATTGGATAAAGTTTAGAGGAATGGCCATCCACGACAACAGAAATGCTCCAGTTAGATAGAAAATTTCCTATCCACGTACAGAGTTTTGGTGGTAGACCATAGGCCAGTAGTTTATTAAGCAGCGCTGCATGCCAGACCTGGTCGAATGATTTGGATATGTCTAGAGCGACAGTCTGGGATTCACCGTGTAGTTCCATATACCTGTTCCAAGAATGGGTGACAAAGGAAAGTAGGTCGACAGTTGATCTGCGCTTACGGAATCCATACTGCCTGTCGTGGATTAGACTGTGTTTTTTAAGAAATATTAGTAATTCGGTGTTTATATACTTTTCCATCACTTTAGAGACGACTGAAAGGAAAGAAATAGGCCTGTAGTTGCTATGAAGCGCTTTGGATCCTTTCTTGGGGACGGGTTATACTCGAGCAGTTTTCCAGTTACTAGGGAATATGCCCCTATTGTAAGATGTCTGAAACAGACGAGTCAGGACAGGAGCAAGTTCTGGTGCGCATTTTTTAAGAACAATTGCTGGGATCTCGTCAAGCCCAGAGGCTTTCCTGGTATTAAGAGAAGAGCTCATATCTCGTACCTTTTTAGTTTTGAAAATAATATCCGTCATTTTATGCGCGACATTGGGGACTGTTGGTGGTTGAACATTTGGAGGTGGGTTGAGAGTAGAATTGCCGGCGAACAACGAGGCAAAAAGTTCAGCCTTGCCCAGGGCGGTAGAAACAATTTCATCCCCTGAGACAAGAGGTGGTAACGTGCTCTTGCAGAAATTATTCCCAATAGATTTAGCAAGAATCCAGAAGTGTTTGCTGCCACTGAAGCTTAAGAGAGCTTTGTTTTTGATGTGCTTATTAAACGAGTTTTTGCCTCAGAAAGAATGCGGACATAGCGGTTTCTTGCGTCGTTAAATTCTTGACGGTTTTCTTGACTGGGATTGTGTAGAAGCTTTTTGTGAGCTTTGACCTTTTCAAGTCTGGCCTTGTCACAGGATTTACAGAAGCAGGGCTTTTGAGTGGCTGCAGAGGTTTCCTGTGTACGTGGAATAAATAATTCCGTGCCAGCTTGGATAATTTTGGTGACGTTTTGTGAGATATCAGAGGGGACAGGATGAGAGAAGCAGACAGACGCCCATGGAAATGAGGAAAAGTAATCTCGCATTTCGTCCCAGTTCGCGGAGTTGTAGTGCCAAATGATACGTGGGTGTGATGACTGTGTGACCTCGGGTTGCAATGCGCAGGAAGCAGTGACCATGCCATGGTCTGAGCGATCAAGGGGGGCGGTGTGTGATATAGCAGTCAGGATTTGTAGTGAGAAGGAGATCCAAGGGATTTGGGCTGTGTGTTGGAATGCGAGGAAAGTAAGTAGGTTTCTGAATCATATTGGCTAAAGAATTGCTGACTGCAAAGGCCTCCGCTGCTCTTCCTTGTGGATCGGTTTTTGAAGATCCTAGCCATTCCTTATTATGAACATTGAAGTCACCAAGAATAGTGACCTCGGAGGAAGGATATTCAGAAATCAGATGGCCGGTTTTTTCAGAAAGGTAGTCAAAGAGCTGGACAAAGTTGTTTCAGAAGGTGACCGGTAAATGCAACAGATGCATTTAGTTGCAGCCCTGAGAGAGAGTTTTGTAGTATGTCTTTTCTTCCAGCTTCTAAATTGGGGAGTCTGGTGCAGGGTAGATTGCTACGGACGTACGCGCACACACCTCCACGCAATCTAAAAGAAGTAAGGAGCTCATACCCCGGGAAATTAAGGTGATTAGTGGCTGTTTTGGCACTGATTTGAGTTTCGGTGAGGAAGAGGAGTTGGGGCCTATTGGATTGGAGGAAATGGTGGACGAAGTTCAGGTTAGAATTTAGACCACATATATTCGAGAAGGATATGTTAAATCTTGATGCTGGCGCTCCCTGTACACCCCTCTCCCGGAGATCCGAATGGAGGGGTATTTTACCTCCAGAATCTTTTGTACAAGGAGGAGCTATCATCATTTTTGCTTATAAGGGAAACCGACTCATACACCAGAACCGGAAACGTCCGTTGGGACTTCACCGGCCCCTTGATGTAAGGGGTGGTACCTCCTCGGGCGTAAAAAAAATCCTTTACTATCGCGTAAAGGAAAGTTCCACTACCACCTGCTTGACTCCGATTTGTCGCCTCGTACCACAGGCAGGAAAATTACACTACCACCTACCACGACTACTCATATCTTAACAAAACTGCACGCGGCGATCAGGATCGTCTTCATTTAGTTCCTGTATGAAATTAACTTTGTATGAGTGATACTTATTACTTTTTAATATCCGGCGGCAACTAGGTACAGAAATCCCTGAAGTACTTGCAAGTTTCCTGAGACTCAAATTTGGCTCCATTGCGATGTGACCCAGGACAGCTACCTGATTACACTCACTAAGTACGACCTGCTGTTTGCAACCGATACATTTTCAAACAATTTATGCATTAAATCCAGGACGTACCGATGCGAAGTATTTTTTTCCGCATCACGATCATTAAACATATTATGTGCTGCCTGTCATGCACAGTTGTCATTCTTGTAGAACAAACTAATCATTTCCACTTTTTAAGCAATTGTATAAACCATTTTCACGAATTGGAATTCAATGGACTTTGTGATGATTTTATGGGATAGTTATTTGTCTCGTTTAAGTAAAACAGACAAGAAAGTTGGATTAATAAAGTTTATTAAGAAATAAACAAAAAAATCATAAAAGAAAACATTTTTAGCAAGAAATTGCTAAAAAATCAGATAACGCATGAAATGCTTCCAAATGTTCGATCGTATTTTCTCTTATTTTTAATTGATAATTTTATTGCCATGTCCGAACTAAAATTTAAAAAAACTGATGCTATCGTGGGTAGAATTGCAAAACCTTTAAAACGAAGTGTCGCTCAACATAGGGTGCCATTTATAAGGGTACTTTACGCCCATACCTAAGGGGTAGGTTCCAAGACACCAAAACTTACGCTGTCATGTGTCTCCCTTGAAAACAAGGTCGACGTGTCTCGGCTTTTTTTAATTCCGATATTTTCCAAGTGGGTAGTTTTAATTGGCACACCTGTATGTAAAGACTATTCGTCTTAGTCGTTAGTGACGATGTGCCAACATAGTACGATGAGATCAGAATTATTGATCCTCTGATGACGCTAACTTTGTTAGTAAAACGATCTTCAGGTCTTTTAAAATGTGTTGTGGTTATTTCGGTTCTGTAAGTGTACTTGTCAGTGCTCATCACATGTTCCAATCTTCACTTGGTATAGTACGATGCGGTATCACGCGTTGAAACGCATCTCGTTTCAATATAGAGGCGTCTAGCTTCCAATGAATTTCCATTGGCCCCGCCATACGTGAATTGTGTGTGTGTGTGTGTTTTGTTTTTTAACGTCGGCCTATTTCGGCTACTTTGGACAATCACCGACGCCAGGGAGCAGTTTCACCTCACTATCCTGGAAATTTTGCCTAACCCCTGTCTTTCTGTAAGGAGGGTAGGAATATTTAACGTGCCCAACATCGTATGGACACGGAACCGACGGCTTTACGCCCCCTCCGAAGGGCGGAACGTGCAGACATTGAACTTGCTCAAATACAATGCCAGAACCTCGGTTAATGTTAATGTTACAGTTTGTACTGAAAAAGTGAAAGGAGTACCCTGGGATCGAACCCAGTACCCTTCGGTTCAGAGGCACACGTTCTTACCCCTGAACCACCGAGGTTCTCGATACGTGAATTGCATGTCCATCAGCTGTGTATTGATGTAATAGGTTTTAAGATACACAAGATACACACAAGAGCATTGAAATTATTTCCTTCAAAACTTCAAGCTGCTCTTATTCTTTCAAAACAGGAATAATTTTAATAGTGACAAAAAAATTTAAAAAAATTGACACGACAAGAAATTAAAGCGACTTGACAGAGACAATCAACCAAAAGCGGGTTCTGTCTGTGTGTGTGTTTTGTTTCTTTAACGTCGGTCTATTTCTGCTACTATGGCCAATCACTGATGCCCGGGATAAGTTTGACCGCACTATCCTGGAAATTTTGCCGAACCCCTGCCTTTCTGTAGGTATGGTAGGGATCTGCTCAACATCGCATGGTCACGGGACTGACAGCTTTACGCCCCCTCCGAAGGGCGGACCTTGCAGACGTTCAAATTGCTCAAATTCAATGGCCCCAACCTCGGTTAATGTTAATTGTAGAGTATGTACTGAAAAAGTGAAAGGAGAACCCCGGGATCGAATCCAGTACCCTTCAAAAAAAGCGGGTTCTGTAAGTTTTCAGTGAATTTTCGTAGCAAAAATTCACTAATGGGGAGATCCCAACTTTTGAATTTTAAAAAAAATTTTGCAAATGAGCGCAAACTATGACCTCTAGAACCCATATCCGGGGTCAGGTTCAATATATATATATATATATATATATATATATATATATATATATATATATATATATATATATATATATATATATATATATATATATATATTTAGAGGTATCACACCGATAACTCAAAAAATAATGGGCCGATTTTGATAAAATTTGGCATGTACCTTCTTTTAGTAAATTTTCGTAGAAAAATTCACTAATGGGGAGATCCCGACTTTTGAATTTTGAAAAATTTTGTGCAAATGACCGCGAATTAGGACCTCTAGAACCCATATTCGGGGTTAGTTTCAATTGTTATATGTTAATATATATATATATATATATATATATATATATATATATATATATATATATATATATATATATATATATATATATATATATATATATAGACGAGGTTTTCCGGGAAAATTTTAGTTTTCATTTGAAAAAAATTATATCTCCGTAATTAACAAAGTAAGGGCAACCAAATTTGATACGCAGGTTCATGTCATCATAGGTAAGCTACTTACCAATTTAGCTCTGTAGGTTAACGGAAAAAAAAGTTACAGGCATTGAAAAAAAAATTGGGTTTTCCTCAAAACATCAAAGTCGCGATTTAAAATGTCAAAATTGGTAATATTTAGGCAATGAACCTGAAATTAATATGAGCTATGGAAAGAAAATGTCTCAAGAAGAATGCTTTACAAAGCCTGAACTCTTAGTTTCAATCGTCATTGTCCTTCATTTTACTAAAATATTCCCAGAAAATTCATTTAAAATAGACCCTTTCTCTGATGCTTTGGCAGTAGTGTTGGCTATAGAGTTTATCGTTTAATGGTATATCATTTTTGTCAAATTTTCGTAAAAAATCAATAAAGCTCAATATATCTGTTATTATGCAAGTTACGAAAAAAAATGGTATACATTAATTATAGTTTGTCTTGAGCTACATCTTAAAAAATATTTCCACAATTACAGGGAGGCCCATAAGTCGTCGGTGATACAAATTTTCTTTTTTTTTTAATCGATGTTATTGCATTATTGCATTTTTGTATTTTCCATCGAAATATAATACATAATTGTAAGAAAAGAAATTTCGGACGCAGCAAGTGCGTTATGGTAGCGAATTTTCATTAAATAATTCAAATTTGAATAGCTCAATTTGCTATTAACCTATAGGGTTGACCAGGAAACCAATTTAAGTTTACTTTCGGAAATTTTTGTACATTTTCAAACAATAAAGTTATTTCAAAGAAACATGGCACATTGTGTCTACTATATAGATTGGTGCCTGCTTTCTTAAAAAAACATGTTTGCTATTAAAAACATTTTTATGAAAATTCACTACCATAACGCACTTGCTGCGTCCAGAAGTTTTTGTAAATGGCTTGGATAAGTACGTTACTCAGGAAAATCAGACGAGGTTTTCCGGTAAAATTTTGAGTTTTCATTCGAAAAAAATTTTTATTTCAAAAAATAAAACAGCTATGATAACCAAATTTGGTAGATAGGTTTACGATATAAAAAGTAAACTATACACCGAAATTTAGATTTCTATGTTACAAGAAAATAAAGGTTATAATAAAATATTTTGTGCCAGATCATTTCTATGAAAATTCACTTCCATAACGCCCTTGCTGCGTCCAGGCTTTTTTGTTTATTTGTTAAATTCTACAGCCACCTTTGCATATACCATCATAAACCTAGCAGATCAAAACAGAGAAATACTTTACAAATAAAAAAAAATCCCTTTTATCAGATACGTAATCATTCACCAAGCAGGTTTGACTGATTGACGAGATAATTTCAATGTTTACCCCGGATCAGGTACTTTACAAGCTGTGTAATGGATACGAATCTGAAAGTAAAATTTTCAGTATTCGTAAAAAAATAAAAAGTTGGGTTGGTGTTATGACCCACACTCAACAGGTTACGATAGTATAAGCTGGGCAGCCATAGGATCCAATAACTAACGGATAACGAACCAATATATTTAATGATATATCTTATTAGCTATTAATATTGAAACGGTAGGTTGTAGAGGTTGCTGCCATCTATATGCGGATGCGAGAAACATTTAATTTTTAAATGGAAATAATCCTATCAGATTTTTACAAAATAATCAATACGTATATATATATATATATATATATATATATATATATATATATATATATATATATATATATATATATATATATATATATATATATATACAATTGTGGTGAAATATTAAGAGACTTTTAATAAGTCTAAACTGAGTGCAGAGATTATTTTCAGACTTACTAATCTTTAAAATTTACATTTTAGTTATCAGAATAAGCAGCTAGTTCATAAAGCAGAATTTTACTGCAAGGATACATGGCTATAAATTGCTTTAATTGTCCCCTTTTTTAGTAACAAATGTGTATGATTACAGTTTATTTGAGTCACAATCATATACCAAATTCCCTACTTATCAGTTTCATTTCGGAAACTCATATTTGTATGTACGTATTGTTGTTTTGCAACCTCGGTGGTCCAGTAATAAGAAGGTGTGTCTCGGAAACGATTTTAAACACATTCAAATTATGCAAGCAAAAAGACATCTTAAGATATAAGCAAATTTTACAATAATCAAATTGTAAAATAATATTGTTAGATGTCTAGTTTTATCTGCTTACAGACTAAAACTTTCTACCTAACATACTCCAATATTATGTATAGTGCATCCCAAGGAGCTTGATCACATTTAAAATCAACATAGCTCTGGAAGTTTTGAAGAAAGAGAGACGGGACAAAAACTGACTTTCAATGGGTTTTTTTTTCCAAGTTTTTATTCACATATTAAAAACACAAAAGCGAATTATCTGTCGCACTTATCGATATAACTTGCATATTTTTAAATGGAACATCTGTATATTTTTATTTATTTGAATGTAGCATTTCATTCTAAGTTCAACGATGTAGCAGCTTGATACTTAAAATCAGGCCTTGTTTAGTTATTGGCGAATTTATGGAGAACCTAAACCCATGTTATTGAATTGCAAATGTAGCTGAGAAAATACAATAACGCTCTTTTGACACTGTCAGATTTGTAATTAGTTGGTGTCAAAACAGTAACAGTACACTTCTATTGTTGAACTTATTATAACTTGATAACTGAATATTGCTCTGAAGAAAGTGTATTTATTTTAAAGCTTGTTTATTAAAAATGGTTTTTGCGAAGTTCACTGTTCGACAAGGTGTGATATGGTGCGAATATATTTAGCAGAGTGTTACTGTCGCTCGTAGATATTATATAACAAGGTCCCCGGATCCTTTAAAGCTCACGTCTAAAATTGTACGTTACGAAAATTTTTGCAAATTTTCTTTAAAAAAATTCACTAATAAGGAGATCCCGACTTTTAATTTTGAAAAAATTTCTTCAAATGGGTGCGAACTAGGCCCCCTAGAATCCATACACAGAGTCAGTTCCAATTTTTATATGTTTTATACATACATACATATATATATATATATATATATATATATATATATATATATATATATATATATATATATATATATATATATATATATATATATATATATATATATATATATATATGCATGTATGTATCACACCGATAATTCAAAAAATAATGCGCCGATTTTGATCAAATTTGGTACGTACCTTCCTGGTGAAGTTTACTGGCACTTAACGCAATTATTTGAAGACAGATGGATTGGGCCCAAAGGTCCTTAGAGATGGCCTCCCCGCTCTCCTGATTTAACGCCTGCCGATTTTTATTTCTGGGGGCGTATAAAAAGTCAAGTGTATGAAACAACAGTACAAAATAGAGAGGATCTTTTAAATCGTGTAATTAGAGCCTTTAGAGATTTGGATCCAAATGAAATCAAAAGAGCTACTACGAATGGGATGAACCGTAGAATTTTGCAGTGCGTTGATCAAGATGGTGGTCACATAGAACATATATAGTGATCGTAGCATTTAAATTTGAATCAACTTTTTTTTTATTTGTCTTTGTTCAGTTTTTTGTTTATTGTTAATATTTTTTTATTTTAATAATTACATTAAATATTTTAATGAAATCATATCAGTTTTGTTATCTAACTGACAATCACAGCTGCATTTGTTGTGTAGTCTAACGTGTACTCTTTAGAAGAGGAGGTTGTTACCTAAAAATGCTAATAACAAGCAACATATTGAAGATAGGTATAGAACACTTATATCAAACCGGTGTAGAACTGAATTTAGAACTCGAATTTTTAATAATATATAGGGTGTTCTGTTTGAAAAAAAAAATACTTTTGCCACGTTGAATAGGTATAAGTTAGTAACTAAATTTAGAACACTCTGTATGACACAGGTAAACTTAATGCACATAATATGAAAGCTCCCTCCCACAAGTTACGAAATTCTAAATTCGAGCCTTTTAACTTTGAAAACATGTGAAATACAAACTATTATAAATAAGGTTAGGACCTCGGTGGTTCAGAGGTAAGAACGTGTGCCTTTGAACCGAAGGGTACTGGGTTCAATCCCGACGTACTCCTTTCACTTTTTCAGTACAAACTGTAAAATTAACATCAACCGAGGTTCTGGCATTGTATTTGAGCAAGTTGAATGTCTGCACGTTCCGCTCTTCGGAGAGGGCGTAAAGCCGTCGGTCCCGTGTCCATGCGATGTTGGGTACGTTAAAGATCCCTACCCTCCTTACAGAAAGACAGGGGTTCGGCAAATTTTCCAGGATAGTGAGGTGAAACTGCTCCCTGGCGTCGGTGATTGGCCATAGTCGCGGAAATAGGCCGACGTTAAAGAAAGAAAAAAGCAAAAGCAAGTATATAAATAAGGTTGCAAAATCACCAAAATACAGTGAAATCACAATATCTTTGGAACAGTTGAAGATAGGGATATGAAAGTCTAATATAAATCTTCACAAAATTTTATGGAGAATTCGAATATGCAATAAAAAATGGAGCGATCTATTTAAATTAGCAAAGTTTATGACTACTTCCGGTCTAACCGGAAGTGATGTGACTTTGAAAGTATTTTAGAATAAAAAACAATTACGAATTGTGACCGCTGACAAAATTTCAAAATTTAGGATATCAGGGAACTTCATAAACTTCTAATGCACGGCTATCATGAAAAACCCTGTATATCGTTACAAATTTGAACAAAAATGTTTCGATGAATAGAGTAGATACAGTTCTATGTAGTCCATTATTCGAACTGTGATCTTAATAATGCGTGTGTCCTTTTTAGAAGGAATATTTGATAACGACACACAATATTACAAAAGCAGGTATGCAATTCTAATTACAGGGATTGAAGACTCAACAGTGGGAGACTGTCTGTATACCTTGGTAGAGGTCGCTGTTTGCAACAGCTTGGCAACTAACATATAAATAGTAGTTCTAGTTTTTATTCGCTTAATTTATCATCCCTCTGATGACGCTAACTTTGTTAGCGAAAGGATCGCCAGGTCTAAAGTCTTTATTGGGTTCTCCAAAATGTATCTATAAGCGTCTAATACTGAGATATCCAATTAACTAGGCCTCAGTATCAGAGTCACTGATTATCTTGCCAAATATAACAATTTTCAAACTTTTATTTACCTCGTGAAATCTTCCTGTACAATTTAAATTGTTTTCGAAACTGAATTATAAAAATCTGTGGCCAATAGACTTGAGCTTCCTAGGCTATCTAATCCATTTTAACTAACTATTAATTTAAATTGTAAGCAAGTCCTTTGTTTAAATGATTATAAATATTAAATTCACTTTAATCTCTCGGCATTTGGTCATAAGATTTTTACAGGAAACAGATTTTATCTAATGGATAAAAGATGTAATTTTTAATTAAAAATTTGTGTTGTAATTATGCGCGAACGAAAACTTTTACACTTGCAAATCGATCTTAACGAGTATCAGTATTCTAAAGTTTTATAAATGGATTGTGGATTTACAAATTTATTAGAGTTTAAAAATAAATTCTACTGTAGCTAAAAATAAATATAAACGCAACAAGTGCGTTATGGTAGTGAATTTTCATAGAAATGATCTGGCACTAAATATTTTATTATAACTTTTTTTCTTGTAACATATAAATCTAAATTTTTGTGTATAGTTTACTTTTTATATCGCAAACTTACCTACCAAATTTGGTTACCATAGCTTTTCTATTTTTTAAGGTAAACTTTCTTATCGAAAGGAAACTCAAAATTTTCCCGGAAAACCTCGGCCGATTTTCCTGGCTAACGAACTTATTCAAGCCACTTACAATCAAAATTGGTCCATTATTTTTTGAGTTATCGGTATGATACCTATATATATATATATATATATATATATATATATATATATATATATATATATATATATATATATATATATATATATATATATATATAAACATAAAAATTGAAACTGACCCCGGATATGGGTTCTAGGGGTCCTAGTGCGCTCATTTGCAAAAATTTTTTCAAAATTCAAAAGTCAAGTTCTCCCCGTAAGTGAATTTTTTCTACGAAAATTCACTAAAAGATAGAACATTTTTTAATTAATTATTCTCGTATTTCTTGACCTTTTTGCGTCAAAAGAAGTTAATATTTTTTGTAATATGTAATAGATTTTGTTCCCTACAAATATTTTGGTATTGCTTTGCTTCCCTAACCGCCAACGTGACAAAATAAAAATTTAAAGTTATTATTTTCTATATCTATGACGTCACTGACATTTTCAGAAGAAAAAAAGATCGCACATTTTTAAATTAATTTTTCTCGTACTTCTTGACTAACGAACTTATCCAAGTCATTAATAAAAAAGGTACTTGCCGAGTTTCATCTAAATCGGTATAAATAAATATATATATATATATATATATATATATATATATATATATATATATATATATATACATATATATATATATATATATATATATATATATATATATATATATATATATATATATATATATATATATATTCAATAGTCATCAATTTACAAACAGTAAAAAAAAATACAGAATACAAATGAAAATAAACAAACAGAGCACCTAAGTTAAATAACTTGTATGTGCTCTGAATGAATAAGAAAACACAATATATGTCATATATATATATATATATATATATATATATATATATATATATATATATATATATATATATATATATATATATATATATATATATATATATATATATAAACATATAAAAATTGAAACTAGGAGTCCTAGTTCACGCTCATTTGAAAAATTTTTGTAAGGTCTCACCATCGATACCTCTTATTAGTGATTTAAATAAAAATTCACTAAAAGTTGTGGGCCATAGATCGAAGGTTAAGGTCAGGTTAGGCCCTTTAGCACTAGAGTATTTGCATCATATTTGGAACATTAATCTACCAGGGTCCTAGTAATACATGTAGAAGATTAGAAAGAAATCAAATCACTAATAAAAAAATTATCTAAAGAAAACTTTAAAAAAAATTTTTGACACCTGTATCTTTGCTAATATTGAGTTTTGAAAAAGTTTTTAGAGCACTTCGTGGTGCTAATTTCTTGGGACGAATCACCCCCCTGAAGTCTTGACGCATAATTTCCGGAAACACTGTATGTATAGTATAGTTACTATACTATTGTCACAGTCTATTTGTACACAAAATTTCGCCAAAATAGCTTTAGTATTTTCGCAGATATAATTATTTTTTCTTAAGTAAACCTTCAATTTTTCTGGAAGAATTCGTCAATTAGGGTTGACCGACGTAGTTACTGAAGTTATCTACTTGAGTTTCATCAATAAAATATTTTTATGACTTACTATCGAATTTTTTTACATTGTTTAAAACGTCTTGTCGTTAATCGCGAATTTTTATCCACAACTTCGTTAAAAACAAACGAGGAAGAGTAGCGTAAATAATGCATTTTTCTAGAAACTCAAAACACTTAAAACGTTGTCTTTATTGGTAAAATGTAGTAGAGCCAACAGTTACAAAAGAATTGTAAGATTACATCACGTGCGTCACGTTGAGGTTTTTTCTATTTTCCTTGGTGAATTGCGTGCTAACTTGCTATAAGATTACTCGAGCGTTTCGACACTACTCTTAAGAACATATCATGTGGTTTTACACGTTCTTTTGATATACCCTACAAGATATATTTAGAAGTAGGGCTTAAGGTTTCTAAGAAAAAATATTTTTTATAGTCATATCAACAAATTTCTGGATTCAATTACCAGAAATATGCTAGCTCTAAAGTGAATGGTTAGCCGGTACGCTCAAAGGCACTTTTTGATATCTGATATATAATCAGTAATATATAACTGTGATATATTATTACTTTACAATATTATACAGGTGATACAACTATGCTGCTGAAAAATTTGAAAATCTTGTTCAAGAGACTAAACGCTTAAAACTGTCGATTGTGGGAGTAAGTGAATTACGATGGACTGGTTCGGGGACATGCAGACACAAAGACGGTATACTATATTACTCCGAGAGCGACAACGACGATCCACAACATAGAAACGGGGTAGGAATTTTCGTAACATCGGAAATAGATACATATGTCCTTAACTTTGTTCCAATGGGCGACAGAATAGTACTGTTACAGCTACACGCATCACCATTTAATATCAACCTAATACAATATATCCCCCTACTACAGATAAAAAGTATAACACCGAAGTAGAAGTTCTGTATAATTAACTTAGTACAGCACTAAAAAGCTTAAAATCCAACGAAATCACTTATATAATTGGTGATTTTAATGCGAAAATTGGTAAAGGTCGCAGATTAGACCTAGTGGGGGAGTATGGCTTGAGAGAAATTAATGAATGAGGTGACAGACTGTTTGATTTCGGCCAAGAACACAATCTGGTAGTAACCAACACATGGTATAACTTACATCAACGTAGGCTGTATACTTGTAGAAGCCCTGGAGATAACCCAACACATATAGTAAGAAATCAGATAGACTATATTCTTACCAACAAAAGATTTAGGAACTCCATCACCAGAGTTACAAAGTATCCTGGAGCGGATATTGTGTCTGACCACAATCCTTTAGTCGCAGACGTAAGAGTCAAGCTAAAACAAATAGAGAAGAAACACCAGCAAAATAATCTGACGATTTCAGACGTCAACAAAAGTAAAATTGAAAAGCTGTCTCTTATGAGATGGAAAGCAAGACTGAGATTGAGATTGAGACACAACCCTCCATGAGTCTACGATCCTCACCTAATTGGGTTAAAGAGACAGGCTTAGAATATTGTATATATGAGTGGAGGGTGCTGTCATCCGCGTAACTGTGTACTGGGTTGGATGTGCTAGAGAGGAGGTCATTGATGTGGATAAGAAACAAAGTAGGGGCTAAAGCTGAACCTTGAGGGACTCCTGCATTAATTTGATACAGTTTAGGGGAATGGCCATCCACGACAACATAAATGCTGCGGTTGGAGAGGAAATTTGCTGTCCAGGTACAGAGTTTTGGTGGTAGGTGATAGGCATGAAGTTTATTAAGCAGCGCTGCGTGCCAGACCGGGTCGAATGCTTTGGATATGTCTAGAACGACAATCTGGGATTCACCGTGTAGTTCCATAGACTTGCTCCAAGAATGGGTGACAAAGGAAAGGAGGTCGGCAGCTGATCTGCGCTGACGGAATCCATACTGCCTGTCGTGGATTAGACTGTGTTTTTCAAGAAATTTTAGTAATTCGGTGTTTATATACTTTTCCGTTACTTTGGAGACGACTGAAAGGAGAGAAATAGGCCTGTAGTTGCTAGGAAGCGCTTTGGGTCCTCTCTTGGGGACGGGTTGTACTCGAGCAGTTTTCCAGTTACTAGGGAATATGCCTCTACTGTAAGATGTCTAAAACAGACGAGTCAGGACAGGAGCAAGTTCTGGTGCGCATTTTTTGAGAACAATTGCTGGGATCTCGTCAAGGCCAGAGGCTTTCCTGGTGTTAAGAGAAGAGAGCATCTGTCGTACCTTTTTAGTTTTGAAAATGATATCCGTCATTTTATGCGCGACATTGGGGACTGTTGGTGGTTGAACATTTGGAGATGGGTTGAGAGTAGAATTGCCGGCAAACAACGAGGCAAAAAGTTCAGCCTTGCCCAGACCGGTAGAAACAATTTCATCCCCTGAAACAAGAGGTTTTTATCACTACGGTTCGTATTTACACACCCTTTTATATTTATACATCTTTTTATATTTTTGTTCTTTAAAGTTTTTATTTTACAGTTTTGCGGCTTATAGCTTGTTTAAGTTCAATATTTGTACTTGGATTTTGCGCTATTGTTCAGTTGTATAGTGTAGGCTTTATTTGGTTACCTAGGGAGAAAATATAGAAGCTTTGGGTTTTTTATTTGTGACGTGTTCTTTGCCATTTTTTGATTTTTTGAATTATATATATATATATATATATATATATATATATATATATATATCCCTTAATATACCAAGCGCCCTGTATATAAACTGAGACTGAAATTCTGAATACACTGATACTCACTTAAGAAATTTTTTTAAAGTTTAACTGTCCAGATCTTGGGAATTTTTATAAGAAACTCGCTCAAAAGCATTCACATGATAAATTAATTTCCAACGTATCATTAAAGGTATAAAACAGTTTGTATTAAAACCGAAATAAATTATTTAAACGAATTGATTCCTGGTCCAAGAAATATTGTTTCGAAATATCCTTAAATATAATGGTTCCATATCGACCACACAACTCTGTTTATAGATAAGTGTCAGACATTTGGAGATTTTCCATGTGCTATTTTCCTGGGGTCTGATTTCAGTTGTAAAAGAAAACTCTTGGAGAGTATCTGATATATTTCAGGTGTTCTTCTGTACTTATTTTTAGTTTAAGACTTCAGTTTTGTACCTAAAGCTATCTTCTGAAAAACAAGATTTATTTCTGTTGAATTTAATACAGAAAAATTAAGATCATCAGTCTCATATGCTATCGGTATTGACACAGTTCTTAATTGAGCGAAATATTATACAAACAGTTAAATCCTCATTTTAACAGGTTAATTCCTTGTACATTTTTTTCGGATAGAGTTTTAGTGAATTTTCTTAAAAAAAATTCACTAATGAGAAGATCCCGACTTTTGAATTTTGAAAAAATTTCTTCAAATGAGCGCTAATTAGGTCCCCCAGAACACATTTCCGGGGTCAGTTAAAATTTTTATATGTTTATATATATATATATATATATATATATATATATATATATATATATATATATATATATATATATATGTATCACACCGATAACTCAAAAAATAATGAGCCGATTTTGATTAAATTTGGTGAATACCTTCCTTTTGCAAATGGCTTGGATAAGTTCGTTAGCCAGGAAAATCGGTCTAGGTTTTCCAGGAAAATTTTGTGTTTTCTTTCAAAAAAAAATTATATCTCCGGAATTAACAAAGTAAGGGCAACCAAATTTAGTATGCAGGTTTATATCCTTATATGTAAGTTACCCAGAAAAATTTAGCTTTGTAGGTCAAAAGACACAATTTAGCTCTGTAGGTCAAAAGACAAAAAAGTTATAGGCATTTAAAGAAAAATAAATTGAGGTTTTTCACAAAACGTAAAAAGTTGCGATTTAAACGTCAAAATTGGCAACATTTAGGAAAAGAACTTGAATCTAATACGGGCTATGGAAATAAAGTGCCTGAAGAAGAATGTTTTACAAACCCTGAAGTCTTAGTTTCAACCGTCATTGTCCTTCATTTTAATAAAATGTTTCCAGAAACTTCATTTCAAATAGACCGTTTCTCTGACGCTTGGCAGTAGGCTTAGCTATAGAGTTTATCGTTTAATGGTATATAATTGTTGTAGAATTTTCGTAAAAAAATCAATAAAGCTCAATATATCTGTTATTATACAAGATATGAAAAAAAATTGTATATATTAATTATAGGGTGTCTTGAGCTACATCTTAAAAAATTATTTCTACAATCACAGGGTGGCCCATAAGTCGTTGGTGATACAAATTTTCTTTTTTTTTTAATCAAACACGCCTTATGTTATTGCATTTTTGCATTTTCCAGCGAAACATAATTCATGTTTGTGAAAAAAGAAATTCGGGACGCAGCAAGTGCGTTATGGTAGCGAATTTTGATCAAACGCTTAATATTTGAATAGCTCAATTTGCTATTAACCTATAAGGTTGAAACGAATTTTTTCGGGAACACTTTAAGTTTACTTTCGGAAATTTTTGTACATTTTCAAACAATAAAGTTATTTTAATGAAACATGGCACATTGTTTTTACTATATAGGTTATACTGGTAACCAAATTTGATGCCTGCTGTCTTAAAAAAACACATTATTGCTATTAAAAAATGGTTTTATGAAAATTCACTACCATAACGCACTTGCTGCGTCCAGAGTTTTTATTTTTAACTGTACATCGATCGTATATTTGGTTTTGACTATTCATTGATTTATGTATTTATTAATTTTATTTGAATATAGGTTCTTTAAAGTATATCGGACCTCATTTTAATATCGAAATGTGTATGTATAAACGACACAAAAAGTTAAATATTTGCGTAGTTGTGAAAAACTTCGATGAAAAAAACTTGAGCTTTGAAAATAATAATCTTAGATGGACAGGTTGCACGTAATCGATTATTTGCCGATCCCACTCAGTTCATCATGTCTTTGGAATTTAAAGGTCTAATAATTAATAATTTTGTCTGTTTGCGAGCAAATACGAGCACAAAGTACGAAAAGCCTCATCGGATGTTGTCATTTGAGTGGATGGATGATTCTTATTTTCTTATTAGTGAATTTTCCTAGAAAAAAATCACTAAAAGGGGGATCCCGACTTTTGAATTTTGATTTTTTTTTCAAATGAGCGCGAACTAGGACCCCTAGAACCCATATCCGGGGTCAGTTTCAATTTGTATATGTTTCTATATATATATATATATATATATATATATATATATATATATATATATATATATATATATATATATATATATATATATATATATATATATATATGTGTGTATGTATGTATGTATCACACCGATGATAACTCAAAAAATAATGGGCCAATTATGATAACATTTGGCACGAACCTTCCTTTTGTAAGTGGCTTGGATAAGTTCGTTAGCCAGGAAAATGTAGTTAGGTTTTCCGGGAAAATTTTGAGTTTTCTTTCGGGAAAAAATGTTACCCAAAAAATAAATAGGTATGATAATCAAATTTGGTACACGAGTTTATGACGTTAAAAGGAAACCAGATACCAAATATTAGATTTCTATGTTACAGGAAAAAAGTTGTTGTAATAAAAAACCTAAAAGATAACAAGGCTTAACGTTATGATGGGATCAGGTCTAAGACTTTAAAAATAGATGCCGATGAGATGTCAACTCCCCTAAGTCACTTGTTTAATTTCGTGTTGAGTGAGAGTATTTTTCCGGACGCATTTAAAAAAGGAATTATTATCCCACGATTTAAAAGGGCGACAACAAAAATGTTGTTAATTATAGGCCCATCTCCCTGTTGGTTGATCTTTCAAAAATACTGGAAAAGCTAATTAAACTAAGATTGCTTCAAATCCTTGAAAAAAATGATGTATTATCGGGGAATCAGTACGGATTTTGCAGGAATAAATCGGCTCAGGATGCTATAGCGGAACGGGTATCACGTATTTATAAGGCAATGGATGCTCGAAGTGTCTCGCTTTATCTTTTCGTCGATCTAGCGAAAGCTTTTGACACGGTTTCACACGTGAAATTATTGTCAAAACTGGAAGATTATGGTGTGAGAGGTGTAGCACGTAATTTATTTAGATCGTATTTAACTAACAGAAAGCAGAGTGTCAAAGTAAATGGGGTTTTAAGCGAGGAATCTGTTGTGGAGTGTGGCGTTCCTCAAGCTTCTATTATTGGGCCAATATTATTCATATTGTATATGCACTAAATAATATCCATTGAATCCAGTAGGTATATACCAAGTTATGCTGGCAATACTTTGATTTTTTACGAGGCTGAGTCCTGGGCGACTCTGAAACAAAATATTGAATGTGATTTTGTAGTGGCTAAAGATTGGTTTAATCAGAATATACTAACTAAATAAAGATAAGACCACGTATGTTCCATTTACATCATACGGTAGGTACTTTTGATCATCTTATCGTTGATGATGTTATGATAGAGGGTTCTGCTTCGAAAACATACCTTGATGTTATTATAGATCGGCATTTACGTTGTGAGCAACATATGAATTCGTTGGTAAAAAAAGTTTGTCCTTTCATTTTAAGCGTTTAAGAGAATACTTGAGTGACGGGCAATTAATACATATTTACTTTTCACTTGTCCAGAGCGTATTGACATATGGAATCTTAAGTTGGGAAGGTGCGTATGACAATGGTTTTGTCAAAGTTGTAGTCCTTCAGAAATTGATTTTGAAAGTAATGCATAATAAAAATAAACTTTACCCTAGCGATCAGCTTTTTGCAGATATGCGACTTGGATTTGCGGCAGCTCTATGTTAGTTCGAGTTTAGTGTAGACATATGATAATAAAGATACATATGGGCGTGTGGGACACACTTATTATATGAGACAGGAAATATATCAGTTGGATAAACGTAAGAAAACCGTAGGAAAAAAGGTACTTTCGATACTACGGATTTAAAATTTTTAACGCTTGCAACAACGGATTCAGGCTGCCCGTACAAGGCAAATATTCGTATATAAAAAGCAAGTCAGAGAGTGGATGTCTAAACTCCTCATCATATGCGTATAGGGTTATTTTTTTCGCGAAAAGCATAGGCTTATGCGTAACTGCTAGGAAGGAACTCAAGCTGCCTACTCCTTAGAGTGTTAGATAAGAGTTTTACTCGTTGAGCGGTGAGTGAGGGTAGGTTGGGTTGTCGATTCCGGGGTTTCACTTTACCTACTCCTTTGATCTTACTAAACATTGCTGCGTTCAACCCCAGGCCTGAGAGAGATCTGACAGCCGCTTGATGATGTTGCGTTATTTATAGTGGACTGTCTATTTGAGCGTTAGCGAAGTCATTTGTCGGCTCTCTTTCATAAGAAACTTGCTAAGAACTGTTACTCCATTTATTTTGTGTAATCTTCCAAAACAAAATCTGTTCGATTAAGTGTGAAAAATGGCGCAATACCAAAATATTGAATGTGGGTAATAAAATCTATAAAATACTACAGACCACGATGACGTTTTTTTACGAAAATATCATTTAGTTCTAAAAAAGATCTTTGAAAATTTTATGGTTTTTATCCTAAAAAGCTCAAAATGTTGATTTTCAACGTCCAAATTGGTGACTTTTAAACAAATATTCTGAATGCTCGAATGTTACAGGTATAAATTATACAAATACACAAAGAATTGTAAAAGATAATAAATTCCATCTATGCAGAACTAAGCTGCTACAAAAACTAAACGGGGACAATTTTGATCGCCGTCCATATTTTTGTGAAAGAGTAGCGCAACGTGCTACAAATAATCAAAGTTTTCTGTACCAAATCTGCTTTTCTGGTTAATGTTCCTTTTTTCTTAAGAGTGCATTAAATCCCCACAATTTCCGCTACTGATGACATGCCAATCCAAGAATATTTCTCGAAGTAGCAGCATCCACGAAAACTGAATGTTTCGGCTGGGATTTTCGGTAACGGTCTCTTTGGTCATTTCTTCTTACCGGGAAATCCAACCGAAATGTATTTAAAATTACTGCAAAACAACATTGGTCCCATACTGACATATATCATAAAAAATGACCAGAAATATAATAAAAACTTCTTACAACTCTAACAGGACGGCCATCGTTCACATTAGGCCCAAGAAATACCACGGTATCTCGCTAAACGATTTCCAAACATATGCATGGAAGGACGTTGCCAAATTAAATAGCCCCCGATGTTACCAGACTTATTTTTACAGACATCTAAAAAGCTAGATATATGTAACTCAGCTCTCAAACTTGCAGGATTTGTGTCAGCGTATTGTTGCTGAATGCAGTCTTATAACACGCTAAATGTTTCAGAACATAAATTGGTCTTTTAACATGAAGACTGGAGGAGGCCATTTTAAACATTTTTTCAACTAATCTTTCAGCTGCTAGGCGAACCCATACTTTTGTATTACACTTTTCAATAAAATTTATTGTTTCCGCAATGTCAATGGGTGAATATTGGAACCTGTGGTGAGCACTAATAAGTACAATTTGGAGGACCCAATCCATCACAATACAGTTCGCAGACCTAACGATTGTATAAATAATTATTCATCCCTCTGATGACGCTAACTTTGTTAGCGAAACGATCGTCAGATCTAAAAATTGTATTGTGATTAATTGGGTTCTCCAAATTGTACATACTCTTCAACTTGATTTTAAGTTTTCTTTGCAAAAATGTCAAGCATTTTCAAAACTGGGTACACGATTGAATATATAATTAAGTAACCGTTCCAACGATGTGTAACTCGACCTTACTTGGTTATTACAATTTTAAAAAGGGCAGCTACCTTGTTTAAGGGGATGATGTAACAGCTTTGACATTGAGTCAAAAATGTGTACCCCTCAAAAACAAAATCGACCTCTCCGAGTGTTTTTGAAAGGGGTAACTTTAAATACTCGAAAATCCGTCTGTGTACTTTTTTATGGGTTACCTGTATATATTTTTTGATGATATACTAGAATTATGTGTATCCACGTGCTTTCTGAATTATTTATAGATTGTTAACTTTGTCCTATATTTAATAAGAAAAAATGTGTGAAATCGTATCCATTATAATCAATAGTTGCAGAAATATTGAGTAGCCACAAAATAAATGAAAACGCGATAAAATGTTCTAAAGATAATCAGATACAGTATAAAACAATGAAATAACAATAAGCTTATGATTAAAATCCTTGACAAAGAAAGGGCGTATTGAAACAGTTGGCCTAATCAAGTAAATATCCAATTATCGATATATGTTATTTATTTGTAACGTTATATATGTTCATTTTGTCCATCAAAGTCATTTAATATGGCCAGTGAAGAATATTATTACGAAAATACAACAGTAGACTACAATGCAGAAGATTCCCAATCGATTTTCTTTTGGGATGAATTGATCCCGACATTGGTTGTTTATGGGGTGACTTTCGTCATTGGATTAACTGGCAATTGTTTGATGATCTACACCACCTTCAGATACAGGAGAATGAAAAACGTCACCAATGTTTTCCTCGCCAGTTTAGCCTGCTCCGATCTGCTCCTTATTATTATCTGCATCCCTGTGAAGGTAATTTTTATTATTGATTATTTATATGTTGTATTTAGTGTTCTCACGAGTACATTGCTAACCAAGTAGAATGAAACACCGTAGGTTACCTACTATAGTCTGTCTCAAAACACAAAAGTAGTTACGTCATAAATCGACAACTCATCAAACACAATCATTTAGAAGCGTCGACATATGTCAGTGTCCGTGTTAAAGACGGAAGTTATAAAATCAGTCTTCGAAGTCAACGATATGCGTGCCGTTTTAAGTGTAATGAGTTATAAGGAGAAAACTATTGAAAATAATTATTGACTTGTATTATAAATTTAGTTGAGTGGAGTCAAACGGCGTTGTCATTAGTTTTGTCTCAAGTTTAGTATCTTATTCAAGCTACTTAGGAATATATGTTATAATAATATTATTATACTGTATTCGTTTGTTTATGGTATATTTTTTGTCATTTTAGTTACTTAATATTTGCATATTGCTATCATTGATTTTACAAAACATTAAGTACTTAACCTTAAACATGCCACCAGAAAATATTCTTAAATCTCAAATAAGGGAGTTTGTGCTTCGTTTAATAGAGTATTTTCAACGCGAAGGGATAACGGTGGCCCTTTATTACCTTTGACGTCCATACATGAAGTACGATATGTATGAACGTCGTAAGTACATAATTATTCTCTGAAGTTTATTCGAGATTACTGATTTGTACAATTGCTTCCAGGACACGTTACACTAAATACAACACTACAGCAACGTTTTGAACACGAAGGCGCCGTTAACACCAGCAGAGCATCGGTGTATCGTCGTGCAGTTACGGAAAAGCCAAACGTTATTTCTCTGCGATTAAAATTTTTGCAAAAATACAAAATGACACATTTTCATGCAAACAACTTGTCTTCTTGGGCGGGACGTGGATCTTTGTTAAAGGAGCGAATAAGCGTTCTTGACAGGACTCGTCCATTCATAGCATTAGAAAATCAGATGCCTCTAAAGAAAAACGTTTCTTTATTTTACATGCTGGTCATTCAGTGGCGGCGTAGCATAAGTTGGCACCCGGTGCGGTTTTCTATTGAGCACCCCCAAAATAAAACCATAAATCAAATACTAAACGTGCTTACGTGACTTTATTTTGCTAAAATATTCGATCACATTATCAAAATTTACTTTCCTGTCCTTTTCAATGGACAATATGGAAAGATTGGTAAATCGCGCTTGGCTCATTGTGGATCTTAAGTAAGATATTATCAATTTTAATTTGCAGAAACTTCTTTAACAAGAAGCCACCGGAACACAAATAGTTAAGAAAATCTTAGACACAGCGCAAGACTCTGAACAGACTCAGAATAGTCCCATTGTACAATTAATTTCAGAAGCTCCAAGGTAGTCCAATGGACCGCTTCTTGGAAAGACATGTGGCAGCTTCTAAGTTGCGCCTTAGTCGTAAAATCTCCAAAATAATGTCCTCTGCAGAAAATTCATCGTATATTTTTGTCAAATTTGCAACTATACTCCGAAGTTTTTCTACTGTTGACGTAAGCAGAGTTTTAGGCAGAACAATACCAAATGTTATGAGAATGTCATCCATTGTCTTGTAACGATGGTCTAGTTCTCCGTAAAATCTATCAAGACATTCTAACATAGCTCTCTGCAGCTCTTCTGGCAATGTTAGTCCAGCGTCTTGGGCCATTTCTTCGGGCATAAGTTTTCGAAATCTCCTCCTTCCTCTTCTTTCAATTGAAATATCTAAGTCCTCAAAGTTCGACTGCAGTCTTTCCAGCTATATTGGGAAGAAACCTACAATTATTTCCTTTACTTCAACTTGATCGTCTTCAATATGAACATATCTGATTACATAACTCATTTGATCAACATGTGATATGTCTGGATTGCTATTGAAAATAATTCCGAAATATTTTGCTTTTCTTATATCGTCCACAATGTTTTTTCACCTCTTTCCAGAAAGGCTGATAAACTCTTTTTGAATGTCGTTGGACAAATAAGAATCTACCCGTTTCATTTTTGTACAGGTGATAGCATGTTCAATTCGTAGCACCCGCTCTTTTAGCACTGTGTCATATTATGACAATAGATTAACTAATTCTAAAAAAATTCCTCCATTGTCTGATGAAACCCGCTCTCTACGTCCTCAAAGAGGAAGATTTTGGAGTGCCAGGAAAAGAATAAGATCTAAAAGGCGACTCGAAATGTAACGCCACGTATTTTTTTCTTGGTCTAAAACCATTTGATGTTTATGGTCGATAGTTTTCTGCAGCCTCAATCCATTTTCCGAGATTTTTCATTTATGAAAACAGGACAGATGGGTCTCAGAATTCTCGTATTCAGACACTTTAGGATTTAGTTTTCACCATGAATTAAACCCGTTGACAAAACTGATGTTTTGTTTCATGGTGCGTAAACAGTTTGCAGCAAAAACAGTATAAATTGTTTTTTGTTGGAGAGTATACCATCCATTTCCTGAGTATTTTTTCTCCATTTGATAACGCTTTATAAAACCATTATGAATTGAAATGTCGGCTTTTTTCCTTTTATTTTATCTCCAGACAGTATCTAAAAATGGGCCATCTCTATTTTGATAGGGTTCACTTCCCGTTTTAACAATTTCAATTCTCAAATCATTAGGCATTGGTGTTGGCCAAGTAGCAACATCTAAACGAGTTGTGTCATGTAACTCTTATTCATCGTTTTCAATTTGGTGGAGGGAGGTGCCGAAATCACTTGCCCCTTCCTCCCGCGCCTCCTCGTCCGGCGGATGCACCAGTGGCTGGATACTAAGTCACGCGACTCAGCTGTCACCACGTTGTCACCCCTTGGTGTTTGGCACCCTGGGCGGACCGCCCCGCCGCCCCTCCCTTTACGCCGCCACTGTGGTCATTCGAAAGCATTTGTGCCTAGTGCATCTTTGATTTTTGGAACAAAGTCTAAGCTAGCCGACTAACACGGTGATACGAATTCTAAAATTTGTATGAAATGACTAAAGAAAAACTTGTTCCAAACCTTGAGAAACCATCCATCATCGTGATGGACAATGCTTCATATCATACCGTATTAGTCGAGAAGCAACCAACTTCAGCATGAAATTAATCGGCAATTAAAGAATGGCTCCAGGCAAATCACATTTCATTCGATCCAAGTTATTTTAAATAAGAGTTGCTTAGTCTCGCCGTGCTGCATGCCTAAGCTCCGTTATATGAAGCCGATGAGTTTTTGAGGATGCACGGACATAAAGTTTTGCGCCTACCACTAGACTATTGTTAATTTAATGCAATCATACTGGCAATGGCTCGCGAAAAAAGATATTACGATACTCATTTCGGTGAGGATGGGTTCTTTTTTTTTTCTTTTAACGTCGGCCTATTTCCGCGACTATGGCCAATCACCGACGCCAGGGAGCAGTTTCACCTCACTATCCTGGAAATTTTGCCGAACCCCTGTCTTTCTGTAAGGAGGGTAGGGATCTTTAACGTGCCCAACATCGCATGGACACGCGACCGATGGCTTTACGCCCCCTCCGAAGGGCGGAACGTGCAGACATTCAACTTGCTCAAATACAATGCCAGAACCTCGGTTGATGTTAATTTTACAGTTTGTACTGAAAAAGTGGAGGATGGGTTCGGTGACGATAATTTTCTTGTAACGTCGAATTTGCAGTTTCCGTGACCGGCAGCTTTTCGAAAAATTCTAGCAGAAACATGCTTATAACGCCTACTAGATGCACAAGCCACACGAAAAACTTCTTGCCAACAACCCCCAAGACAGTTACGAGACCAGGAGTGAATATAGGTGCTGGGCGGGGAAGAAAATAGTAAGGAAATATGATCAGAAAATGCATCAGATGGACTTGTATAAGCTGCCTTTTTAACATTTTGCAGATATACTTCCTTATAATCGTGTTTACCCCCCACAGCACCCCTATTCTTCCCAGGTCCCTAGCTATCTTGGGAGTTGTTCCTAAGAAATTTTTCATGTAGTTTATGCATCGAGGGATGGTAGTAGGCATGCAGAAGGGGAACCAAATCCCCGCACTGGTGAAAGGGTTTACGGGTGGTGTCCGCTGCTTCATCTTAGGGATTTTTCCTTCCCCTTATGCATACCTTCAACCACAACTCTATGCATAAACCATATGAAAAATATTCGAAACAACTCCCAAGAAAGTTACAGGACCTGGGGCTAATAGGGGTGTTGTTGGGGGTAGGCTGGATTTCAGGTAGGTATATCTGAAAAATGTTAAAAAGGCAGCTTATACAGGTATCCTGTTCCCCGCTCAGCACCCCTATTCACTCTTGGTCCCGTAACTTACTTAGGGGTTGTTTGCAAAAAAATTACGTGTGACTAGTGCATCTAGGGGGAGTTATAAGCATGTTAATTTTTGAGCAGCTGCTGCTCCCGGAAACTGCAAATTTACCCTTGAAACAATTCGTCATGACTTAGGGTTCTTATATTGATTTAAAATGAAATTATACATATTACATTATTATACATATAGTTGAATTAAAATCTAGTGAAATAACACAACCTTATTTTCAAGTTAGAAATGAATGTATTTTGGCGTAATTACTTTTTTCTTTTTTAAGTCATAATATATTGTAACTATAAAAAAAAGCCTTGCAGTGGTAGGAGGTAAACCTCAAATGGTTCTTGTCGTAGTAGGTATTGTGTTTCAGCTTAAATTTTAAAAGACCCAGACTCACCGCATTGCAAATAGATGGTGTTACTGAATTTATCTCCCTTATTAAATGGTGTATCTACTTATCCGATAAAATATTTGTGTTAACTCTTGAATAAGCACATATACAGCATGGTATTTAAGGTTTTGTAAATAAAAGGGTGATCCTGTAATATGTATTTTCAACCAAAATACGTTTCTGAAATTATGTACAATTTTTCGCATAAGTAGAAATTGGCTGCGGGTCAAACTTTTAATAATATATAAAAATTTAATTTAAAATTAAATTAATCACTGATAGTAAAAGTAACTTTTTAATCTTAAAGACATCCAAAACATGTTTCTCTACTTCAAAAAATAATGCAGTCAATTACACACATTTTCACGCGCGTTATAAAATGTTATGATGTCACTTTATTACGAACTCTTATTATTATTTGACGCATTTTTCAGTAGACTAAGGCGGGCTCCTAATGCTGCTTGGTATATCAACAACAAAAAAACAACTCTCGTCGTATTAGCAGACCAGGCAGATCATTTGATAGAACCACTACAACCAATCCAACAATTGACATATGTAATTGTATCTAAATAAACCCTATAGTTATAGGGATATTATCGTGCTAAAATAATATTTACCTACATGTAAAATTCTTTTACATTTACTTAAGACTATTTGTGTTACTTGTGAATGGATGGTAGTTTTCAGTGTATTGGGATACAAATGCAGAGCCAATTTTTGCCCTAGAAATACCGGTTCTGGATAGGGCTTACCAGTATTGGTAGTTTACATAACTCAAACACATACCGGTTGGTAAATATCTTTGAAATAAGTATGTTTATCAGATGGTGTGAAGAAATCTTAAGTGTCTGGTAATTCCCTGAGTCACCATTTCGAATAATGCGTTTTTATATAAGCATCGTGCTCCTTCATAGAGATCTACCAAATATTCTATAGCAGTTTAGTAAACAACCTTTTTAATAACCCCAAACAATAATATCCAGTGGGGCTAAGTTAATAACTCGATTAGTATCCAACCCCCTTCTAGGAAATATTTGGTGCAAATATTTTTATACCGTGATTGTATTATGGGAAGGTGCCCCATCTTGTTGATACCATATGTCACCTAATCTGTAAACATGTAAGGAAACATGATTCATAAAAGCTTAAAATTGTGTGTCTTGGAAATTTTAAATAATTATTAGTAATTATTAGTAAACAACCTTTTTAATAACCCCAAAGAATAATATCCAGTGGGGTTAAGTTAATAACTCGTTTAGTATCCAACCCCCTTCTAGGAAATATTTGGTGCAAATATTTTTATACCGTGATTGTATTACGGGAAGGTGCTCCATCTTGTTGATACCATATGTCACCTAATCTGTAAACATGTAAGGAAACATGATTCATAAAAACTTAAACTTTATGTCTTGGAAACTTTAAATAATTTTCACCAGTTATTGTGCCTTCATAAAGGCATGGAGCAATTATGCGACCAGTCAGAATTACGCATCAAACTTTGGCAACACAAAAGTGTTATAACGAAATAGTAAATAATTTAATCGAAATCGCACCCTATTCAAACCCCGCACTCGAGTGGTTGCTGGTAAAATAATAAATTATTTTGTTAACTATTTGCGAAATATAAACAAATCGGTGTACCAACAACATTTTTAAAGTTGATAATACTCACATAAAAGCCTATCGTTTAGTATACTGTGAATGTTTTGATGATGTTAAGGGAGCTACCTATATTATTTGTATTTTATCAAATAGTCTTAAGATCTATGAACGCATTAGATTTAATCTAACTCTAATTTAAATAAACACGCGATTGTGATTATAGAAAGATAAATACACATATGCCGTCTTTATGAATTTGTCACCATATCATCACTGAATTTTGGGTCTAAGCAAATAATTTAATTGGTGGTATTTTTAACTCGTCCATTAACCTTGCAAGATTTATTTTAAATACCGTCAAGGTGTCGTACTTGAGCTCTCCTCACAAACAAAACAAAATAAAAGACCAAATCGATCTGATTTTAGGATCATATTTCCTCAATGAATCTAATTTTGGTTAGTTAACAAATGTACGGAGTAAGCCGTTTTTAAGATAAGAAGTTGATTGTCGCTTGTTCTTTATAAATAAAGGTGAAATTTCACGAGAAATAGAAATTATCAATTTGTAATTCTAAGCTTGTAGGTGAGTTGCAGTCCATTCTATAGTTTCCTGTACTTTTCTGCATGCAAAAAGAGTTTACAATTGGATTATATACCAGTAGCGGCTCGTGCCTTAATGCATTGGGGGTGCGCAAGAAAAAAAACTCTGGACGCAGCAAGTGCGTTATGGTAGTGAATTTTCATAGAAATGGTCTGGCACAAAATATTATTATAACTTTTTTTTCTTGTAACATAGAAATCTAAATTTTGGTGTATAGTTTACTTTTTATATCGTAAACCTACCTACCAAATTTGGTTATCATAGATTTTTTAGTTTTTAAGATAAAAATTTTTTTCAAATGAAAACTCAAAATTTTTCCGGATAACCTCCTCCGATTTTTCTGATTAACGAACTTATCAAAGCCATTTACAAAAGGAAGGTATACGCCAAATTATATCAAAATCTACCCATTATTCTTTGAGATAAACATTTTTTTCGAATGAAAACTCAAAATTTTCCAGGAAAACCTCGTCCGATTTTCCTGACTAACACACTTGTTAAAGCCATTTACAAAAGGAAGGTACGTGCCAAATTTTATTAAAATCGGCTTATTACTTTTTGAGATAAGAATTTTTTTCGAATGAAAACTCAAAATTTTCCCGGAAAACCTCATCCGATTTTCCTGACTAACGAACTTGTCAAAGTTATTTACAAAAGGAAGGTACATGACAAATTTTATTAAAATCGGCTTATTACTTTTTGAGATAAGAATTTTTTTCGAATGAAAACTCAAAATTTTCCCGGAAAACCTCATCCCATTTTCCTGGCTAACGAACTTGTCAAAGCTATTTACAAAAGGAAGGTACATGACGAATTTTATTAAAATCGACTTATTACTTTTTGAGATAAGAATTTTTTTCGAATGAAAACTCAAAATTTTCCCGGAAAACCTCATCCGATTTTCCTGACTAACGAACTTATCCAAGCCATTTACAAAAGAAAGGTACATGCCAAATTTTATCAAAATCGGCCTATTATTTTTTGAGTTATCGGTGTGACACATATATATAAATATATATATATAATATATATATATATATATATATATATATATATATATATATATATATATATATATATATATATATATATATAAATATATATATATATATATATATATATATATATATATATATATATATATATATATATATATATATATATATATATATATATATATATATATAAACATATAAAAATTGAAACTGACCCCGGATATGGGTTCTAGGGGTCCTAGATCGCGCTCATTTGCAAAAAATTTTTCAAAATTCAAAAGTCGGGATCTCTCCATTAGTGAATTTTTTCTGCGAAAATTCACTAAAAGTTCGGGACGCAGCAAGTGCGTTATGGTAGTGAATTTTTATTAAATGCTTAAAATTTGATTAACTCAAGCTTCTACAAACTTAGAAAGTTGAATTTCGGTCTATAGTAAGGTCTTACCCAGGGCAACACATCCACCAAATTTCACCAAAATAACTTTGTAATTTTCGGAGGAAAAGTTTTTTTTTCAATAGAAAACTCAAAATTTGAATAACTCAATTTTCTAAAAATCTAGAAAGTTGAATTTAAGTGTGTAGTAAGGTCTTTTACAAGGCAATATATCCACCAAATCATTAAAATAGCTTTGTAATTATCGGAGAAAAAGATTTTTCTTGAAACAAAACTCAAAACTTTCCCGGAAAACCTTATCCGATTTTCCTGACTAACGAATTCATCTAAGTCATTTATAAAAGAAAGGCACTTGCCGAGTTTCATCGAAACCAGTTGCTTATTTTTTGAGTTATCGGTTGGATACACACACACACACACACACACACACACACACACACACACACACACACACACACACACACACACACACACACACACACACACACACACACACACACACACACACACACACACACACACACACACACACACACACACACACACACACACACACACACACACACACACACACACACACACACATACATATATATATATATATATATATATATATATATATATATATATATATATATATATATATATATATATATATATATATATATATATATATAAATTGAAACTGACCCCGGATATGGGTTGTAGGGGTCCTAGTTCGCGTTCATTTGAAAAAAATTTTGCAAAGTCTTTCCATCGATACCTCTCTATTAGTGAATTCACTAAAACTGAAGGGCTCGCCTCTTTTTTCCCCGAAAATGTATTATAAAAGAACCTACTTACTAAACTAACTAAACTTAATAATTATTAACTACTTACCAAGTTTTCCTCTAGTTAGTTAAAGGTTATAGTAGTTAAAAAGTCATTTCCCTTGATAATTACTAACACAAATCACAATTGTGTCAACACTCACCATTCACTTTAGTTTATAAGTTATAACATAACTTTAAATCTAGTTTAGGTTGTCCTAAAATTTTAATATTTACCTTAGAATTTAAGAACTGTGAAAAGTTAACCTTTAAAATATTATTTACTGAATTAATCACAGTATCACAATTATTTTGTCCACTTATTAAGCAACCCGAAGTAGTAGCCATAATAATAATAATAATAATTGTCTTGTTAGAACATGTAAACAACAACGAAATGATCTAATTAAAATCAATCCGACGTGAAGCACTACACGAAAATTACTACACACGCTCTGTGAAAAGTGCACTGCAAACTGCAAGTGTGGAATTTTTAAGCGCACAACCAGATTGCTTATTTGGTCGTTTTTGGCGATGATAGTCGATTATTTCGCATTGAAGTATCGCATTTCGTTAGAGCGCGGAAAAATACACACCGCCGCGCGACTGATGTATATGGATATGGATGTATATAACGTCTGCAACCATTAACACACTATACTTCTTCTAACTCTGTAGTAATGGCTGCCGACTCTGCGATCCTCGATCCTCGATATACTAATTTTGTTTGTTTAATGCAGGAGGCAAAAAATTAAATAAAAATTTATTAATATATAGCATAACAAAAATATTATTTTTTCCAGGGCAGGCGGCAGTGCGCGCGCAAGGGCACACTTATTGAGGAGCCGCCCCTGTTATATACATAGTTTCATTTGTTAGATATAAGTTGAAAAAGGAAGGCAGATATATACGTCCTATTTCTGTGATAGCATCCACGATTTATCTCTTCATTTAATTCGTCAAACAGCTAAGAGAATAAGCGAAATATAAATTACTGAGGAAGAAAAAATAACCAACAAACAAATTTATGACATATTACAACAGCTGAAAATAGTCTTTAGGGCCCAAGTGGATGAGCTCAAAGAATAATTTTCCGTAAACGACGCAGAGGCAAAATGACTTAATGTGTTATTAAATTGATCACAAACAGCTAGGAAACATTGCTTCAAACTGAAGGAAACGCAAATTTAAAGCGATAGTGTTTTAGTAAAACAAAAAACTCGGGACGCAGCAAGTGCGTTATGGTAGTGAATTTTTATTAAATGCTTCAAATTTAAATAACTCAATTTTCTATAAACTTAGAGAGTTTAATTTCAATACGTAGTAAGGTTTTTCCTAAGGCAAGATATCCACAAAATTTCATTAAAATAACTTTGTAATTTTCGGAGAAAAAAATTTTTTTCGAAAGAAAATTTAAAATTTGAGTAACTCAATTTTCTCTAAACTTAGAAAGTTGAATTTTGGTACGTAGTAAGGTTGAGGCAACATATATGGTAAATTTCATTGAAACAGCTTTGTTACTTTCGGAGAAAAAAAATTTTTTCGAAAGAAAACTCAAAATTTTTCCGGAAAACCCCGTCTGATTTTTCTGGATAACGAACTCATCCAAGCCATTAATAAAAGACAGGCACTTGCCAAGTTTCATCGAAATCGGTTAATTATTTTTTGAGTTATCATATATATATATATATATATATATATATATATATATATATATATATATATAAAATTAAACCTATTTACAAATGAACTTTAATAAGATATTATGCTGTGACAATACCTCTCTCAAGCACCCTAAAATATAATCAAAATGTGCACAGTTATATATGTTTTATTTCTTTTTCCCTTGTCTTAATACACTACATATTTTATGACAATCGATTTAATTTACTTATTTGATTTCATAAATAGTCGGTTAATAGTGACTTGGAATGAAGTAGACACCACATCTTCAAACATATTAAGAGAATATGAGTAAATCAACAGCAACTGGGAATGAATTCGGTCAGTCGCCCAGCCACGTGGTTAAAAAACACTGTTTGTATGAGTCTATGAGTGGTTACAACTCTAGATCTAAATAAAAGGACTGTAACAGCGGCAGAAACAGAAGTCAATGGAAGGTTGATGAATGAATCTCATGAGTCAATAAGAAAAGCATTGACTAACCAACAGCAACCACATACTTATGATTTAAACATGTTTCAAATTTGAATAGCTCAATTTTCCGTAACCCTAGAAAGCTGAATTTTGGCACATAGTTAGGTATTTTCCAAAGCAATATGTAGACCAAATTTTATCGAAATTTTCGAGAAAAAAAATTTTTTTTTGAAAGAAAACTCAAAATTTTCCCGGAAAACCCCGTCCGATTTTCCTGGCCAACGAACTCATCCAAGCCATTAATAAAAGAAAGGCACTTGCCGAGTTTCATCTAAATCGGTTAATTATTTTTTGAGTTATCAGACGGATACATATATATATATATATATATATATATATATATATATATATATATATATATATATATATATATATATATATATAAAAGCATATAAAAATTCAAACTGACCCCGGATATGGGTTCTAGGGGTCCTAATTCGCGCTCATTTGAAAGAATTTTTGCAAAGTCTCACCATCGATACCTCTCTATTAGTGAATTTTTTTAATAAAAATTCACTAAAATTAGAAAAAGTCTGGGCGCAGCGAGTGCGTTACGGAAGTGAATCTTCATAAAAATATTTTTAATAGCAAATATGTCTCTAATGCAAGCAGGCGTAAATGTGGTCACCGGTATAACCTATATAGCAGAAACAATGTACCATATTTTATAAAAATAACTTATTGTTTGAAAATGTACAAACTTTTTCCGACAATAAACTTAAAATGTTTCCGAGAAAACTGGTTTCCAATTTCCTAGCCAGCGGAACCTTAGGGTAATACCAAATTGAGTTATTAAAATTTGACGCATTTGATGAAACTTCGCTACCAAAATGCACTTACTAGGTCTAGATTATTTTCTTACAAACATGTATCATATTTCTTGAAAAATGTAAAATTGCAACAATATAAGTGATGTTCTCAGTGGCTCACGACACCCTATAATTAACGTATACAATTTTTTCTCGTATCTTGTATAATAACAATTATATTGAGCTTTACCGTAGAAATGCGTCACAATGTATATATGTAAATGGATAAAATCTGAAACTAAATCCGGATATGGATTCTAGGGGGCCTAGTTTGCACTCATTTGAAGAAATCTTTTTAAAATTGAAGTCGCGGTCTCCTCGTTACCGAATTTTTTCTACGAAAATTTGCTAAAAATTATAGACAGTTAAGCCATAACCTTAACTAAAACTACTACCAAAGCATCAGAGAAAGGGTCTACTTGAAATGAAATTTCTGGAAATATTTTAGTAAAATGAAGGACAATGACTGTTGAAGCTGAAACTTAAGGGTTTGCAGAACACTCTTCTTCCGACATTTTCTTTACATAACCCGTATCGGTTTCAGGTTCTTTGCCCAAATGTTGCCAATTTTGACGTTTCAAATCGAGACTTTAACATTTTGAGGAAAACCCCTTTTTTTTCTTCAAATGCCTATAACTTTGTTGTCTTTAAGCTTACAGGCCTAAATGTACATAGCTTACTCTTTATAATACAAACACGCTTACCATTTGGTTTCCCATACTTTGTTATCTCCGTATATATATATATATATATATATATATATATATATATATATATATATATATATATATATATATATATATATATATATATATATATATATATATATATACAGGCTTGCCTACCACATACGCCACGGGCTCTCACGTCTCTATTTTTTGTTATTTCGAATCTATTTCAAACGGAGGTTATGTAGATTAAAAAGGACTACAACCTAAAATTATTTCCAAATATACTGGTGATCCAAAAAAGTGTGACACCTCAAAGTTATGTTTTTTCTTATGGAGCACCCGGTATTTGACAACTTTTTTGAATTCTATGGTAAAAATAAGGTTTACTTACTTCAAGGATCCCTATACTTAGCTATTACGGTTTCCCAGATATCATGATTTTTTCGACGAATGTGAGGTTTTCGTAATAAAATCTTATCTCTATTGTCAGATGATATCGTAAACAAAACTCACTAGCTTTTGATGGCGGATTTAGTACTTCATCAACTACTGTAGTCAATATTTCGCAATACTCTACAGGGCGTTCAAAAGTTCAAGTTCTACTATCGGCACATTCAAAACAGATTATTTCAATTTCAAATGAAACTCCCTATATTTTTTGCTGCATTTCATAGAGAAAATAATTCCGTTTCATATGATACTAGGGATCTCAATACCCAAGTGCAGTGGTTCTAGCGTTATCCATACTTTTATTATTGTTTTTGCATATATTTTTTTTCATTTTTAGCAAAAATTTAACTTGTTTTGTTTGAAATTCAATCTGGTAACGAGTCCAAGGTAAACAAATGATAAAAATAAAAACAGAATAACAAAGAGTAATTATAATAAACATAGTTCTACAAATGTTTAAACTGTCGTCCATCCTGTTCAATAGATAACTGTAGCCTTTGTTCAAAGGACCGCTTGACATTGAGCAACATTTGCATTTTTTGGATCATGTATATTTGAAAATAACTTTAGGTTGTAGTCCTTTTCAACCTACACAAACTCCGTTTGAAATAAATTCGAAATAACTACAAATATGGAAGTGAGAGCCTGTGGCATATGTGGTGGGCCACCTGTATATAATATATGAAAATCGAAACTGACCCCGGATATGTGTTCTAGGGGGCCTAGTTCGCGCTCATTTGAGGACATTTTTTCAAAATTAATGAGTCGCGATCTCCTCATTGGTGAATATTTCTAAGAAAATTCACTAAAAGTGTTCACCTGTTAAAATTGTTTTTCCATATTGTTATCATTTCTTATCAGAGACAAAACAAAGTAGTATAGGAAAAGTCATTGGAATTGGTCAACTCTTACTTGGATTTTTTGGAAAGTCAGTATATGTTATAGTTTTCTTTTATTCTGTAAGCCACCTACCACAGATATTTTATGTAACGATTTCTTAGGCTAATAACAAACTTAAAAACAGGAAAGGTTATTCTGAAATAAGCCAATATGGTGATTTTTTTATTTGCTTCACTCCACTGGTTGTATACACCCAAAATAAAATCATAACGAGTTAGTGACAGCTACTATGAAAAAAACCTCGTTGTCCAAATACTTATCTAGGGCATAACGGCCTGTTATGGCTTTTTATGTTTTTGGGGTGATCTTTATAGTTTAGGGTTCCACTCACAGCGTCCAACACTGGTCTGTTGATGTATGGGGTTGAAAGCTGAACTTTAACTTAGCGCGATATAAAGATAATATACAAGCTTTTGAAATATGGGCATGAATAAAAATGACACATAGTAAAAAGTACACAGCAAGTTCTGTGTAAGAGCATCAGTGGTCCAGTGGTAAAAACGTGTGGCTCTGAACCTAAGGGTAATGAGTTCGATTCCCAGGGTTCCTCTTTAACTATTTCAGTACACACTGTAAAATTAACATCAATTGAGGTTGTGGCATTGTATTTGAACAAGTTGAATGTCTGCACGTTCCGCCCTTTGGAAGGTGCGTAAAGCCATCCGTCCCGTATCCATGCGATGTTTAGTACGTTAAAGATCCCTACCCTGCTTACAGGAAGGCAGGGGTTCGGCAAAATTTCAAGGATAGTAAGGTGAAACTGCTCCCTGGCGTCGGTGATTGGCCATAATCGCCGAAATAGACCGACATTAAAGTACAATAAAAACGTTCTGTGAATCGGCCATGTTCAAAATACTACTTTTTGAAATTTTAGCATATTCCATCTCTTAAAAAAATCATCCATGACATACCTTTACTTTTTATAAATCTCTGTATTAGCATTTAGATTTAAGATTGCAGATTTACGTGTTTGTTACTGAAGCCACATCCTTGATATTAAATTTCTTGACTATATTTGGACTTTATATAAATGATTCAGTGGGAAAAATTTAGAGTCTAGAAAAGTGTATAAAATTTATTTATTTATCTAGGTTATAAACCATCTTTTTCGCTAAATCGCTTTGTGACAGATTAAAAATATAAGAGTATTCAGTAAGTTGAGAAATGCCTTTTTATATTTCGGTCACGAACTGAAAGTGTCACGGATGGTGTATTTGCTACGTTATTTTTGTAATAAAGGTGGATTAAATATAAGCCTCACTTTTCAAATGGTTTTCTCTTCTAGAAGAGGGAAAACCAGCAGATACTTAACTTTATTAAACTTCTTATTGGAAATGTAAAGTCAAGTAATTTCTTTTATAGGCCTATACACATTCAAATTACGTGGTTCTGCATAAAACAGACACTTTCAGAAGGAAACGTCGCTACATTAGTTAAATTAAGCCCACCAATGCCGAATATTAATGAAAAGTCATCTGGGAAGCTCTTCATAAACAATTAATATCATCTTATTCCAGTGGTATGTTTTCTTTTGAAAATACTTAATTTAATTGACAATTATTTTTAATTATTTTTTAGTTATAATTGGAAATATTATTTTACTTTCCTTGTGCATAATGGGAGATTACTGCAGGTACATTAATATTATATACGCATTGTCGAAACAGCCGCCGGCGGTACTCTTGATCAATGGTGGAAAAACCGCCGTCAGTCGTTTTTTTTTTTACATTTATTTATATGAATGCGACGAAATAATAAAATAATTTACGTTTTTGACGGTTCTAGTGAATTTTCTTAGAAAAAGTTCATTAATGGAGAGATCCCGACTTTTTAATATTGAAAAAAAAATCAAATGAACGCTAACTATGACCCCTAGAACCCATTTGTTTCTTTAGGGCTCCTCCGCGTCTCGGCCGCCCCGATAGCACCACAGCCCTTGGCTAATTATGCATGCCCTTTCTATTTTCTACTCCACCCATTCCAAAATCACTTTTCCTTGAGCTAGTCTGCACAGAAATTGGTAGGATGAAGTTTTATATTGCTTTGTCTCCGGTATAGGCTGTCCGTAAATCAGTTGTCTTTTGCGGTGCAGAGCTTTACACTCGCACAAGATGTGCTGGGCTGATTCCCCCCCCCCTCGCCGCAGAGTCTGCATACCAGGTCCCCTCGAATCGCCCCATTTTATACACGTGTTTCTTGACAGCCATGTGTCCCGTCAAGAGTCATGTTATGTTCCTGAGCTGTCCTCTGCAAAGATTTAGCAGTCCTAGAGCTCTTTTTGGACTGGGTTGCCCAATTAATGACTTCCCGTGTTTAAACCCTGGACAATCTGCCCAATATGCATTATGCTGTTCCCTGACCCAGGACTTGATGGTTTCCCTCTCCGTGCCTTTCGACACGCCCAGGACCGGTTCTGGTCCCATAAATGGTTCTGCTGATCCTCTCTGCGCGAGA
The DNA here is from genome assembly GCA_964006375.1 of Tillus elongatus. Taxonomy (NCBI): domain Eukaryota; kingdom Metazoa; phylum Arthropoda; class Insecta; order Coleoptera; family Cleridae; genus Tillus; species Tillus elongatus. The sequence continues at coordinate 115,224,944 of OZ023269.1, read as the reverse complement.
CTGTCAGCTTCTTCATTGCCTTTGACCCCTGAGTGACCCGGCACCCAGATGACGGTGACCTCATTCTGCCTATCCAGGTCGCTCGTCCCGTCTTGGCATTCATATACCAGCCTGGAATTTACCCGTGGGCTACTTAGGGTCTTAAGGGCTGCCTGGCTGTCTGTGACTATGAGGATCCGCTTGTTGGTGTAGCCCCTCCTCTTATTCTCTCGCACGCAGTGCAATATGGCGTACATTTCGGCCTGAAAGACCGTTGGGCTCCGAGGGAAATACTGTAACTTACCCTCGGTCCTTTCGAATAAACGCCTGTGTCCCACGCTCCCAGCCGGATCCGTTCGTGAACCAGTTGAATGTCTGCACGTTCCGCCCTTCGGAGGGGGCGTAAAGCCGTCGGTCCCGTGTTCATGCGATGTTGGGTACGTTAAATATCCCTACCCTCCTTACAGAAAGGCAGGGGTTCGGCAAAATTTCCAGGATAGCGAGGTGAAACTGCCCCATGGCGTCGGTGATTAGCCATAGTCGCGGAAATAGGCCGACATTAAAGAAACAAAACACACACACATACCCACCAACCAGTTTTAAAATTTCGAAGAGGTAGCTACCCTTTGAAGAGGTATGACGATAGGGGTATGATTTTTATATCAAAAAGTTAGGTTTTGACAATAAAAATCGACTTGTTTTAGTGAATTTTCTTTAAAAAAATTCACTAATGAGGAGATCCCGACTTTTGTATTTTGAAAAAATTCCTTCAAATGAGCGCTAATTAGGCTCCCCAAAACACATATCCGGGGTCAGTTTCAATTTATATATATATATATATATATATATATATATATATATATATATATATATATATATATATATATATATATATATATATATATATATATATGTATCACACCGATAACTCAAAAAATAATGGGCCGATTTTTAATTAAATTTGGTGAATACCTTCCTTTTGCAAATGGCTTGGACAAGTTCGTTAGCCAGGAAAATCGGCTTAGGTTTTCCCGGAAAATTTTGTGTTTTCTTTCGAAACAAATTTATATCTGCGGAATTAATAAAGTAAGGGCAACTAAATTTGGTACGCGGGTTTACGTCCTTATAGGTAAGTTAGCTCTGTAGGTCAAAAGACAAAAAAATTATAGGCATTTAAAGAAAAATAAATTTTCCACAAAACGTCAAAATTGCGATTTAAACGTCAAAATTGGCAACAATTAGGTAAAGAACTTGAATCTGATACAGGCTATGGAAATAAAATGTCTCAAGAAGAATGTTTCAAAAACCCTGAAGTCTTAGTTTCAACCGTCATTGTCCTTTATTTTAATAAAATATTTCCAGAAAATTCATTTCAAATAGACCCTTTCTCTGATGCTTGGCAGTAGCCTTAGCTATAGAGTTTATCGTTTAAGGGTATATAATTTTTGTCGAATTTCCGTAAAAAATCAATAAAGTTCAATATATCTGTTATTATACAAGATATGAAAAAAAATTGTATATATTAATTATAGGGTGTCTTGAGCTACATCTTAAAAATTATTTCTACAATCACAGGGCGGCCCATAAGTCGTTGGTGATACAAATTTTCTTTTTTTTTTAATCAAACACGCTTTATATTATTGCATTTTTGCATTTTCCATCGAAATAGAATGCATGTTTGTAAGAAAAAAAATTCTGGACGCAGTAAGTGCGTTATGGTAGCGAATTTTGATCAAATGCTTCATATTTGAATAGCTCAATTTGCTATTAACCTATAAGGTTGACCAAGAAACGAGTTTTTTCTGGAACACTTTAAGTTTACTTTCGGAAATTTTTGTACATTTTCAAACAATAAAGTTATTTTGATGAAACATGGCACATTGTTTTTACTATATAGGTTGTACTATTAACCAAATTTGATGCCTGCTTTCTTAAAAAAACACACATTATTGCTATTAAAAAATATTTTTATGAAAATTCACTACCATAACGCACTTGCTGCGTCCAGGCTTTTTATATTAGCACGACCTAGAGTATCTAGAACTTATATCGAAAGTCACTTCCTACACTATCGTCACAGTCTAAATGCGATGTCACCTTGTTGTCGCAACCATGACACTCTTTCTCCAGCAGCTCACTTGTTATGTCTCAGAATAGTCCAACAAAGGGGCCATTTTGGGATGATCACTATTTTTCGCGACACGAATAAACCAGCATGCTTTGATAGCACCCACAACATAATAAATAAAAGTGGTAAAAAGATTGCAAAAGTGCGTCGGAGCCGAGATGTACAAGGTGATTCATTAGGTGAGCGACATTCATATCTCGGTAGCTATGGCAAATAGAGCTTTAGAAAAAAAAACATTCGAAAGGTTATTTCAAGTATGATTCGATAAATATTTCTTTATTTTCTTATTTTTGAATTTTCATTATTATTGGTCACTTTAAATTTTATTGAATTTACGCGTTATTTTATAGACACGGTGTGCGTGTCTGTATATATATATATATATATATATATATATATATATATATATATATATATATATATATATATATATATATATATATATATATATACTTATATATAAACATATAAAAATTAACTGTCCCCCGATATGTGTTTTAGGGGGCCTAGTTCGCACTCATTTGAGGAAATGTTCTCAAAAATCTCTCCTCATTAGTGGAGTTTTTTCTATGAAAATTCACTAAAAAGTAACTTAAGCATTGCGCCTGAAAATCCTCATAACAGTATGATAATAAAATAAGATTTCAAGAACACCTGTCATTTAAGTATATCTAATAAAGTATAATAAAGCGAAGGGCGGTATCTTTGATAATATTAACTTGAAGCTGCGAGATTGGGTCATTAAAATGGTATAATTAGAACGCACCTACATAAAATCAGAATAAGTTAGCAACATGTTGAGATTGCAGATGCCTTTGTTTTATCGCGCACTATTCTATTATCGTGAAAGCGTGTTGGGAACTTTATTTTGCAAATAAAATACGTGGATGATACTATAAATTTTCACGGCAATGCAGCTTAGAATATAGGCATGTAATAATAATAAACGTTCTTATAAACTATGTGAAGGATTTATGGACGTTTCGACCACAACAGTTTTAAATAAGTTTCTGATCTCTATGCACTTTGTAGAGGTTAAGAAAAAATCTACAGAAATTAGCTACCGTTTTGGAACGCTAAAAGAAAGTAAATGAATCATACGTGAAACGTCTAGCAGGTATTCAAAGATTTGAATCAAAAAAACTAATAGTTTTAATAATAATAGCATTAATAATAATTATTATAATAATAATATGTCTGAATCAAATTAATAACAATAAATAGTAACAGACATTCCTTAATAAACACGCTATTCATCATTACAATCTAAAGACTATGTCGCCCTGTCGTCACAACCATGACCGCCTCCAGCAGCTACTTTTATTTCATTGCAGTTTCCGTTTTTTGCTACTTTGGTCAGGCTTTTTAGAATGCTTTTTCTTTTGGTTTGCCTTTTTTTTTTTCAAGTATATATTTATAAGTACACTTGGAGTACCCAAATCACCACAACACATATTTTAAAAAGACCTTACGATCGCTTCACTGACCACGTCAGCATCATCAGAGGATGAAAATTTGTAAATAAAATTAGCAGCTACAGTGTATTTATATCACACTTAGGTAGACGAAGTAAGCCGAAGTAAAAATTGTAGTCGGGGACCCATCGTTTGTCTATTGTGTCAATATTGAACGGACGAGGTCGAAGAACTACTTTAATCTTCTGGTTGACAAATTTATTAGCTTTTATCTAATTTAAGGATAATGGATTTAAAATGAAAGGTACCGAGAGGTTTAAGAAAGCTCATGTTCTGGCGAACAGACCTATAACAACCGCCCACCTTTCGGGTCGCTACACCTGAAGCAATTGAAAAAGTTCACGATATGGTGTTGGCCGATCGGAGATTGAAAGTGCGGGAGATTGTGGAAGCCATAGGCCTCCAGACTAACAGGCCCCAACTCTCCTTTCTCACCGAAACCCAAATCAGTGCCAAAACAGCCACTAATCACCTTAATTTCCCGGGGTATGAGCTCCTTACTTCCTTTAGATTGCATGGGGGCGTATGCGCATAAGTCCGTAGCAATCTACCCTGTACCAGACTCCCCAATTTAGAAGCAGGACGAAAAGACATACTATGGATAAAACTCTCTCAGGGCTGCAACTAAATTCATCTGTTGCATTTACCGGTCACCTTCTGACAACAACTTTGTCCAGCTCTTTGATTACCTTTCTGAAAAAACCGACCATCTGATTTCTGAATATCCTTCCTCCGAGGTCACTATTCTTGGTGACTTCAATGTCCATAATAAGGGATGGATAGGATCTTCAAAAACCGATCCACAAGGGAGAACAGCGCAGGCCTTTGCAGTCAGCAACTCTTTAGCCAATATGGTTCAGAAACCTACTTACTTCCCTCGCATTCCAACACACAGCTCAAATCCCTTGGATCTCCTTCTTACTACAAAACCTGAATGCTACAAGATATCAGTCACCGCCCCCCTTGGTCGCTCAGACCACGGCATGGTCACTGCTTCCAGCGCAATGCAACCCGAGGTCACACAGTCATCACATCATCACACCCACGTAACGTTTGGCACTACAACTCCGCAAACTAGGACGAAATGCGGGATTACTTTTCCTTATTTTCATGGGCGTCTGTCTGCTTCTCTCTTCCTGACCCCTCTGATATCTCACAAAACGTCACCGATATTATCCAAGCTGGCATGGAATTATTTATTCCACGTACACAGAAAACCTCTTCAGCCACTCAAAAGCCCTGGTTCTCTAAATCCTGTGACAAGGCCAGACTTGAAAAGGTCAAAGCTCACAAAACGCTTCTACACAATCCCAGTCAAGAAAACCGTCAAGCATTTAACGACGCAAAAAAACGCTATGTCCGCATTCTTTCTGAGGCAAACAACTCGTTTAATAACCACATCAAAAACAAAGTCCTCCTAAGCTCCAACGGCAGCAAACCAAAATTGTTTCTACCGCCCTGGGCAAGGCTGAACTTTTGCCTCGTTGTTCGCCGGCAATTCTACTCTCAACCCACATCTAAATGTTCAACCACCAACAGTCCCCAATGCTCTCTTCTCTTAATACCAGGAAAGCCTCTCGCCTTGACGAGATCCCAGCAATTGTTCTCAAAAAATCTACAAGGGCAAAGCTTCTGAAAAAACTGGCCCAAATGTGAAAGCTTCAATGAAATGATTAGAACTGCTAGAGACAGAAAGCTATGGTTGAGACAATAAAACGACTCTGTTTTAAAGTATGATAATGAATGCGCTTGCTGCGTGAGGAATTTTTGTTGTTTAAATTACTTTAAACAAATTATTAAATAGTCGTGAACTAAAGTTTCCCATGTAAAGATATATAAACGGCCACCTAATTGATAATTATCAGCAATGTACATTGTTGCAAATATTGCAAAAGCAATAACTGATTGTGTTCTTAAACGAACAAAGTTTACTTTTACGTAATACTAATTCATTACTTAATCGATAACCTACGGGTTAAGAAAAACTCTTTTCGTATAAATTATTGAAACAATGTATATAACTAAATAATTCCTTAATTAATATTAATAGTATGTTTACTTCTAATTTAGTAGTGTTAACTTAAAAATATTGTCAAGTTAGATTAGCCAAAAGACAACAAATTTCATTAATTTAATATTTGTTTGATATTGTGGAGGCCGATACTTGATGTAAATTCATTGTCAACTTAGATAAATAAACAAGTTCATTTACACTATTTTATTGAATGTAAAACTGCAGGAAATTTACTAACCGCTCATATTGACCAAACTAAGAATAGCCCATTATTAAATATGTTTGAACGAAATAATAATTAGCGAGGAGGGTTTACTGACCAGACTATGTCAGTTAAACAGATAGTTCCGAGTCGATACCGTTTACCTCAGGAAGCGGAAAGGTTCATTCAACAAGGAGTAGATATTGACATTTTAAAATCTTACTTTCATTCTACATCTGACAAAGCTGAGAATTTTAGCGAAACTGCAGCTATACATTCAATAAAATAGTGTAAATCAATTTGTTTGTTTATCTTAATTTAATATTGATTTTAAAAATAATTATAATATCTTTACTAAAAAAAGTAAACCTACAAATTATAATATAAAGGTAATTACAACGGTCTTATTAAATAATTATAAAGGTTTAAAAAACATTGATGACGCTATACCGAAGTCCCGGCGAAGTCTAGCCACAATGGGTACATCTAGCGTCGAATAGAGGAGACCTGCTGCAGGTGGATCGGTTCCATGCTCAGGGACAGGGCGGTGTTCCTCTCACTCGCGGGAGGGACTCTGCTGGCGGGGGTCGCCGCGGGGTGTCCGCAGGAGAGCGTTCTGTCTCGCTTGCTCTGGTGCCTAGTCGTGTACGGCCTGCTGGGGAGGCTGTCGGGAGGGGGGTATGAAGTACAGGGCTATGCGGACGAAATTGTCATCATAGTCCGAGGAAAGGTCACACAGGCAGTGTGGGAGCACATGCAGACTGCACTGAAAGTGGTGGAAGGGTGGACGGTTGATCAAGAGCTCGGGGTGAGCCCCGAGAAAGCAACCGTCGTGCCGTTAACGAGGAGGAGGAAGTGCGACAGCCACAGAACTCTTACTCTATACGGAAGGAGCATTCCAATGGCCAGGGAGGTAAAATATCTTGGGGTCGTATTGGACTCTAAGCTAACCTGGAATGGTCACATTGGAAAAATACTGCGTAAGGCAGTCATGACCTTAGCCGTCACTAGGCGGCTATATGGAAAAACGTGGGGACTGAGACCTAGTATGGCCCACTGGCTGTACACAAGGGTGGTCAGACCAGCGTTAACATACGCGGCACTCGTCTGGTGGCCTAAGGTGACACAATCCAGTGTCAAACAAAAACCAGGCAAGATCCAAAGTATGGCTTGCGTAGGCATCACAGGGGCCATGTCTTCAACCCCAACAGACGCGATGGAGGTGTTGCTGGATCTGTCCCCCCCCCCCCCCTTTACACTTAGTTATTATGGGGGAGACCAGCCTAGGACTATACAGACTAGCCTGCAATGGTAGACTGAAGATCAACCCAGGCTTCAGGGGCCACTGCAAAATTCAGGAGATCGTGAAGGAGTCCATGCTTGAAATGAGGTCAGACTTCGCGAGCCCGCGAATCTGCAGAGAAAATAACTTTACAGTGGAAATCCCCGACCGCGAGGCATGGCGGGAGGAGACGCCGGGAATACCACGGGACGCGCTCGTCTGGTTCATGGACGGATTCGGCGGGGAGCGTGGGACGGGGGCAGGTGTTTACTCGGAAGGACCGAGGGTAAGTGAAAGTATTTCCCTCGGAGCACATGCAACGGTGTTTCAGGCCGAGATGTACGGCATCCTGCACTGTGTGCGGGAGAACAAGAGGAGAGGCTACACCAACAAGCGGATCCTCATAGCCACAGACAGCCAGGCAGCCCTTAAGGCACTAAGTAGCCCACGGGTAAATTCCTGGCTGGTAAGTGAGTGCCGATACTAGACGAGCAACCTGGCTGGGCAGAATTAGGTGACCCTCATCTGGGTGCCGGGTCACTCGGGGGTCAAAGTCAATGAAAAAGCTGACAGTCTCGCGAAGAGAGGGTCAGCAGAACCATCTATGGGACCAGAACCTGCTCTGGGCGTGACAAAGAGCACTGCCAGGGTAGCCATTAAGTTCTGGGTCAGAAACCAACATAAGGTGTACTGGGCGGACTGTCCAGGGCTCAGACATGGGAAGTCAATAATTGACGGACCCAGTTGAAAGAGAGCTGTGGAGCTGCTAAATCTTAGCAGAGCACAGCTCAGAAACACAACAGGTCTCTTGACGCGACACATGGCCGTCAAGAAACACCTGCATAAAATGGAGCGGTTCGAAAGGGACCTCGCATGCAGACTTTGCGGCGAGGGAGAGGAATCCCAGTACATCTTGTGCGAGTGTAAAGCTCTGGACCGCAAAAGATAACTGATCTACGGTCAGTCTAGACCGGAGACAGAGCAATATAAAACTTCACCCTACCAATCGCTGTGCAGACTAGTTCAAGGCACAGTGATTTTGGAACGGGTGGAGTAAGACTAAGGGTATACACAATCAACCAAAGGTTGCAGTGCTATCGGGGCGGCAAGGCCGCAGACGAGCCCTGAGGGGAAAAATGGGTACACCTACTCAAGCGCGACCTAGGCATGTCACCACGCCTCGCCTAAAATGTCTCTAGAGTTATATAATACTTTCAAAGATGAATAGGATTTTTTCATTAGGTTTTTCACATAGTTTCCAAACCTCAAGTCAGAATCCAACACAACATCAATACTCCTGGTAGTGTGTACAAAAGATAACGGTGTACCGCCAATTCCAATATTTAAATTATTTTTACACATTTGTAAATTGTTTTTATCTCCAAACGACATAAGAGAATATTTACTAAAATTTAAATGGATATTATGCTTCATTGACATTTTTCTTAATAGCTCCAACTGGCCTTTAACAAGACCAGTAGTATGGGAGCAATCCCAAGGATCAAACTCATAAAGTCTTTGCGTATCGTCGGCATATGCGTGAACCTATTAATATTGATTTTAATATGGTGAAAATGTGAATAATAAAAAGAAGTGGCCCTAGAATTGAACCCTGAGGTACACCTGACCCAACATCTAAAAAATTTGACATTTTATTATGCCAACGTATGGCTTGTTCTCACTCGGAGAGATAAGACTTGGTCCAGTTTTGAGTGATCTGTAATATTGAATGACTTGTGTGTATTTTGTTTCTTTAATGCCAGTCTATTTCCTCGACTGTGGCCAATCACCAATGAGCAGTTCTACCCCACTGTCCTGGAAATTGTACCAAATGTGAAATTTTTGTCGACGTCACAGTCCTGGAAACGTTACCAAATATTGTTCATTACTTTATCTTGTAAAAACTTAACACTGACCCAGTCACAGAATTGCAGTCAGTTATTTTAGGCAATAATAAATAATACTCTAATATTCGAATATTCGAACTATTCGTATTCGATTCCCAGCCCTACTTTTTACTATGATTATATTGTATGTACCAAAGATAGAATTTGGCTAAGTCTAGGGGGCGTGGCCACCGCTGGTTAGTAGCTAGGGCGGGGTTTTATCCTATTTGTGGAAGGCGGAATTTTATCCTATGTCTAGAAGGCGGAGTTTTATCTTATTTGTGGAGGGCGGAGCTTTCACTATTGTTTGCATGCTTGCCAATTATCTCTCATTCACTTAAATATGGGGCTTTATATTTAAGAAGGAAGGGAATATTTTAAAAAATTGTTAATTTACACCTATTTAGGATGAACATCTTGTCAAACTTAAATAGTAACGTAAATAATTTTTAGGGTATTTGATTGCATTGATTATATACAGGCTAGTCCAAAAGTACAGAGCAGTAGTAGATTATTGGATTAACATGTTGTGAAGTAGCCAAACTTACCTCAGTTCAAAAGTTAAAATTAAAAGAGAAATTGAGTTTCGATTTTTGATATGTAGAAAAGTATTTGACATATAGTCTTGAAAATTGGTACTGATAAGTTTTTCGTAGCGGTAAAAAATAATTTATTCCGAATTCGGTACTAGAGGAGAGAGGCTTGCGATACCCTTCAAGTTTTAAAAATACTCATACTTCTTTGTTAGTGACGCTAGGAAATTATCTATTAGAGAATAGTACTTATTATTTTTCTAACAAAGAAGGTATGGTTGTTAAATTACGCTAAAATCATCAATTTTCGAAATATTTTCGTTCTCGAAAGTATCTGCAACACATTCTTCGTAATAGTTTTTAGCTCATATTTTATTTACCACATAATACCCGCCTGTCATAAACAAATTTATGACTCCTCTTGTCAAAATTTCGTCTTGGTGTTATTAATTGTTATTTTGACAAGCTTTTGTACTAGATTACCAAAACTATGCCTCAAGATAATTGTTTTTCTAATAAAAGAATGCGAGATATGATTTGCTCTTATGCACAAGTAAATTTTAATGGACCTAGGGAGTGAAGAATGTATGTTAGAAAACCCTACTTTTTTACAATTAGTGTCCTCCCCGTGATGTGACTCTTCTAAAATAGGCTTTCCAGTGTTAATCAGTATCTTCCTTCTCTAATGATAAATTTACATTGTTCTCCTTGACGACTGGACTTTTGATCCTGGTTAATTATCTAGTAGTTTTACCTTCTGGTAAGCGTTATCTGTCCCTCCTTTATTTATGTAGTTTTCGCTTTATTGATTAAAAGAAATGATAATTAAATATTTTTTTCTACCAGACCATGTTTATTATTTTCAACCCTACGCGTTTCGGTTCATCTGAATCATCTTCAGGGCAAAAACCTAGAATATAAAAATATGGTTGTCAGAAACTATGTTTATGGTAAGTCTTATATGCCAGCATTGCACAGTAGCTACATAAAGCGCAAAGGTCCAACAAAAGCTAATGTCAAACATCAATACTAAGCCCGAACGGTCATGAAAACTAAACTGACAGAGTATCAGGAGTTAAAATAGCATTTTTACACATTAAAACAGGACTAATTCCCACAATGAAAACACTCTGAAGGAGTCAATACAACTTAAAAGTCAAATTACCAACTAACTAAAAGTAAAGTGACAAACACAACATAAAAAGCCAAGCAGGCTGCACAGCTGAGCAAAGCCTCCTGAGAACATCTGAACAAACCAAATTCAGAAAGAAAGGGGCTTATCTCGCAATTAATACTTACTATCTCTGTTTGTAGTACAAATGTGCGGTATGGAAAATTGTCACAGATTTAATTTCATTTGTTGTCTTCAGATTTCCAAACGAAAATAACATTGACGAAGAGCTTATTTTTATTTTATTAAAGCAGTAAAATGGAGCCTGTACAGCTGGAAGGATGATTGAAAACGAAAGCGACAAGTGACAGAAGTGACAGATGACACGAACAAGAAGACAACTCTCAATGTGACATGGACAGAAACCAAACAGCAACGAAACCAAGCCTGCTTGGCTCCATGGTCGGAATGGACCATCACCGAGTAATAACACTATTTAGTTGTCTGTATATGAAAGAAAAGTTAATAACACTGGTGCTAGAAACACTGAAAATTATGTTGTTGGAGCCATTTATGTATTTGTATATATCCCTTTCTTCTAAAACGAATTGTTCGATGCCAAAAATTGATAGGTGAAGGATTCTGACATTGATTTCTCTTTCAAAAGTGTAGCCGTTCTCGTTCAGGTGGCAGCCGAAAACTGAAGTGCGATGTTTATACTTCCCAGAGGTTCAAAGACCCTGTTATCTAGCGCTCTTCCTGTTCTTCCTATGAATACCGTGTATCATTGGAGATCACCGCAAGTGTGACAATATACCCCTGACTTTTTTGGGTGGAGATTGCAATACTTATTGTGAACTAGGATCTTCCTGACTCTTTGGATTTATATGCGAATTTAATATTTTCTCCCTCAAGACACGACAGACTGCAGCAGTGATGGGGCCACAATATGCGAGCGGAAAATATGAAAGACCCGGAGACTGAGCGGACGAAAGACTGGAGCTTGTTTCCCTCAACAGCTGACCGCTCTTTTTTCTAATTAGTCTGTCTACTAAGCTGGCAGGATAATCATTATTTACAGCTAGTTGCTTAATAACATTGAGCTCGTTATTAAAGTTTGCCCCAGACAGTGGGACTCTAAACAGCCTATCTATAAAATATCTAATAGATTCTATCTTATGGTAGATATGGTGACAAGATCTATATGGGATTAGATGGTCGATCTGTGTCGTCTTCCAATAGATGTCGAAGTCAATCGAGTTGCGTCTCCTTGTTAACTTCAGATTCAGAAAACGAATGGACTCGTACTCTTCTCATTAATCGTGTAAAGCCTTTAATTCTCATTGATTTTAGTCATATCAAACCCAGACCTGTTGACTTTTAGAAATAATTTCTATTTATTTTCTATTTCTTTGCATCAATTTTGCGTCCCTATTTCGTGTGATAATATTTTTCAGACCACTTTTTATGTCTGCCCACGCAAATATCCAACCGTTTAGATTTGCCTTATTCATCTCGTCTTTAAAACTTTCCAGCTCCTCTACATCTTTTATGTAGTTTATGTCCATTTAATTTTCTTTTTGTATTTTTTCCGTCCTTTGTAATTTATTTTTGCATAGATGTCTTAATGGAAATTTAAATTATTATTTTTTTAATTTCAAAAACACACCACGAGGGCTTACAGCCTAAATACTATCGTACCGTGGGTGTTGACAAGGAGGAAAGAGGCAACTTGTTAATTCTGGACTTGAAGGTTTGGAGGTTCGGAGGAGAAGGAAAAACATGTGCCGGCAAGGAATTCCACAACTTGGAAGTCCTCGGGACAAAAGAGCGGGCATAACAAGATGTTCTATGTCTGGTGATCTGGACAGTAAAAGGGTGCATTCGCTCTGTTCCCCTGGTAGATCTGTTGGGAGCAGCAGGCGGGGGAACTATGGAGGAAAGCTCCTCTGAGCAGTGCCCGTGCAGATATCTATAAAAGAGAGAGAGAGAGGTCACCAACGGAACGTCGGTGGGCAAGGGATGGCAGCCTTTGGGTGAGGGTAGGGTCACCGATGAGATGTATAGCTCTCTTTTGAATGGAGTCCAGGATAGCGAGTGTAGAAGCGGCAGCTGCACCCCAGATGTGGGAGCAGTATTCGAGGTTTGGCCTTATTTGTGAAGTATATAAGGTATAGAGATTAGCTGGTGAAAAGTATTTGCGAGCCCGGAAGAGGAAACATAATTTCTTAGCAGCCGCTTCTGCAATTGATGTGACATGTTGGTGCCAATTAAGATTTCGATCCACAGAAATGCCAACAAGAGAAAAGGACTCATTACTTTGAATAACTTGGTTGTTCATTGTAATGGGTCTAGGGCTGGTGTATCTCTTATGAGGAAGAAAGCAAGACTGAGACTGAGCATAGAACGTTTAAGTCATACACATTTACTTGACTGAATGATATCCCACTTCAGCATAAGGTGGCCTCGCCTCGACTCAATAACTAAATACTTATTTTTTATCAAGTAACTAGTAACGGAGGTCTATGTCGGCCACTTAAATTTTCAGACCTAAAGCCTTGCGACTTTTATTAATGGAGTCACTTTAGTAACTTGTTTATGATGTAGAAGTAAATAACCGGTAAAGCAAAGAATTCAAGATGGCGCAACTTACATTGAAAATAATATAAATTGATTACGAGTGCAAAAACAACCTCGTATGTCCATTGGTAACAACGAGTGCCTTTTGGCCTATTGGTTTTGGGTTCGTTTGGCAGTAGGGGCGTCCTATAATTTTTTATTACATATTTTAAATTAACTTCAACCTCTGTTGTGACATTGTGCTTAAGTGGGTTGAATGTCTGCACGTTCCGCTCTTCTGAGGAGGCGTAAAGCCGTCGATCCTACATACCATCGATGTTAGGCACGTTGAGCAAAGAGAGATCTGTCAATATTGATTTGACACTTTCTTTATTAAGTTAAATCTAGTGACCACTGGCAAAGTTTTCAAAGAGACTACATAATCAGCCTGTATACCCATAGATAAATTTTAACATGACGCCACTGCCAAACATGTTTATTGCTGTGTTAATGTAACAATTCGACTATAATATAAATTTGACCCGTGCACGAGACCTTGTAGATTTTTGATTATTTTAGATAAGCCGAAACAGCTGATTCGTAATTTTTTTACTTTTCTGTTTAACCTGATAACGTAAATGTTTATTGTAGTTAATATACCAAAATATGATTTGACATATATCGTAAGTAGATTTAATGTGATAAGCATATGTTAAATATTTAACTTTTGTCGTATACAAACAATGTATGACAGATATGAGATAATAGAAAAATTGAAATGGCACTTGGCAACGAAAGGTTTCGTGTTCTGGGGTAGAAGTAGGCTTAATTAATAGAATTATTGTCCTGTTTTCTATACAAACAACCGTTGCTTATTAATCACTATTCAGTTACGATGATCACAACTAGTTAATGCAAACAACGTCGTCATGTCTGTATTATGTCAATAAATACATTCAATAAAAAATTATGATTAGAAAACTACAAGTGTGACAGTTTGATCACATTTTTAGTGAATTTTCGTAAAAAAATTCGCTAATAGGGAAATCCCGACTTTTAAATTTTGAAAAAAAAAATTGCAAATGATCGCGAACTAGGACCTCTAGAATCCATATCCGGAATCAGTTTCAATTTATATATATATATATATATATATATATATATATATATATATATATATATATATATATATATATATATATATATATTGCTATAGATAGCAAATATGGGAGAAAATAGAAACATTATTGTGGAGTAAAACGGGCAATGTACATAAGATTGATAAATCCTAATATTTAAATGCCCTGTATAATTAAAAGTGTAAAATATGTTAGGGTTAAATAAGAAATAGGTTAGGTAGCAGAATAATGAACAATGGAAAATAGCTCAGAACAATAGCCCTGTTTTTTTTTATTCATAGGATTTTACTGGAATATAACGATTTTATTTTATTTTTAGGCAGTAGGCACATTTACCATATTATACATTTAGAATGTTAAGGTAAAAATAAGTTTTTTTGGAAATAATAATTTTAAGCAAAGACGCAGTGATAGTTAATACGGATAGTTTTTTCTGTGTGCGTATCTTCAAAGGAATAGTGCGGGGGACAAAAAAAATTGAAGTTGAACAATGAAATAACAAAAGGCCTATGAACTTTATTACCGAGACACAGCGCGAACAGGTATTTTGTAACACGGCAGAGTTTATTTAAGCGTCGACGGGAGTTCGATGGAGAGAATAAGTAATTCAACTGCAGGACGAATAGAAACAGAACCGCGAGAAGACAATGAGTAAATACAAGGCAAGTGCCTGAAATTACCATCAGAAAAATTGTGTGAAAGAAAATTAAATACCTGGTACAAGGTTGGTGAAAACAGTTAAATAAGACAAAAATTAATTAATAATTACTGCAAAGCTGCCAAATCTAAATAGAAGAACAAATAGATTTTAATAATCACAGAAAAAAAATGGAAGGATCCATCAAGACAACATTCAGTAAGTCGTTCTAGAACTTTATCGGAATAAATATGATGACTCTTTTTCTATAGTGTGAATAGCTTTCAAGGATATTTTCGTTTCATTTAGGATGTTAATGTAAATTTTAGTTCACTAAGGGGGATGCAATATAAAGGCCAAATCATTGTATTATAGTTAGATAATTCATTGTGTTAACTAAATTTGATTTTACATATTTGAAATAACCTTTTGTTAATAGAAATTTATTAATTTGATCAATCTGTTTAATTTTGACCTCAAATCAAGCAAATATTAATGATATGAAAAAGTAAGGCTATTTTTCACCGTTAAATAAAAAAGGTAAAATCAAAAGACCCAATCATACATAATTTTTTTTGAAATTTCCAAACATTCAGGAATACTAGAATTCATAAAAACGATATATTAAACAAAAATGCTAGCCCAAGCACAGTACCCTACCCATGAGATGAGAGAAAAATTTTAAATCACAGCAGTAAATAAATAATTTTTGGCATAATTTCAGGATTTTCAATATTAGCGTTTTTTTTTTAAATAAAGACGCAATTGCATTCTCATGCTCTACAATTAAAAGTGCTATTAAGGTATAAGATAAATTAAATAAAAGAAACCACCATAAATACCATAGCAATATATATATATATATATATATATATATATATATATATATATATATATATATATATATATATATATATATATATATGGCAAACCTTCCTTTTGTAAATAGCTTGAATAAGTTCGTTAGTCAGAAAAATCGGACTATGTTTTCCGGGAAAATTTTGAGTTTTCATTTGAAACACATTTTTATCCCAAAAAATAAAAAAGATATGGTAACCAAATTTGGTAGGTAGGTTTAAGATAAAAAGTAAACTATACACCAAAATTTAGATTTCTATATTACAAGAAAAAAAGTTATAATAAAATATTTTGTGCCAGATCATTTCTATGAAAATTCACTACCATAACGCACTTGCTGCGTCCAGGCTTTTTATATTAGCACGACCTAGAGTATCTAGAACTAATATCGAAAGTCACTTCCTACACTATCATCACAGTCTAAATGCGATGTCACCTTGTTGTCGCAACCATGACACTCTTTCTCCAGCAGCTCACTTGTTATGTCTCAGAATAGTCCAACAAAGGGGCCATTTTGGGATGATCACTATTTTTCGCGACACGAATAAACCAGCATGCTTTGATAGTACCCACCTCATACAACATAATATATAATAGTGAAAAAAATATTGCAAAAGTGCATCGGAGCCGAGATATACAGGGGGTTTCCTTAGGTGAGCGACATTCATATCTCGGTAACTATGACAACTAGAGCTTTAGAGAAAAAAAAAACATTTGAAAGATTAATTTAAATATGATTCGAGAAATGTTTCTTTATTTTCTTATTCTTGCTACTAGATGGCGCATTTTTGATGAATCTTCTCAAAGGGTTGACGTCAGAATCGAGATGCTCGTGAAAATTTGAACAATTTTCTCCATTTAAACCACATTGTAGCTCCAATAATAACGCGGACAGCTATTGAAAAGGATTTTCGAGAACAGCTTGTATAAGAGGGCCGTAACTCAGAAAAAAATATAGAATAAGACTAGGGGTTTCAGGAAAAGAAAAAGAACGTAACACTACACTAGGCATGTTTTGAGAGAACAGCCTTCGAAAAGTTTAATCCAAAAATGCGCCGCCCGGTAGCAAGAATAAGAAAATTAAAAAATATTTCCTAAAATACACACACAATATATATATATAGATATATATATATATATATATATATATATATATATATATATATATATATATATATATATATATATATATTTCCACCAAGCAATTCTAGTATCCGTTACATCTAGCCACGTTTTTAATATACTCTAATTATCTGCTATATCTACCTACATAAAATGCTCTGCATCTAACTTTTGTTCAAAAAATAATTTAAAACATTTATTAGGTAATACAAAAGCTAAGGATAAAGTCACTGAAATGTCAAGTATCTGTGATAAGTTGTAAATATTGTTATATTAAATACGTTGGGCAGACTAGAAGAACCATTGAAACCAGATTCAAGGAACATTTGACACAGCTGAGATATGGTAGTATAGACAAATCATGCGTGGCACAGCATATTTATGATAATAATCACCGCATAGATAAAGAAAATCTGAAGTTTATCAAAAATGTTAGACAACCGGTTAAATTAAATACCTACGAAAGTATTTATATCTCTAAGGCCATAAAAATCAAAAGTTCTCTAAACCCAGCACCGCCACTGATTAATAGCTCGCTACCACTTTGCTATAAAAGATACTCCGAAACACAGCGGGTAAAGTTATAACGGGATTTTTAAAATGGACGTCCGGCAATTAAAAACAAACGTAGAAACTTACCTGGGATTTTTCCTCCTCTGTATCGGTCTTTTACCTAACACATAGTATATGTGTGTGTGTTTTTGTTTCTTTACGTCTGTCTATTTCCGCGACTATGGCGAATCACCGACGCCAGGGAGCAGTTTCACCTCACTATCCTAGAAATTTTGCCGAACTCCCACCTTTATGTAAGGAGGGTAGGGATCTTTAATGTGCCCAACATCACATGGACACGGGCCCGACCGTTTTACGTCCCTTCGAAGGGCGTAGCGTGTAGACATTCAACTTGCTCAACTACAATGACAAAGCCTCAGTTGATGTTAATGTTACAGTATGTACTGAAAAAGTGAAAGAAGACTCCAGGGATCGAACCCGGTACCCTTCGGTTCAAAGGCACACGTCCTTACCACTGAACCACCGAGGCTCTAACACGTAGTATAAATGTGATGTTTAGTAGTTAACTAGCTCAGAATGTTTCATCCTCTGATGACGCTAACTTTGTTAGCGAAACGATCTCAAGTCTTTAAAAGATGTGTCGTGGTGATTTGTGTTCTCCAAATGTACTTATCAGTGCTAATCACAGGTTTCAATCTTTACCCAGTGTTTTTTTATAAAAGTAAAATTTTTGAATTTCTCACCCTTAAAAAGGTTAAATAAAGACGATAAAAGAGTGACGCAAAAACGTAAATTATATGAAAAATTTGGGTCGCAAGTCTAATGGATCTATCACATGGCATAAGTAAAAGGTTTAATAATATTATTAGAAATAATTTAAAAATAATTTTATGATCGGAGTATCTACTTAAAACGCAATCCAGATTATGTCAAAATATTTACATTTTATTAAATCAAATCCTAAACAATTTTTATGTCACTGACCGATTATTTCAACTTTCATTTACAAGAATATTGTCATAAAATGCTTTTAGATAATCATAATATTTCATATATGTGTTATTAAAAAAAACAAACAAAATTTCAGTTGATATTAAGATTAATTTTATTATCTTTCTGCAGAAAAATTATTTTAAGTTAGATGATTTTTTTTATAAACAGTGTCTGAGTCGAACTCTCTTTGTCTGCCTATTATTAAATATTTTTCTAACTAGGTACACAGGCTGATCCCTTTGTTTTAACTACACTAGTTTAGGAGTGTTTGACTCATCAACTAAAACTAGTTTTATTTTACTAATTTAAGAGCGCTGAATTCAAAAATACCATTACAATTTTTCCATCGCGTCTATATCTTTAGATACAGACAACTGAAATACATCTATATTTATTCAATATTCATGAAACATATAAGATACAACAAAAGCAAACTATTGTGGCCCATTTAAAAATCAATGGCAGAGTTCACCAGGCGCCAACAGTTGCCAATGGTTGAATAGTTGTGTCAACGTATGCGTTCACCAGTCCCGCTGAGTTTCTGATGTAACTCAACTGTTGCCAATTTGTAAAAGCGGCATGACAGATAAACGTTACAAAAGAGTACTTAAAGTCAACAGTGTGATCATCAGTCTCCAACGGCTGAAATGTGTCTGCAGTCAGCAAATAAGCACTTAAGCTCAGCTGTTGGCGTCTGGTGAGCACGGCCATTATAAATTTGTGGAGAAAATTCAAAATAAGATTTGCTATCGCCAATCCGATTCTTTAGGGAAAGCTTTATGTCTCAATATGTCCGGCTCGAAGGACCAATGTTAATTAAAAAAACGGGGTTGGTGTATTACTAGGGTAAATTGTAGACTTAGACTTTGGAGACATGACCAGCTGTATTAACAACACACCACATGTTCAAAACAAGAAGTATTTATTAAAGAATAAAATTGAACATACATGTTCATTGATTGTTGTTGCCCTTACTTGGTGAAACTGGTCCATACTACATACAGACTTGGATACTACTTCTCTGGCTTCACTGTTGGTTTTCGTTTTTGTAGGTGAAGGACGTAGCCAGCGCGTAAGATAACTGGAG
The DNA here is from genome assembly GCA_964006375.1 of Tillus elongatus. NCBI lineage: Eukaryota > Metazoa > Arthropoda > Insecta > Coleoptera > Cleridae > Tillus > Tillus elongatus. The sequence goes on along the minus strand of OZ023269.1, from coordinate 115,205,426 downwards.
CAAGTGTCCCTTATGAATTCTGGAAGTTCTTCAACGTTTCTGTGACTAGTTTCGCTGCTTGACAGCATTCTCAGACAGATTAAAATTGAATTAGTACGTAATCATGACAACTACAAATAAACATCTGTTGCTATGTTATGATATGATGTTTTTATCCAAAAAAAATTTATCAAATTTAAAATAAAATGAAACACAGATGACATATGAGGCTTTCAAAATGTCTACGTGTTGTATGTCAATATTTAACATAAAAATAGAACTAGCCTATAATAACTATGATAACAGTTATACCAATAAAATAACTAAACAATAACAGTCTAAAAGCAGTCTCTATATAACGAAATTATTGACATACATCAACTCATTATCTTATTACAACTTTTTTGAAAGAATAGTTAAATTTATTTTTCTTTGACTTATTTAATTAGTGTGTGTGTGTGTGTGTGACAAAACAGCTTTGGTATGGCTTCAGACGAATCTATTATATTTAATTAGAAAGAAGAATATTTAAGAAATGGGAATTCATTAAATCAGCTTGCTTGTTTAAAACAAGGTAGCTATTGTCGTGTGTTTGCTTTTTGACTTCTAAAGCTTTAAAAAAGTCTAGTTTACGTTTGTCATTATAAAAATGTTGTGGTTGTATGCGGTTATTTACTGTAGGTCTATGTTCTGTATCAATAATATGTTTTGCAAATGTAGATTTGTCAGCGTGGTTATTCCTAAATGCAGAAATATGTTCTTTGTATCGGGTGTTAAAATTTCTAGAAGTTTGACCTATGTAGATTGCGTTACAATGTGTACAAGCTAATTTATAAACTCGTGACAGACCAGTAAACTGTATATACACTGAGGCTCGGCACCAAGTGGAATACACAGTTACACCTACACCGAAATCGACAAATAGAGGGCTGAACTAAGGGCAGTGCGTACTCTGACCCGCCATTACCATATATATATATATATATATATATATATATATATATATATATATATATATATATATATATATATATATATATATATATATATATCTCAGGATATGTTTATCTTGTTCCTTTCTGTCTTGCCATCCGTGCAATCTCGAATATCATTCAAGTGTGAAAAGAAAGGGGCAATTAAATGTATGACCTTAACATTAAAATTCCCGGATATGAATCATTCTCAGCATTCCTATTGTAGTGGTACGTTCGGAGATAAATAAGAATTGATCGTAACAGAATAAGCAATCTGTGACAGCTCATTCTGCTTCTACATACTACTAAACTACAGGTTCAGGTCAGGTCAGGTCAGGTTCAGGTTCTAACGTAATTGAGTTTTATTTTCCTCATGATTTTTGCAACGCAGTAATTGTAATTGGAGGGAAAAAAAGAGATGGTATACAGTCTTTGCATGTCATATTTACAGGGATCTGAGGAAATCAAGACAATTTTAAATGGTCAATATCAAAAGCATATAAAAAAGGAAAGGTTAGAGACATAAAAATATTTGCAAAGAAGAAGTCCAGCTTCATAAAATGTCTGTGGCTTGTGCTTCGTTTGACCTGCAACAGATTATTCATGTACCTATATCAATGGATAACAAAATCTTCTACAAAAGAAGGCTAGAGGTTTTTAACTTTACAATATTTGATATAGGCTCTAGAGATTGTTTTTGTTTTACCTGGAGTGAGGGAAATGGTAAACGAGGTTCCTGTGAGATAGCGACAGCTTTCTATACCTTTTTAGGTAGATACTACAAAGATGGAACTAAGACAGTATACCTATTCGCAAACGAACGTGGGAGGGGGCAAAATAAAATAAAAACAATTATAGCCTTCACTCTACTGTATGTAATTAACAACAGCACGAATTTAGAATAGATATTCCTTAGATTATTTGCCCCTCACCATGGTCAAAGCGAAGGAGACTCGGCCCACAGCGCGATTCCAAATGCTCCAAAAATTATCTGGTGCTATCATGGTTCCCACGCAACTCATTTCAGTATTTCGTCTGGCGAGAATAAAGAATCCATATACTGTTGTCCCCTTAAGCTACACTTACTGTTTAGTTTAAGATGTTTAGCAAAATCTTCGACTTCTCTCCGTACGTACAGATGATAGCAGTTAGACAAAAACATAAAGTGGAATGGTTGAGTTTTCTGTAAAGAAAAGTGAGCCGATAAAGATTTATTTTAAGAATAACCATTTAGAAACTCAGTACACATCAATCAGTTTAAAAAGCCAAACATCTGCTTCTGTTATGCATTTAGTTATGCACAATAATATAACCAAGATTTACAAGGAACCACCTCTAGTGGTGCAACACCAGTTGAAAGAAAAAAAATTCTGGACGCAGCAAGTGCGTTATGGTAGTGAATTTTCATAAAAATGTTTTTAATAACAAATATGTGTGTTTTTTAAGAAAGCAGGCATCAAATTTGGTTACCAGTATAACCTATATAGTAAAAACAACGTGACATGTTTCATCAAAATAACTTTATTGTGTGAAAATGTACAACAATTTCCAAAAGTAAACTTAGTGTTCCCGAAAAACACGTTTCTTGATCAACCTTATAGGTTAATAGCAAATTGAGGTGTTCAAATATGAAACATTTGATCAACATTCGCTACCATAACGCACTTGCTGCGTCCAGAATTTCTTTTCTTACAAACATGCATTATATTTCGATGGAAAATGCAAAAATGCAATAACATAAGGCGTGTTTAATTTAAAAAAAAAAAAAAGAAAATTTGTATCACCAACGACTTATGGGCCAACCTGTGATTGTAGAAATATTATTTTAAGATGTAGCTCAAGACACCCTATAATTAATATATACAATTTTTTTTCATAGCTTATATAATAACGGATATATTGAACTTTATTGATTTTTTACGAAAATTCGACAAAAAATATATACCATTAAACGATAAACTCTATAGCTAAGGCTACTGCCAAGCATCAGAGAAAGGGTCTATTTGAAATGAATTTTCTGGAAATATTTTAGTAAAATGAAGGACAATGACGGTTGAAACTAAGACTTTAGGGTTTGTAAAACATCCTTCTTGAGACATTTTATTTCTATAGCCCGTATTAGATTCAAGTTATTTGCCTAAATGTTGCCAATTTTGACATTTTAAATCGCCACTTTGACGTTTTGAGGAAAACCCCAATTTATTTTTCTTTAAATGCCTATAACTTTTTTGTCTTTTGAGCTACATAGCTAAATTTTGGCACGTAACTTACTTATACGGATATAAACCTGCGTACCAGATCTGGTTGCCCTTACTTTGTTAATTCCGGAGATATAGTTTTTTTTTTTCGAAAGAAAACACAAAATTTTCCGGGAAAACCTGGGCAGATATTCCTGGCTAACGAACTTATCCAAGCCACTTGCAAAAGGAATTTTTTCACCAAATTTAATCAAAGTCGGCCCATTCTTTTATATATATATATATATATATATATATATATATATATATATATATATATATATATATATATATATATATATATATATATATATATATATATATATATATATAAATAAACATATAAAAATTGAAACTGACCCCGGATATGTTTTCTGGGGGGCCTAATTAGCGCTCATTTGAAGAAATTTTTTCAAAATTCAAAAGTCGGGATCTCCTCATTAGTGAATTTTTTTTAAGAAAATTCAGTAATAACACGCGAACTTTAATCGATCATTACGTCATTACACAACACATTTGCGTTTTTGTCTGTAAAATATAACTTAATAAACACATTTCTTGCTCAGTATGGCCTTCTTGCATTACATAATCGAATGATCCCAAAGCTATCTTATTAGTTTATAGTTTCCTTTTTTTTGAGCTACAAATGGGCTTATCTACAAAAAACAAATGGTTTGGTTTTTTTTTTGTTTTTTTACTTTATTTATTTTAAAATAAATTTGCTGTGTTTTATATTTTCATAAAAAAATAGTAACCCTTCTGGAATGAAACACTAAATGTTTAAATTTCACGTCAAAATACTATACAATCTTTAAAACGCTCTTCTGAGAAATCGTGATATATCAATTAAGCCCCTACGTCCTGAGGACGACGATATAAAAAGTTTCTTCAAATGAGCGCGAACTAGGATCCCTAGAAACTATATCCTGGGTCAGTTTCAATTTATATATATATATATATATATATATATATATATATATATATATATATATATATATATATATATATATATATATATGTATGTGTGCGTGTGTGTGTGTGTATAGATAGATATATTGACAGACATCTCAGATGGAATTTTCATGTAGAGAGCCTAGTGAAGAAATTAAGATAATTAATTGCAAATTTTAAATTCATGTCAGTGTTTCTGACATTTCCCATCTAAAAGTCTCGTATCACTCTTTTGTTCAGAGTTTGCTATCTTATGGAGTTGTAGGTTCGGGTGGACTTAAAAACTACTGCAGCAAACTTGAGGTTGTACAAAAGTATATACTAAAAATTATATACAAGAAATGCAAATTGTATCGCAACAATGACCTTTTCAGAATATCACAAATAATGGATGTGCGACAGGTGTAGGCATTTTGGATTTTGAATTGGATCCACAGAAATAAGGATGTGTTGGCATATTCTGAACACCAGTATAGTACGAGGGAACAGTTAGCTGCATTGATCAGACCACGAAACGTAATAGCAAAAAGTAATGGAAATATCTGGGTCCAAGACTGTATAATTTATTGCCAGATAACATACAACAATTACATACTTTATACAATCAGAAGCTACACCGATAGAAAGACGAATAAGAGCGTGCAAGAAAAAGTAAGAGAAGAAATATGCTTACTTAAAGACATGTGAGGAATATGGAAACATTTAAAACAAAAATTTAAGGCGAAATAACTTCCTGGCATCAATATTTGATGGACACATACTTTAAAAAATGAGGAGGTAGCCAAGAGGTAAATTAATAGATAAATCCTAGTTCTACTTTTTATTCGCTTAGTTTATTGATCCTTCTGATAACGCTTACTTTGTTAGCGAAACCGTCGTCAGATATGAAGAATGTATTGTGGTAAATTGGGTTCTCCAAAGCGTACTTATCAGTGCTCATCACAAGTTCCAAGCTTCACTCAGTAATATTCTATTACTATTTTTTTAAGTTAAATATCAACAATCATTTTAATCCTTACTTTACACTCACCTGGTATAACGTTTTCTTTTTAAAGCTAGAAAGTCTAACATAGGATTCTCATCAGAAGTATGTGAAACGCCTTGAGGTTTTTTAAATGGGTTATTTATCTTATTTCTAATATATTGTGGTCCACATACTTGGCTTTATCTCTAAGAACCGTCACTTTTCATATCTTATATTACAAGGACAACTAATCCAACTCATGTAAATTGTGTTACAATGTAAACAAAGTAACTTCTAGATTTACGTTTCGTGTAAAAATATAGTGTTCTGTTCTATTTAAAACGAAACACCCTGAGTATCTCATTTCACGTGCATTTTTTAAATTGCTGAAACACGTAATTTAATATGTCAAGGGGGACACTTTTTATGACCAATTTGCACACTGCGACTTCAATCCCCTAGCGAGAGTGGGTCTCACCCTTAAAATTTCAACTGTAACATGGCATGGATTGATACCTCGTTTAAAGGGGCGTTGAATTTTATTTAAAATGGCCCCTTGTTCGGAAAATTCGGTTTCGTAGTTTCTGAGAAAATACTAGAATTATAGAAAATTATGTTGATACTAGTAGCGCATTTCATTGTTAGTAAGATTTAATAATATAACAAAACTCTGACGCAGCAAGTGCGTTATGGTAGTGAATTTTCATTAAAATGTTTTTATTGCAAATATGTGTGTTTTCTTTTTAAGAAAGCAGGCATCAATTTTGGTTACCAGTATAACCTATATAGTAAAAACAATGTGCCATGTTTCATAAAAATAACTTTATTGTGTGAAAATGTACAAAAATTTCCAAAAGTTAACCTAAAGTGTTCCCGGAAAAACTGGTTTCTTGGTCAACCTTATAGGTTAATAGCAAATTGGGCTATTCAAATATGAAGCATTTGATCAAAATTCGCTACCATAACGCACTTGCTGCATCCAGAATTTCTTTTCTTACAAACATGCATTATATTTCGATTGAAAATGCAAAAATGCAATAACATAAGGCGTGTATTATTTTTAAAAAAAGAAAATTTGTATCACCAACGACTTATGGGCCAGCCTGTGATTGTAGAAATATTTTTTAAGATGTAGCTCAAGATACCCTATAATTGATATATACAATTTTTTTCGTATCTTGTATAATAACAGATATATTGAGCTTTATTGATTTTTTACGAAAATTTCCTCAAAAATTATATACCATTAAACGATAAACTCTATAGCTAAGACTACTGCCAAGCATCAGAGAAAGGGTCTATTTGAAATGAATTTTCTGGAAACATTTTAGTAAAATGAAGGACAATGACGGTTGAAACTAAGACTTCAGAGTTTGTGAGACATTTGATTTCCATAGCCCGTATTAGATTCAAGTTATTTGCCTAAATGTTGCCGATTATGGCGTTTTAAATCGCAATTTTGACGTTTTGAGGAATTAAATGCCTATAACTTTTTTGTCTTTTGACCTACATAGCTTAATTTTGGTAGGTAACTTACCTATAAGTATATAAACCCGCGTACCAAATTTGGTTTCCGTTACTTGGTTAGTTCCGGAGATATGAATTTTTTTTGAAAGAAAACACAAAATTTTCCGGGAAAACCTGGGCAGATTTTCCTGGCTAACAAACTTATCGAAGCCATTTGCAAAAGGAATTTATTCACCAAATTTAATCAAAATCGGCCTATTTTTTTTGAGTTATCGGTATGATACACACACACACACATATATATATATATATATATATATATATATATATATATATATATATATATATATATATATATATATATATATATATATATATATATATATAAATTGAAACTGACCCCGGATATGTGTTCTGGGGGGCCTAATTAGCGCTCATTTGAAGAAATTTTTTCAAAATTCAAAAGTCGGGATCTTTTCATTAGTGAATTTTTTTTAAGAAAATTCACTAAAAGCGTTAATGCCGCAGGTTGCTCGTTACTTAGAAACAAAGTCAACAATTTACACAAAACGTAGATTGGTTTTTAGTGAATTTTCTTAGAAAAAATTCACTAATGAGGAGATCCCGATTTTTGAATTTTGAAAAAATTTCTTCAAATGAGCGCGATCTAGGACCGTAGAACCCATATCCGGGGCCAGTTTCAATTTTTATATGTTTATATATATATATATATATATATATATATATATATATATATATATATATATATATATATATATATGCGTATGTGTGTGTGTATCATACCGATAACTCAAAAAATAATAGACGGATTTTGATAAAACTTAGCATGTACCTTTTTTTTATAAGTGGCTTGGATAAGTTTGTTAGCCAGAAAAATTTTACCCGGTTTTCCAAAAAAATTTTGGGTTTTATTTCTGAAAAAAATTTAACTAAAAAAAAAATAGAAAAGCTATGGTAACCAAATTTGGTGCATAAGTTTACGATATTAAAAGGAAACGATATACTAAAATTTATATTTCTATGTTAAAAGAAAAAGAAGTTATAAAAAATATTTGGTGCCAGATCATTTCTATGAAAATTCACCACCATAACGCACTTGCTGCGCCCAGACTTTTCATTTACTGGGTGTTCAATGTTTAACGTGGTTTTTAGTACTGCCAGAAAAATTGCATAATTTTTGTCAACTTTTTTGTTGACTTTATGTTAATGATAAGAGAACTAATATAATTTGTCGTGGTTGGAGACTTTAAGGCTTAAATTACTAGATCTTCTGTTTGCGGGAATGTGAGACAATGTTATTAAAATGGTTTACTCTTTAGAAGATATGAATGAACTGCTAAAACTATAGTACAGCAATAATGATGGCGCTAGAACTGTTTCAAGACGTAGTTTAGTCAAAAAACACAGCCTAAACAACTGGTGAGAAAATTTGACGAAGCTGGTTCAGTACAGGATAAAAATTCTGGACGCAGCAAGTGCGTTATGGAAATGAATTTTCATAAAAAACGTTTTTAATAGCAAATGTCTTTAATGCAAGCAGATATCAATTTGGGTACCGGTATAATCTATATAGTAGAAATAATGTACCATATATAATCAAATTCTATTGTTTGAAAATGTACAAAAATTTTCCGAAAATAAACTTAAAATGTTTCCGAGAAAACTGGTTTCCTAGCCGACGAACCTTAGGCTAATAGCAAATTGATTTATTGAAATTTGAAGCATTTAATGAAAATTCGCTACCAAAACGTACTTGCTGCGTCTAGATATTTTTTCCCACAAACATGCATCATATTTCGATAAAAAATGCAAAAATGTAATAATATAAGAGATGTTCGAAAAAAATGTAGGTACTTATGGGCCACCTGTGATTGTCAAAATATTTTTATAAGATGGAGCTCCAGACACCCTATATTTAACGTATAAAATTTTGTCTCGTATCTTGTATAATAACAATGATATTGACGTTGCATCAACCTATATATATATATATATATATATATATATATATATATATATATATATATATATATATATATATATATATATATATATATATATGAGACATGCTTGGTTCTCGGGTTAAACCGCGTCCAGAATTTATGGAAACTCGACGTTTCGGCTCCTGTTTTGGAGCCATTTTCAAGAGGTAAAGGAAATATGTAAGGACACTCTAAGGCCTCAATCTGCCTACTCCTTAGAGTGGTGGACAAAGGTGGGTAAAGGAAATATGTAAGGACACTCTAAGGCCTCAATCTGCCTACTCCTTAGAGTGGTGGACAAAGGTAGGTAAAGGAAATATGTAAGGACACTCTAAGGCCTCAATCTGCCTACTCCTTAGAGCGGTGGAGAAAGGTAAGTTCGTTGCAAGTCTTGTCTTATATATGTCGTTCCGTCTACCTGTTTCGTCATCAGTGAAAGTAGTGGGGTCACCGTCAATTAAGTGGGGGGCATTGGTCACGGTATTTAGAGGAGGATTAATCCTCCAATTAATCACCAACACCTTATGGGCCACATGTTATTGTACAAATAATTTTATAAGATGCAATTCAAAACACCCTGTAATTAACCTTTACAATTTTTTCCTCGTATTTTGTATAATAATTAATTTATTTTCTGATTTTGACGGTGCAATCGAAAATCTTATTTGTTTCAGATTGCTTAAATTAAAACTATGTCAACAAAGAAATGGCTAACATCAGCTTGTATACTCCAGTTAAATGAGCACCTGTGGTCAACAAATGCAACGGCACGTATTTCTTTCTGTAGTAATCTGGTTTGGGAACCCAGATATTGAATCAGAAAATATACCTACTCCTCAACTTGCTCCCGTTTGTGTTCAACACAAAATCGCTAATGCAGTCAATCAGAAACAAAACGCATAATCACCCCAAAAACGACAAAATAAAAAGGAAAGTCAATGACGGAATATAAAACTGTTTACCATAAGCTTAAATAAACTAAATTTAATAAATTTTCCAAGCAAAAGTACCCACTGTTTTATTAATAAATATTTATCGTGATATCATGACATGTATATATTACATATAGACTTGGAGACTACTTCTCTGGCTTCACTGTTGGTTTTCGTTTTTGTAGGTGAAGGACGTAACCAGCACGTGAGCTAACTGGAGCAAGTGGCCCTTATGAAAATGTTTTAAAGAAAATTCACTAAAACGGCTGGACTTAGGTATAGGACATTATGCAGAAAACGTGTCTAAAATTTCACGTGCTATCTAAAAATACAATAATATATAGGGTGTCCTATTTAAAATAAAAAATATCCACTTCAGTAAACTGCCAAATTTTCAAAATCTTCCAAAGTCTAGTTTTCGAGAAATCGATCGCGGGCGTTCGTCCGGGGACAGCCTGTATATATATATATATATATATATATATATATATATATATATATATATATATATATATATATATATATATATATATATATATATATATATATATATATATATATATATATATATATATATATATATATATATATAACGATTTTGAAAGATCCTAAATATGAATATTAGCTTCTGTAATTCACGTAGAAAATTTTCGAAAATTCAAATAAGGGACTTCTACATTAGAGAATTTTTTACGAAAATTTGCTAATACAATCCAACTTTTGAGTGCTACATTAGTTTCTGGATAAAGTCTCCAGTGATTGATATACCCTGTAAATCTATCGAATTTGGGATCTTCGGTACACCCCTAAAAAAACTCAAATCCACTTACTAGAGACATGTGAGCACGCTCGGTTTGTATAGACTGGCACAAAGTCAATTTATTTACGCCAAGATAACTTTACTTAATACCTGTTCGAATTTAATAGGCAGCCAATAAGATGCAGGCTGATTGACTGACAGAATAGTAATTTTATCTCAAAGAGTTCATCCGAATAAATATAGACAGATGTTTAAATGCGGAAAGAAAAAATAGGAACTGAAAATAGATTGAAAGGTTTCTAAAAATAGGCGTTCAACTTTGTTACTGTTTAGATATGGATTTTATGTTTATGGACTCGTTTAATTATTACTTCTTCAGCATCGAGATGGGCTCTTCTAACGCTTTTAATTTGTTTATCCAGATCACGGATCCATTAATATTTTTAATATAACAATTATGGGATGATTGCTATTCAAAACAAACCTTCAAGCTATCTCAGAATTTTCCGGTTATTTATTTTCATTCATTAAGTACTCAACTAAATGCTTCACTTAATACCGACGTTCACAGACTTCAAAAATAAAATAATATAATAATTTTAAAATACTGATCTGCAAACATAAACTGAATTCTAATTATTAATAAATTGACATTTCTAAACTTAATCCTAATTATGAATTACTTACCATTTCTATCAGAAGTTTGGAATTTGAAACCCTATTCTGTTAGGTAGTTCGTCAAGGGCATAAATTATATACGAGGTAAGCGAAATTTCCCGCCCTGACTATACAGGAAACGGCGGGAACTCTTAATTAAATTTTATTTTTCAATATAGTTCCCCCTAACACCAATGCACTTATTACATCGTTTTAGCAACAATTAGATACCCCTAAAAAATATTCTTTCGTATTGTCCTCAAAATATGCCCAAACTGCCGCTTTTACCTCTTGGTCGTCACTGAAATAGCGAAGGTCCTTTTTCAAATTTCTAAATAGGGGAGCCATATTGGACTATACAGGGGGTGATCATTTTTTTTTATATTTCAATAAGAAGCGGCCACATCACCCAAGATGTGGGAGCAGTATTCGAGGTTTGTCCTTATTTGTGAAGTATATAAGGTATAGAGATTATCTGGTGAAAAGTATTTGCGAGCCGGGAAGAGGAAACCTAATTTCTTAGCAGCCGCTTCTGCAATTAATGTGACGTGTTGGTGCCACTTGAGATTTCGATCCACAAAAATGCCAACAAGTGAAAAAGACCCATTACTTTGAATAATTGGTTGTTCATTGTGATGGGTCTAGGGTTGGTGTATCTCTTATGAGAAAGCAAGACTGAGATTTGGTGGAGTTGAATTGTACAAGATTTCTACTTCCCCAGTCTAATATTTTTTGAAGATCCACAGAGACAGAACCCTCCATGAGTCTGCGATCCTCATCTAATTGGGCTGAAGAGACAGGCTTAGAATATTGTATATATGACTGGAGGGTGCTGTCGTCCGCGTAACTGCGAACTGGGTTGGATGTGCTAGAGAGGAGGTAATTGATGTGGAGAAGAAACAAAGTAGGGGCTAAAGCTGAACCTTAAGGGACTCCTGCATTAATTGGATGCAGTTTAGAGGAGTGGCCATCTACGACAACAGAAATGCTCCGGTTGGAGAGTAAATTTGCTGTCCAGGTACAGAGTTTTGGTGGTAGGCCATAGGCCGGAAGTTTATTAAGCAGCGCTGTGTGCCAGACCTCGTCGAATGCTTTAGATATGTCTAGAGCGACAATCTGAGATTCACCGTGTAGTTCCATAGACTTGTTCCAAGAATGGGTGACAAAGGAAAGGAGGTCGGCAGTTGATCTACGCTGGCGGAATCCATACTGCTGTCGTGGATTAGACTGTGTTTTTCGAGAAATGTTAGTAATTCGGTGTTTATATATTTTCCATTACTTTAGAGAAGACTGAAAGGGGAGAAATAGCCCTGTAGTTGCTAAGAAGCGCTGTGGATCCTTTCCTGTGGACGCGTTGTACTTAAGCAGTTCTCCAGTTACAAGGAAATATGCCTCTATTGTGAGATGTCTTAAACATACGAATCAGGACCATTTCAAATAGACCCTTTCTCTGATGCTTTGGCAGTATTTTGGGTTAAGTTTATGGTTTAACGGTCTATAATTTTTAGCTAATTTTCGTAGAAAAAAATCGTTAATGAGGATACCGCGACTTTTGATCTTAAAAAGATTTCTTCAAATGAGCGCAAACTAGGCCCCCTAGAATCCATATCCAGGTTTACTTTCTGCTTCCATATATACAGAGTGACGCATTTCTACGGTAAAGCTCAATATAATTCTTATTATGCAAAATACGAGAAAAAATTGTATACGTTACTTATAGGGTGTCTTGAGCTGCATCCTATAAAATTATTTTGACAATCACAGGGGGGGGGCATAAGTCGTCGGTGTTACCTACGATTTTTTTAACATTCCTTATTGCATTTTTGCATTTTTCATCGAAATATGATGTTTGTAAAAAAATTGAGACGCAGTAAGTGCGTTTTGGTAGCGAATTTTCATTAAATGTGTCAAAATTCAATAAATCAATTTGCTATTAACCTAAGGTTCGTCGGCTAGCAAACGAGTTTTCTCGGAAACATTTTAAGTTTATTTTCGGAAAATGTTTGTACATTTTTAAACCATTTTAAGTTATTTTTATAAAGTATGGTACATTGTTTCTACTATATAGGTTATACCGGTGACCAAATTGATGCCTGCTTGCATTTAAGAGACAAATTTGCTATTAAAAACATTTTGATGTAAATTCACTTCCATAAGGCTTTTGCTGCGTCTGGACTTTTTTCAATTTGCGCATTGTTCATAACCTTAACAAACAAATTTGAACATTTTGGACGTAGTGTATATAATTATCCTTGCAACTGTCACAATTTAATTTCGTATCCAAGATCGCCGATTCAATGGCAAAATTAAATAAAATGTTATGTTAAAAAAATTGTAAAATGTTCTTGTTATTACGTTCGTTACTTGTTATTTAACATTATACAGAGTATAAATTAAAAAAGCTTAGTAAAAATCATGATTCCGACAAAACGGATTAAATTGAATGAAAATAGAAACATGTCTAATCCCCAGATCCTTCGACTCAAGCAGCCGAGTATATAATTAATATTTGGACATGGGCATAATCATTTTGTTTTCACTGCGGTGAAAACAGCTTTCTCGTTATTCTCCCGATATTAATTGGATTATGAGTTTTATTTTTAGAAAGAAATCGTGAAAAAACAAAAACAATAACTTTATTTATTTGCGAAAATCTAATTATCACCTTCTCCGTTTTCCGTTCAAATAGCATTGTTTTGAAATATACTTTAAGAGGCTGAGAAAAACTCCATTGATTTTCAAAGCAATGCAAACACAGCGCCTTTCGTTTACATATTTTAATTATTGATTTTATTTGACAACTTTACTAATAAAATGTATTATGAAAAAATCAAGAGGTATAAAATTTAAACTTTTATTTTTAACTTAGTATCTTAAAGCGTAGCACATTATAAAATTTCGAAAGTAGTTTAAAAAAATACTAAAATCATGGAAAAACTCCAAAAAATACAATCTTTGACACCCTATATCTTCAAAACGAAACGTTCTTCACTATCTATTTATAAGAACTACCAATCTTAGAGTAAAATATAAAATATTGGACACTTACTAAAAAATAAATGTATATGTGTTTATGCACAAAGCCAGGGGGCGCTCCTTATCACTCCACCTCTGCCCCACATGCCGACGCTCATTAAAACAATACTAAAATTGTTGTTCGATTGAGCTTTTTTCAACGTCTTCTATTTCCACGACTATTTCGCCTCACCATCCTGGAAATTTTGCGAACCCCTGCCTTTCTGCATGGGGAAGGGATCTTTAACGTGCCAACATCGCATGGTACACGGGACCGACAGCTTTCCCAAGCAGCATTTAAAGTCAAATTGACGTAAAATCGCCCCAACAATAGCCTCTGGCCTTGACGAGATCCCAGCAATTGATCTCAAAAATGCGCGCCAGAACTTGCTCCTGTCCTGACTCGTCTATTTCAGACATCTTACAATAGAGGCATATTCCCTAGTAACTGGAAAATTGCTCGAGTACAACCCATCCCCAAGAAAGGATACAAAGCGCTTCCTAGCAACTACAGGCCTATTTCTCTCCTTTCAGTCGTCTCTAAAGTGATGGAAAAGTATATAAACACCGAATTACTAAAATTTCTTGAAAAACACAGTCTAATCCACGACAGGCAGTATGGATTCCGTCAGCGCAGATTGACTGCCGACCTCCTTTCTTTTGTCACCCATTCTTGGAACAAGTCTATGGAACTACACGGTGAATCCCAGATTGTCGCTCTAAACATATCCAAAGCATTCGACCAGGTCTGGCACGCAGCGCTGCTTAATAAACTTCCGGCCTATGGCCTACCACCAAAACTCTGTACCTGAACAGCAAATTTCCTCTCCAACCGGATCATTTCTGTTATCGTTGATGGCCATTCCTCTAAACTGTATCCAATTAATGCAGGAGTTCCTCAAGGTTCACCTTTAGCCCCTACTTTGTTTCTTCTTCACATCAATGACCTCCTCTCTAACACATCCAACCCAGTTCACAGTTACGCGGACGACAGCACCCCCCACTCAAATATACAATATTCTAAGCCTGTCTCTTTAGCCCAATTAGATGAGGATCGCAAACTCATGGAGGGTTCTGTCTCCGTGGATCTCCAAATAATATTAGACTGGGGAGGAAGTAGAAATCTTGTACAATTCAACACCACCAAATCACAGTCTTGCTTTCTTTCTCATAAGAGATACACCAGCCCTAGACCCATCACAATGAACAACCAAGTGATTCAAAGTAATGAGTCCTTTTCACTTGTTGGCATTTCTGTGGATCAAAATCTCAATTGGCACCAACATGTCACATCAATTGCAGAAGCGGCCGCTAAGAAATTAGGTTTCCTCTTCCGGGCTCGCAAATAATTTTCACCAGCTAATCTCTATACCTTATATACTTCACAAATAAGACCAAACCTTGCATACTGCTCCCACATCTGGGGTGCTGCTGCCGCTTCTACACTCGCTACCCTGGACTCCATTCAGAAGAGAGCTATACGTCTCATCGGTGACCCTACCCTTACCCAAAGTTTGCCATCCTTTGCCCACCGACGCGCCGTTGGTGACCTCTCTCTTTTTTATAGATATCTGCACGGGCACTGCTCAGAGGAGCTTTCTTCCATAGTTCCTCCACCTGCTGCCCCCAACAGATCTACCAGGGGAACAGAGAGAATGCACCCTTTTATTGTCCACGTCAACAGATATAGAACATCTTGTTGTGCCCGCTCTTCTGTCCCGAGGACTGTAGAATTTCTTGCCGGCACATGTTTTTCCTTCTTCCCCGAACCTCCAAACCTTCAAGTCCATAATTAACAAGTTGCCTCTTTCCTCCTTGTCAACACCCACGGTACGATAGTATTTAGGCTGTAAGCCCTCGTGATGTGTTGTTGAAAAGTCATTTTCAAGTAAAATTTAGGTGTATTTTACCAATGTGGGGAATAAACTAAAAGTTAAAAGTAATAGGGAAGTCGATAATAGGTCCAGCAAGGCATTTCAACCAACGCGTTTTAGTTATATTTAGGGCATTTTCATTCTATATTGGACCAATGGACGTAATAGTAATTTATTGGTAAATACGTCCAACGTTTTACATAAAACCGCAAGTGCCGTGAAATTCCTAACAACGAACTGCGCATGTGACAGTATTTTGTAGGATCTGTAGTTATGTATGTATTAACAAACAGTAGATATTAGGAACTAGGTATGCCCATTTTTGTTGAAAAATGACATGTTGAATCATCAAAGAAGATACTTTAAATATTCGGATCAATGATAAAGGTAATTCGCACGGTATGAAGAAAAAAACCACTGCGGTTATGTTTTTTTCTGTTAACATGATTATGAGACTTTGATATAATTCAAGCGCCACTGTAAAAAGGAAAATTAGTTAAAATTAAAAACTATTCAAAATTATTGAAATTCTGATTTTGAGGATTGGTGAACAAGACAAAACTGTCCCACTCTCATTGTATACAAGTATTACTTTATGTTTTTTTCGACTTAAAATTTAATAACACTAGATTCAACAAAAATGGTTTTTAGTTTTCCAATACAATCAAAATGCAAACATCGTTTAATATGGCTACCGGTGTAACATTATTGACCTGAAACTTAATTCTGATCTGTTTTTTTACTTATGAAGTCAACAATTTCCAATGACAAGGCAAACTAACCAAACGTTGAAGGCATTTTGTCCTATTATGGGAATTTCAACTATATGGTAAACGAATTTAGTTTAAATCATACATTTTCATATATCGATATATATATATATATATATATATATATATATATATATATATATATATATATATATATTTGTGTGTGTGTGTATTACTTATATACGTGCACACCGGAGAGACATATAAGAATGATTATATAGCGTTTTTGATCTTTGATTCCATAATATGTTATAGACATTAATAGAGCGAAAATAAGTGAATAAACATAAACATATGACAGCTGACCGTGTTGCCAAAGCTTCATTCCATTGGCATAAAAAGGGATCTATTATATTAAGGGGTAAACGTGCTGATTTCAAATCAGCAGCTTTTTCTTCCATATGGCTGTATATAGATGTCTAGGTAAATCCACCATTTCCATTACAGATCTTTCAAGAGTGCCAGTTAATATGTGTTTGTACGGTGCGTCTTGTACTAAGCTCCAGTGTTCTTCCCTTTTGTTTTCCATGTCCCTTTTTGCTATCACTATATAATCTTCGGTTCTTACCAGTTGATAACTTTCACCTTCTTGACCACCCTTCTTTGCTAGTTGATCAGCTTCTTCGTTGCCTTTGATGCCTGCATGACCATTAATCCAGACAAATACACATCTTCTTCCATCTCTCTCCAAAATTTATAGCTTTGCCTTGAGTCTGCAGATGATTGGATTGGTAAACATACTTTTCTGGTTGCTGAGTGTTGTAATTAAAGCTAACGAGTCTGTAAAGGTCAAATACTTATCGAATGGATCTGTCAAGGCTATATCGAGGGCCCTTATTACTGCTGTTCTCTCGGCTGTATAAATTGAGGTTATCTTATCAAGCTTAAACATATACTTGCTTTTGTTGTAGGCGCAATATACTCAAGCCCCGGTGCTGTCTTCTGTTTTGAAGCCATCCGTGAGGATTAAAGCGGCCCTTTAATTATTATTTTTATTTATTTTTTTTATTTTAAAGAATATGCATTTTTATTAGTTCATTTGCGCAGCATATAGAATATGTTTTACTATATAAAAAAACTGATACATAATCTTATATTGTGTTTTCTTACTCATGCTATTTAATTTATTTAAATTTTTCTAAAATATATGTATAGCATTAGACCACACACACCACACATCAGGTCAAAAAAGGTCAAATATATATTCAGCATTCTGCAACGTTGAATGCAACCCGCATCTTTTAACCTTTACATATGCTTATTGGTGTTTTCTGTTACAGGTTGCCAAGCTGTTTTCCTATACTTGGGAAATGGGATTGTTTGTTTGTAAGTCAGTGCATTACATGCAGAATGTATCAGCTGTGTGTTCTGTTATAACCCTGACAGCTATTAGTATTGAACGGTAAGTGTTTTTATTATCTATCGATTCTGGTGTCTCTAATAGCTTAGTCTTAATAGCCACGTAAAATATCTTGATTATTATAAGCCATAAATATTGCCATATAAAATATTATAACTATATTATCACAATATCTGTAATAAATCGAAAACAGTATAAATTATTCACTTTTCTAGTAATTAGTGAATTTTCTTAGAAAAAATTCACTAATGAGGAGATCTCGACTTTTGAATTTTGAAAAAATTTCTTCAAATGAGCGCGATCTAGGACCCCTAGAACCCATATCCGGGGTCAGTTTCAATTTTTATATGTTTATATATATATATATATATATATATATATATATATATATATATATATATATATATATATATATATATATATATATATATTATATATATATATATATATATATATATATATATATATATATATATATATATATATATATATATATATATATATATATATATATATATATATATATATATATATATGTATCACACCGATAACTCAAAAAATAATGGGCCAATTTTGATAAAATTTGGCATGTACTTTTCTTTTGTAAATAGCTTGGATAAGTTCGTTAGTCAGGAAAATCGGACGAGGTTTTCCGGGAAAATTTTGAGTTTTCATTCGAAAAAAAATATTATCTCAAAAACTAATTAGCCGATTTTAATAAAATTTGGCATGTACCTTTCTTTTGTAAATTGCTTTGACAAGTTTGTTAGTCAGGAAAATCGGACGAGGTTTTCCGAGAAAATTTTGAGTTTTCTTTCGAAAAAAATTTTTATCTCAAAGAATAATACGCTGATTTTGATAAAATTTGGCACGTACCTTCCTTTTGTAAAAGGCTTTGACATGTTCGTTAATCAAAAAAATCGGACGAGGTTTTCCGGGAAAATTTTGAGTTTTCATTTGAAAAAAATTTTTATCTTAAAAAATAAAAAATCTATGATAACCAAATTTGGTAGGTAGGTTTACGATATAAAAAGCAAACTATATACCAAAATTTAGATTTCTATGTTACAAGAAAAAAAATTATAAAATATTTTGTGCCAGATCATTTCTATGAAAATTCACTACCATAACGCACTTGCTGCGTCCAGGCTTTTTTTTATTGACTTTGTTATGTATTAGTGAATTTTCTTTTAAAAAATTAACTAATGGGGAGATCCCGACTTTTGAATTTTGAAAAAATTTCTTCAAATGAGCGCAAACTAGGCCCCCTAGAATCCATATCCGGGGTCAGTTTCAATTTCTATACGTTTATATATATATATATATATATATATATATATATATATATATATATATATATATATATATATATATATATATATATATAGTAATAGTTATATTTATTGAGATAGATTATACAATGTAACATTTGGCAAATAAGTTGATAACTTGTGCTTGTCCAAGTCACAATTTTGATAGGTTTATCCAAATAGAGTAATCAAAACTTGTAAAGATGACATTGATTACTAAAATTTTGACATACCAAATAATTCGTTTTGCTTCCTTAATAAATCTGTTCATCGTCAACCCCATTCTGTGCATTTACTTCCGCTCAAAAACCATTTAGTAACACTTTCTGCATTGAATCATTATTTTTTGTTCTTGTTATTTGAGAAAATCCAAATGCCAATTTAGAGAAAATTTTTAAACGGTTTTACCAACTAAGGACAACAACAGTTGCTATTAAACTTGAATTAAAAGTCATCAAAGTGCTTATCTTTAATTAGTGATTTATATATATATATATATATATATATATATATATATATATATATATATATATATGTATATATATATATATATATATATATATATATATATATATATATATATATATATATATATATATATATATATATATATATATATATATATATAGCCAGAAGGGAGAAGTAACAGTCGTTACACGTTAGCGTGCTAATATTTGTATGATATTAAGGGCAATTACGACCAAAAAAACGAGGGCTATATTTTAAAGAAAGTCACTCTGTACTGAAACTCGATATATTTCGCAGGGAGTTCCTAGCATCTTCAGGAGCAAGCAATGTAACTAATTATAAAAGCAAGGCCTAAACATTGAAAACAGGGTAATTCTGCCACAAAACATGCTAAAAAACAACAATGCAAAAAACATCCTTACATTACATGTGAAAACCACGTGAACATTTCTACTTTCAAAACATTGAAAGCTATTCATGAAAAAGTATAAAAAGTTGTCATTAATGTTAAAAAACTAATAAAGCTTTGAAAAATTCGCGTGTAACAAAAGGAAAATCCTAACGTGAAAAAATGGGGTTAGGTGTCCATATATATATATATATATATATATATATATATATATATATATATATATATATATATATATATATATATATATATATATATATATATATATATATATATATATATGTATGTATCACACCGATAACTCAAAAAATAATGGACATATTTTGATAAAATTTGGCAGGTACCTTCCTTTTATTAGTGTCTTGGATAAGTCCGTTACCAAGGAGAATCGAACCAGGCTTCCCGGGAAACTTTTGGGTTTTCTTTTGGAAAAAGTTCATATCTCCGGAAATAACCAAACTATGGCAACCATATTTGACAAGCTGGTTTACATTGTAGAGTCAAACTCTGAACCAAAATTTAGGTTTCTAAGGTGAAAGAAAAAAAGTTATAGGCACTTAATTTTATCAAAATTTTAATGCCACTAAAAGCCAGAGAAGACGCAATACCAAAATATTGGATGTGTTAAACAAAGTCTATTAAATATTATGGACAACGTTTATCTTTTCTTGGCGTAAAAAGTTCAAGGAGTACTAGAAAAATTACTTTAAAAGTTTTTAAATTTTTCTTCTGTAAATGTCAAACTGGAGATTTGAAACGTGAAAATTAGTATAACTCTTGTGTTTTATGAATCGTAAATATTGCATAAAATATATATTAGAATGTTCTAGATTCATGCTACTCTTGTCATTTGTTAAAATAGTTGCAAAATATGCATCTAAAGACCTTACATATTACAAATAAATAACTGAAGACCATTACGGGATATCTACCTTTTATTGTACAATATTCTCCAATTGTTACTGTGGTAGAATGTTTAGTTAGCTTTGGCTTGCTCAACCAGTTTTGTGCAAGTGGTTTGTACTTATCAGTGCTCATCACAGGTTCCAATCTTCACTTAGTAAACTTGACCATTTATATGTCCTTCAGAGAAATATAGTCCTATCACATAATCACCTACAATTTCTCCACCCGTATTCAACGTCGATCTTGTGTGATTTTGTCGTAATAATGGAAATTATGACGATGAAAATCTCCATTTTTATGAAAGCTTGCTTCATCGACAAATAAAAGATAATCCAAAAAATTACGTTGTTTTGCAATTTTTTGTTGGGCACATTAACAAAATTGCATTCGGTTTTCTTAATCTCTACCAATCAGTTTCTGTACTAACTGAACGTGGTAGGGATTAAATGTGTTTCTTCGTAGGATTCGATGTACTGAAGATCGACTTATATGGTTTTCTATTGTCAGTTCCCTCGTACTCCGATGAGGATCTTCAGTAACGGTTAAAAGTATGACTAATTCGTTTTCCTTGTTCTACATTTTTTATTCCTTCCTTTTTCTTATATATAGCTTTCCCCTTATTGGCACCCAGAACATAAACCATATCTACCATTTCTTCTATTGAAAAATTCATTATTGAGCCTTTTACACTCTATCAGCTCTAGATACCTTCACAGTTGGAATATTCTTTGCGTAAGTCGGATGCTGCCTTAAAGACTATACTGTCACTAAATTCTCGTTAGAAACGACCTGGTATCCAGATAGGGTTCGGGTGGTCATACTATAAGTTATGTTGACAACTAGTGTAGTTGCTAAAAAGCTTTTAGAAAACACCAAAAGACTATATCTTAGAAAACAGCTCTATAAGAGCCTCCATGGAGCAGTACTCTTTGCAATTATCCAGATTGGACCAATGATTATGACTAACTAAACGCAACTGAAAAATTGTAGGACCAGTAAGCTCAATTGTCGTTCCATAGGCCGTTTATTAGAAATTCACAGGATATTCTAGCCGCATATAAATATCAGGCACTTACGATTTGGTGTTCTCTGGTGTAGATAGTTGCTGGAACGTAGCTTCTCTTCTGGCAGTAGCCGGCCACTTCTTCACCCTTGCTTCTGAGTCTGGAAGCCCACTAAATCTATACATTGCTTTCATTTCAAAACTATCCACTTTTAATAATTTCTTTATCAAGGAAATCTAGTTTAAAAAAACAGGTCAATTGGGATTTCGAGGGGCACGTTCAAAAACAGTATTTTCGGAATTTTACTTTTCACCCCCTAAGTCCCAGTCACCCCAACTTTATAATTTTAAATGACACCCCCTAGCTTGAGATACATCATTTTAAAGGAATTAAAAATCTTAAGCCAGCGGCGTTCACGAAATTTAAATCCACCGCCAACTTTTGAATTTAGAAGAAAAAAACGTCATCAAATTCGGAATATTTAAAAAATTATATTTAATAGTTTAAGACAAAAACCTACTTTATTAAGTGCTCAAAGTGCCCCCCGTTGTTAGCTAAACAATAAAATAGTCGACTGTCGAATATTTTTCTAACATTTGAATTATTGTTTTTATCAGTAATTTTTCTGAGCGTAATGTTGTTGCAAATTTAGCTCCCCGGTGTCATTTGCGGCTATCAATTTTCCTGGTACGAAGCGATATGGGAACGATAACGCCCATGTCTAAATTAACGATAAATTTCAGATAAAATGAGCCAGTTTTACTTTCTTGATAACTTTGTTATAACTTATTCGTATTTAGTGTTCGATTGCTTGACGACTGCAACGAGTTAAAACCGAGTCTGTTGTGATTAAATTTTAAATTTTGAAAACTTCAAACTCATTTAAATCACTTCAATTTAAAATATTAAATTTAAATAAAACTAACAATCATGGTTTACACTACACAAGAAAGGGTTGAAATAATTTTCTTGTATGGTGCTCAGAATAGGTGTGCTCGTAATACCGCCCGAGTTTTCAACGAAAGGCATCCTGAAAAAAAGGTGGGACACCAATATGTGCTAAGTCTTGCACGAAAATTTGAAGAAACTGGTTCAGTATGTAACAAAGTCAATAAGTAACCACGAGTTCTTAACGAAGCTGCACAAGTTGAGGTTTTAGGATGTTTTGCCGCTGAACCTACAACTTCAATTCCAAAAGTCGCTGCATTAACGAATATTTCCGTCGGCTCCATACATAAAGTTTTAAAACTTTACAAGTTATTTCCTTATAAATTTGCCATTCTCCATCAACTCGGCGAGGATGATTATGATAGAAGGATTCAGTTCTGTGAATTAATGACTGCCAGAATTCAAGACGATAGGGATTTGGTAAAGAATATTTGCTTTAGTGATAAATCAACGTTCTTTCTGAATGGTTTTGTTAATAAACACAACTGTAGATATTGCGATAATCAAAATCCACGAGTGTTCGTAGAGGGTCATACACAGTTTCCACAAAAAATTAATGTCTTGGCGGGAATTCTTGGAAATGAAATAATAGGCCCTTTGTTTGTTGAAGAAAATTTAACTGGTGATTTGTATTTAAATTGTTTGGAAAATTGTGTTTACCCACTCATAACAGAGTCCTTTGAAAACTAACTTAATGAAGATGCTGGATGAACAAAATTTGCACTATTAACAGGACGGTGCACCACTACACTATGCCTTACGTGTTCGCGAGTGGCTTAATCAAAGATTTCCCGACAAATGGATTGGCAGACGAGGCGCCCTGGAATGGCCCGCCAGATCTCCGGACTTAACACCACTGGACTTCTTCCTTTGGGGTTATTTGAAATCAGTTGTGTACCATTATCCTCCACCAGAGAATATTCAGGTTCTAAAAGATAGGACCACCCAAGCTTGCCGACAAATTACTACAGAAACATTTCAAAACGTTAAAAGAGAATTCGTCGATCGACTATTTTATTGTTTAGCTAACAACGGAGGGCACTTTGAGCACTTAATAAAGTAGGTTTTTGTCTTAAACTATTTTTTTTTAATATTCCGATTTTCATGAGGTTTTCTTATTCTAAATTCAAAAGTTGGCGGTGGATTTCAATTTCGTAAACGCCGTTGGATTAGGATTTTAAATACCTTTAAAATGATGTATCTCAAGCTAGGGGGTGTCATTTAAAATTATAAAGTTGGGGTGACCGGGGCTTAGGGGGTGAAAAGTAAAATTCCAAAAATACTGTTTTTGAACGTGCTCCTCGAAATCCCAATTGACTTGTTTTTTTTTAACCACATTTCCCTGATAAAGAAATTATTAGGGGTGGCTAATTTTGAAATGAAAGCACTGTATGTATATAACTCATGCTAACCTGGGATTTAACTGATCGTTCGCGCACAGGTGAGTCGCTTGCTTGGCCGTTGGTGTCGATCACTCTCTAGAAAAAATGAAGCTACGAAAGAATTATTGCGTACATGCGCAGTGCACCAAACAATCGACGAATGCCGCAGTACATATACACGGCCAATCATTCCCACCTAGCACCATGGAACGAAACTAAACCAAAACGTCATGATCTGCATTAACAATGACCAAAAAAAAGAACATTAAAATAACGATTTCATTCTTGAACATCACCTCCGTAAAATACCATTTTATTTCACCTTATTGGTTTGGCAAGGGACACAGTTTAGTAACTGGCCGTTTCAACTCTCCCAATGCCGTTTTCACGGTCACGACGCGGATGATACCGTCTGGTCCTGGATGGACTGAGACGATACGTGCCATACGCCATAACCTGAAAAGAGTCCCATCTGCGGTCAATCTAGCTGGGATAAGATATTTTGAATTTTTGTTGCTATCTTTTGTTGCTAACATGGCCCGAGTAACTTACCTAAAATCCCTAAAGAGACATAAGATTTAAATTTAAATTAACACAGACACAGTTTAGTAACTGACCATTTGAACCCTCCCAATGCCGTTTTCACGGTGACGACACGGATACTGCCGTCTGCTTCTGGATGGACTGAGACGATACGTGCCATACGCCATAACCTGAAAAGAATCCCATCTGCGGTAAATCTAGCTGGGATAGGTGAATTTTGAATATTTGTTGCTATCTTTTGTTGCTAACATGACCCAAGTAACTTACTTAAAATCCCTAGAGACATAAGATTTAAATTTAAATTAACACAGACGTCTAAAGATAACAGAAATCTCTCACTATTTCGTCTCAAGTAATTTGCACAAAAGTCTATACATACGCCTGTATAAACTTAAACAATCCTAGTTCGAAAGAGAAATATTAATATTATCCCTTGAAGTACAGAGGAAAGGGCTTGCAGACGAAATTAGGTACACACTACGTTTTTGGGGTATATATTACACTCCTTTCTGTATCTACGACTACTAATGAAATTTCCAGTGCTTTTGTAGAGTCCTAAGTAAAAAACTGGCATTTTACGAGATCTGCTTTTGCTCATTACTTTCGCATTTTAGGTCTATTGAATAACGTTCACTTCTTTTCAGTACGAGATGTAAATATAAATTTTTAATCTGATACACACAAGTTTGAAGATTTTATGCAAGACAATCTTAATACAAAATTTAAAAAATAATATCAGGCACATAGAAAGGTGTTAATCTTTCAAATATAAGTCAGTCCTTTCAAAGCTTTTTTACGTTATTTAATTTTCCAGCTTAAAAATTAATAAAAATGAAATATACTCAAATTAATGTGGAAAAATAAAAAGTTAGGCTGAAAATTCATTTTGATTCATTTTTTTTATAAAGATTAGGTTTTCATCAAAAATTTAATTAAATTTAAAATGATAAATTACAGGGATAATTTTAGAAGCTCTGCCCAAGATGTAAAATTAGTTCTCATTCAACTGTTTCTTTGGTTCTTAGCATTAATAATTTTTTGTAGGGTTAGTAAATATAAGGATTTTGTATACAAAAGAATAGATACCTTTCTACCTTAATAATTAAATTGTTCTCATAAAAATTCGGTAAAATATATAAATATGTCAGATTTTCCCTTATCAACTTAAATCAAAATTTAAATTTTATAATAAATTGTTAGCATTTTTAAAAATTGAACTGTCTCAGTAAAGATTGCACTGGTAGTTTAAAGTTAAATTAGAGAAAAAAACTAAGATCCTTTTTGTCCTCCCTTGTGTTTCATGTTGTCCGCTGCCTTCCTAGTTTGTTAGAAATTCACCATGACAGGCTCCATTGGTTGGAAAATATTATATATATATATATATATATATATATATATATATATATATATATATATATATATATATATATACCCTATATATACCCTATATATATATATATAGATATATAGGGTGGCGCATTCAAAACGAAGCAGACCGATTTGCGTCCAGGGAAATTTTTTTTTTAAGAAACGCGTCAATTTTAATATTGAGGGTGACATGTTTTGGCATAAAACTCAACTTTGTCACATCAACCCCTTAAGGGTGGTGATAACAACCCTTATATTTTAAATAGGGAACATGGGTCGAGTGTTACATCATTTGAAAGCTCTTTCTTTTCTGAATTCAGCACACTAATTTTTTTGAAATGTTATCAACTCGTTTGAATATTATTCACAGTTGAAGATGCAAAAACGCATTTCACTCATTCCGATAAGAAATGTGCTGATAGTCAATGTTTTGTTGGTTTGTAAACAAAAAATTTACTATCAGAACATTTCTTATAGGAATGAGAGAAATGCGGTTTATTATTTCAGTTAATTGGTCGGTTTGATACTTGATAGTACTACCGAAAATTAATTTCACAATGGTGTATTCTGTAGAAGAAAGAGTTGAAATAATTACTCTTTTTTTCAAAAACGATGACTGTGCCAACCGTACCACAAATTTGTTTAATGAACGACATCGGAACAGACATGTTAACAGAAAATACATTTTGCAGTTAGTTGCAAAGTTTCGACAAAGTTGTTCAGTAGCCAACAAAAAACGGGATCCTGAACGTGAATTTCCGGTTAGAAATGAGACTACTGAGATTGAAGTTTTAGGACAAATTGATGCAGACCCAACTTTGGGCACGAGAAAATTTGCCACTGTTTCAAACATCAAAAGAAGAACTATTCAGCGAATATTGAAGCATCATAAATTTCACCCGTATAAAATTCATCTTGTACAACAACTGAATATAGATGATTTTAATCGGCGGCTGGAGTTTTGTGAAGTTATGACTGCACGAATAGCTGATAGCGGGAACTTTCTGTTCAATATCTGTTTTTCAGCCGAATGTACGTTTTTATTAAACTCTACAGTCAATCGTCATAATTGTCGTCATTGGGTAGAGAATAATCCAAGAAATTTTCACGAAGTCCACACTCAAACTCCACAGAAATTGAACGTCTGGACTGGCATTTTTGGAGACCGTTTAATCGGACCAATTTTCTTGATGGCAATTTGAGTGGCGAAACGTATTCGGAGTTACTAGAAGATATCGTTTACCCTCTACTAATTGACAGTGTTGAAAATGATGATCGTTATCAAGAAAATCAATTAGTGTTTCAACAAGATGGAGCTCCTTCGCATTTTTCACAACGTGTTAGGGAGTTTTTGAACAGAGAGTTTTCAGGACAATGGATTCGGCGTAGAGGTGCCATTGACTGGCCTCCTGATCACCGGATTTAACTTCTTTAGACTTCTTTCTATGAGGCCATTTAAAGAGTAGAATTTACGCAACAGAACCGGAGTGCTGGAACCACAAATGCTCCAGAATATCAGAGCTCGTTTTGAACAAAATTTGTACTTTTGTATGGAAGCTGGTGGTCAACAATTTGAACACTTACTTAAGTGAATAAACATTTTTGAACGCTTGGTTTTGTTTTTAGTTTTTTTTTAACGAAAAATTGACTAATTGGTGCATATCTTAAAACAATGAATGAAATACGTTCTTGCAACTCCAACTGTGAACAATTTTTAAACGAGTTGATAAAACTTCAAAAAAAAAATTGTGTGCAAATGACGTAATACTCGACCCATGTTCCCTATTTAAAATATAAAGGTTGTTATCACCACCCTTAAGGGGTTGATGTGACAAAGTTGAGTTTTATGTCAAAACATGTCCGCCTCAATATTAAAATTGACATGTTTCAGCGTTTCTTAAAAAAACATTCTCTGGACGCAAATCCGTCTGTTTCGTTTTCAATGCGTCACCCTGTATAATTTTCGTGAAGAAATGCATAGATCACTTCTATGAAAATTCGCTACCATAACGCACTCGCTGCATCCAGACTTTTTCACTTTTTTGGAGCCATGCCTTGATTTCTTAAACTCGGAATTTTACAAAGGCATTTCTAATAAGCTATTGTTCGTTGCCGCACTTTCTGACTATTTTATTTGTTTATTGGAACGGTCAAGATTAGCTATTAGATGTCAATACACCCTCGTATATACGTTTCTGTTGCAATTTTTGCCAGTCACATTTTATATGAACGTGTTTATATTTCTTTGCGTATGTAATAATTTCAAGCTTTAATAATTTGTGATAATTAATGAATGGTTTACTGGGACGTCAGCTTGAAATTACCAATTTTCGCGATGCCATTCCCTATAGGCGCTTATTACTTGTTCTCTTAAGTGAAATTTATGAGGTGGTATCCATACTTGTTTGTTTAGTTATAATGTGTTTTTCACGTTGGTTACTTTTATACAAAATTTAAAGGTCAGGAAAGTTGTATTTACTGCTAAAGCTACATATAATATAAAAATTTCTGGACGCAGCAAGTGCATTCTAGTAGTGAATTTTCTTAAGAGTTGTACATTATTAGTACGACATATTACTAAAATTAATACGTTAAACTTACACAGACCTTGAACATGGGTTTTAGAGGTCCTAGTACGCACTCATTCGAGTAATTTTTTCGAAAGTGTCACCATCAGTATCTTGCTATTATCAAAAAATTCTTGTGTTCTAGCTCC
This sequence comes from Tillus elongatus, assembly GCA_964006375.1. Classification (NCBI taxonomy): domain Eukaryota; kingdom Metazoa; phylum Arthropoda; class Insecta; order Coleoptera; family Cleridae; genus Tillus; species Tillus elongatus. Next base: position 115,176,429 of record OZ023269.1, on the reverse strand, counting down.
TTTTGAGAAAAATGCCGAAAACTTAATATTCTATGAAGCTATAAAATTAAAATTTGTTACATCTAGGTAGTGTACGCCTCGTTAAAAGAAAATTGTACCTATTACAAATTTAATCCAAGTTACAAAAGTCTTCCAGAAGAAAACTTAATTCATATTTAGAAAAGTAAAATAAGGGAGACCGGTAAATACTGGGACAAAGTTTACAGGGTGCCGCATTGAAAACGAAACAGACCGATTTGCGTCCAGAGAAAAAATTTTTAAGAAACGCTGAAACACGTCATTTTTAATAATGAGGGTGACCTTTTTTGACATAAAACTCAACTTTGTCACATCAACCCCTTAAGGGTGGTGAAAGCGACCTTTATATTTTAAATAGGGAACATGGGTCGAGTGTTACACCATTTGAAAGCGCTTTATTTTCTGAATTCAGCACATTAATTTTTTTGGAAGTTTTATCAACTCGTTTAAAAATTATTCACAGTTGGAGTTGCAAGAACGTATTTCATTCATTGTGATAAGAAATCCACTAATTAGTCAATTTTTCGTTAAAAAAAAACTAAAAAACGAAACCAAACGTTCAAAAATGTTTATTCAGTTAAGTAAGTGTTCAAATTGTTGACCACCAGCTTCCATACAAAAGTACAAATTTTGTTCAAAACGAGCTCTGACATTCTGGAGCATTTGTGGAGTTATTAGACGGCATTCTTCAACAATGCGTCGTCGTAATTCTTCCAGAGACTCCGGTTCTGTTGCGTAAATTCTACTCTTTAAGTGGCCCCATAGAAAGAAGTCTAAAGGAGTTAAATCCAGTGATCTAGAGGGCCACTCAATAGCACCTCTACGCCCAATCCATTGATATGGAAACTCTTTGTTCAAAAACTCCCTAACACGTTGTGAAAATTGCGGAGGAGCTCCATCTTGTTGAAACAGTAACTGATTTTCTTGATAGCGATCACCATTTTCAACAATGTCAATTAGTAGAGGGTAAACGATATCTTCTAGTAACTCCAAATACGTTTCGCCACTCAAATTGCCATCAAGAAAAATTGGTCCGATTAAACGGTCTCCAAAAATGCCACTCCAGACATTCATTTTCTGTGGAGTTTGAGTGTGGACTTCGTGAAAATTTCTTGGATTATTATCTGCCCAATAACGACAATTATGACGATTGACTGTAGAGTTTAATAAAAACGTACACTCGTCTGAAAAACAGATATTGAACAGAAAGTTCCCGTTATCAGCTATTCGTGCAGTCATAACTTCACAAAACTCCAGCTGCCGATTAAAATCATCTTCATTCAGTTGTTGTACAAGATGAATTTTATACGGGTGAAATTTATGATGCATCAAAATTCGCTGAATAGTTCTTCTTTTGATGTTTGAAACAGTGGCCAATTTTCTCGTGCTCAAAGTTGGATCTGCAGTAATTTGTCCTAAAACTTCAATCTCAGTAGTCTCATTTCTAACCGGAAATTCACGTTCAGGGTCCCGTTTTTTGTTGGCTACTGAACCACTTTGTCGAAACTTTGCAACTAACTGCAAAATGTATTTTCTGTTAACATGTCTGTTCGGATGTCGTTCATTAAACAAATTTGTGGTACGGTTGGCACAGTCATCGTTTTTGAAAAAAAGAGTAATTATTTCAACTCTTTCTTCTAAGGAATACACCATTGTGAAATTAATTTTCGGTAGTACTATCAAGTATCAAACCGACCGATAAACTGAAATAATAAACCGCATTTCTCTCACTCCGATAAGAAATGTTCTGATAGTCAATTTTTTGATTACAAACCAACAAAACATTGACTATCAGCACATTTCTTATCGGAATGAGTGAAATGCGTTTTTGCATCTTCAACTGTGAATAATTTTTAAACGAGATGATAAAACTTCGAAACAAAATTAGTGTGCTGAATTCAGAAAAGAAAGAGCTTTCAAAGGATGTAATACTCGACCCATGTTCCTTACTTAAAATATAAGGGTTGTTATCACCACCCTTAAGGGGTTGATGTGACAAAGTTGAGTTTTATGTCAAAACATGTCCCCCTAAATATTAAAATTGACGTGTTTCAGCGTTTCTTAAAAAAAATTATCTGGACGCAAATCGGTCTGTTTCGTTTTCAATGCGCCACCCTATATAATAGAAAAATTTCGGAACGCAGAAAGTGCGTTCTAGTAGTGAACTTTCATAAAAATTGTACACTGTTAGTACGACATATCACTAAAATTAATACTTTAAACTTACACAGACCTGGAACATCGGTTTTAGAGGTCCTAGTACGCACTCAGTTGAAGAATTTTTTCGAAAGTGTTACCATCGGTAGCTTGCTATTATTTAAAAAATCTGTTCTAGCTCCCTTTGAGAAAAATGCCCAAAACTCAATATTCTATGAAGCTAGAAAATTAAAATTTGTTACATCTAGGTAGTGTACGTCTCTTTAAAAGAAACTTGTACCTATTACAAATTTAATCCAAGTTACAAAAATCTTCCAGAAGAAAACTTAATTCATATTTAGAAAAGTAAAGTAAGGGAGACCGGTAGATACTGGGACAAGGTATATAGTGGAACAGCAGTAACTACCGCCATCTATTGAAACTTTGAGATTTTGAATTTTGTCAGTATTAATCTATGGTCAACAACGAACTTTTCTACTTTATTGAACTCTGGTATGATAACCTTAGTTTTTGATAACATCCCTCAATTTTGGCCAGCATGTACGAACGGCAAAAGCAAAGGCTGAAAGAAGAACAGCGGCACTAAGTAGGGTAATGCCCAACGTGGGAGGCCTAATATCAGAAAAACGGTTACTGCTCAGCGGAGTAATGCACACAATTCTACTGTACGGAGCGCCCGTATGGCATCAAACAATAGGGATACAAAAATATAAAATGATGATGGAGAGCATACAGCGCACAGTGCTACTGAGGGTAGCTTGCGGAGGCAATTCAGGTGCTGACGGGCGTCGTACCCATAGACCTGTTAGTGAAAGAAAGATGTTTTCTACGAGACGAGGGGAGTGAGACTAGAAGAGGCTGACATAAGCCGAACCATGGATAAAGGGCAGCAAAACACCACGAAGGGACAATGGACAGAAAGATTGATTCGAAATCTGACAGACTGGATGAAATGCGACCACGAAGAAATAAATTTCTGGCTCACATAAACACTTACAGGCCACGGATGCTTCAGGTCCTACGCCAAATGCATCGGAAAGTTAGACGAGAACGAGAGCAGATGTATCTACTGCGAAGAAGGGGACACGGTAGAACATTGCAGTTTTGTTTGCCCAAAGATAAAGAAGATGAGAAGTACCACCCTCAAATCTGTAGAGATACATAATATCGACGACCTGGTACCAATAATGTTGAAAGACAAGAGCTCATGAGAAAAGGTCATGGAATTTGCCCGACAAGCTATGAACATAAAAGAGAGATAGAAGAACTGGCGAAGCGAAGAAAACAACCAACTAGATTACCCAATCCACTAATCACTTAAAGAAGACGGGGAAAGTAGGGAAAAAGTGGAAGGAGAATAAGAAAAGACAGCTCTACATTTGTGAAGATATGTCGCAAAGATATTACCGGTACTATGTGAAAACTGGAACCTGTGATGAGCACTAATAAGTAAACTTGGAGAACCCAAATCACCGCAACACATATTTCAGAGACCTTACGATCGTTTCGTTGACCATGTCAACATCTTCAGAGGAAGAAAAATTCTAAGATTAAACTACTATCTACAGTGTATTTATATCGCGTCTAGGTAAACGAACTAGTCCGAAGTAAAATTGTGGTCGAAGACCCACCGTTTGTTTATTGTGTAGTGAAACTACGAGGTCGAAGACCTGCTTTAATCTTCTGGTCGACAAATTTATGAGCCCTTATCTAATATAAGGATAATAGGCTTGAAAGGATAGGTACCTAGTTATTTAAGGAATCTGCAAGTTCCCTTTCGATCTAGAAATTTACTATGTGGATATTGGAGCAAGCCGACAAGCACATCTGGCGAGACAAACACCATAACCTCCGCTCATTTTTTTTATATAGAAAACTAAACCCGGGTGTTTGGCTCACAATGTTAACTCTAACAAAGTATAAATAATTCAACTAAAATACTACATAAAAACTATGTTTATATTGATTTTAATTCTTCGTAAACAGTATTTATATTGACTTCATAGATACAAAGAAAACGAAAGGGTCTTTAAGTCGAGACAAGCGTAGAGATTAGTATATGTATAGACCGGCCGAGTTATTGACAGTAATTTATTATTCTACCAGACAAATTAGGGGTGTTTAAGTAGTCAAATGCAAAGTGAAAATAAAGGGCTTGAGATTAAAGGTGCCGCACGATTCAATGAAGTTTTGTTCTTAATTGACCTTGATATAAAAATACTTTCTAATGAATCAAGCATAGTTTGATGTCTAACATTTTTGCAAGTTTCAAATTTTCTTTCTTAATGTGGTGATTATTATCCCATATATGTTGTGCCACACACGATTTGTCCACTACCATATCGTAAATGTGCGAGATGTTCACGAAATCTGGTGGCTATGTTTCTCCTAGTTTGACCCACATATTTCAAATATGTTTTGAAACTTGTCAAAAATGTTAGACATCAAATTATACTTGATTCATTAGAAAGTTTTTTTATATCAAGGTCGATTAAGAACAAAACTTCATTGACTCGTGCGGCACCTTTAATCTCAATCCCTTTATTTTCACTTTGCATTTGACCACTTAAACACTCCTAATTTGACTGGTAGAATAATAAATTACTGTCAATAACTCAGCCGGTCTATACATATACTAATCTCTACGATTGTCTCGACTTAAAGACCCTTTCGTTTTCTTTGTATCTATGAAGTCAATATAAATACTGTTTACGAAGAATTAAAATCAATATAAATATAGTTTTTATGTAGTATTTTAGTTGAATTATTTATCTTTTGTTATAGTTAACATTGTGAGCCAAACACGCGGGTTTAGTTTTCTATATAAAAAAGATTAGCGGAGGTGTTTGTCTCTCGCCAGATGTGCTTGTCGGCTTGCCCCAATATCCACATGGTAAATTTCTAGATCGAAAAGGAACGTGCAGATTCCTTAAATAACTAGGTACCTATCCTTTTAAGCCTATTATCCTTATATTAGATAAGGACTCATAAATTTGTCGACCAGAAGATTAAAGCAGGTCTTCGACCTCGTAGTTTCACTACACAATAAACAAACAATGGGTCTTTGACGACAATTTTACTTCGGACTAGTTCGTTTACCTAGACGCGATATAAATCCACTGTAGCTAGCAGTTTAATTTTATAATTTCTCTTCCTCTGAAGATGTTGACATGGTCAACGAAACGATCGTAAGGTTTCTGAAATATGAGTTGTGGTGATTTGGGTTCTCCAAGTGTACTTATGATATTACCGGTGTGTAATAGAACTGTTCAGGGGAGCCACCAACTTGATCAGCAGATGCGTTAACTACGCCCCACAAAAAAAGTAGTAGTAGTAAGTAGTTCAAGGCACAGTGATTTTGGAATGGGTGGAGTAAAACTAAGGGTATGCACAATCAACCAAAGGTTGGAGTGCTATCGGGGCGGCAAGGCCGCGGACGAGCCCTGAGGGAACAGAAAAAAAAAACAACAAAAAAGTAGTAGTAAGTAATACTCTTTTATATACAGACTCATTTATTTGCTATTTAATTTTTACATTGTTTAATACAAAAAGCTTAAGCTTGTGCTCGTATTTAAACACAATTTCCAATCATTTTCCGAACATCCCCCTCCCAAATGATAGTTTATACTGTCACTCAAACTCTTTCAACAAGATTGTAGCTTCTAAATATTTCCGTTGTCCACTAATAGTTCTACGAGGCGTCCAGGCTTGAGTAGTAATTTTTCCTTAACGATTGAAATTATCCCGTTTGCTATGCAGATTTTCTTAATAGTAGTAGCAGTAGTCAAAAATTTGTCTGTAAAATCGTACAATTGCCAGTTTGAGGCAATAACGTTATGATAATAATAATACTCAATAAAACACATACAATTTACTTTTGATGGCACTTTTATAGTTCTAAATATGCCATCCCTGGAATACATAAGGGATTAGCCGCATCCTATTTACCAAGCAAGTAAACCAGCAACTCTAGGGTTGAGTTTTGTCCACGTGGACATGACTTTATTGCAGAATGATAATGGTTATATTATGACTTTGTCGTATTTATTGCTTGCGTCGTAAACATAGTGCATAGCTGTAAAATCGATGGAAGCCAATATAGTTTTCTAATTCAGAGTTTGACAAAGTAGGGTTACTTATGTTACGCATGACTTGACAAAGAAAATACATTGCCTTCGACTAGTTAAGTTTATGGTAAATTGCAATACGTAAGCCTTAGCTGCTATATAATGCATCGAGTACCTACCTAGTTTGCATAACAAAGTTGTTTGATACTCAAGACTTAACTTTGTTCTAATAAGCTTACTAAAAAACAATATCGTCTATAACTCGCTATAGATTAATCCACTTGAGTGGATATTTATTATTTTCTTTCATTCGTTTTTGACTTAGGTTGAAGTTTAAAGTAAAGATACAAAAGATGTTATGATAAATGCCTATTGTGAAGGAATTTAACTTTGTAAACACCTTTAAATACTTAGAGTATTTTAATTTTGAAACTACGCCTTCTTATACAGGCGGTGATGAAATGCGGATCGTACATCCTGACAGTTCTTTTAGTGAATTTTTATTTTTTAAAAATCACTAATAGAGAGGTATCGATGGTGAGACTTCGCAAAAAAGTTTCCAAATGAGTGCGAACTAGGACCCCCAGAACCCATATCCGGGGTCAGTTCCTATTTATATATATATATATATATATATATATATATATATATATATATATATATATATATATATATATATATATATATATATATATATATAGTATTAAGTTTTTCGTGACGGTAATAGTGTTATTTATCAAAAAATTGTGGGAAAGCCGTCAATTGCAAAATAAAACTCTTTATTATAAGCCGAGCTTTCCGAAAAATTTATTCCATTCTCAAGGCTACAACATGGAAAGAAAAAAAGTTTACAATTTACATGGGAAAAATATAAAAGTTTAAAATACTTACATATAACGTGAGTTCTACTAAACTAATTATTAAATGACAAACATAAAAAAACCTTTTTATAAAATTGACTGAAGTCGAAAAGTGCCACTCTGACATATAAAGCTAACTATTATCTAATTGAATTTGTTTTTTGTTTTTATCTAGGAAATATAAATAGGGGTAGTGATTTCTAAAATTATTATCTTTCTTTAAGTTTATTAAATTGTCGTTAAAAGTAATTTCACAGCACAAAAGTGACATACGTTTACAAAAAAGAACTTGCGTTCTGTCAGAACATAATCTCGACACTGGCCACAATATAAATTTTAGTAATGTTTCTATTTTACACTGTGAAACCTTAAGTAATAAAAGAATTTGAAATTACTTTTAACGACAATTTAGGGTCTACACAAGAACGCACACCATTTTTACCATACACTAAAGGTGTCACCGATAAAATCGGCCGAATTTTTAGAACCCATAATATCAAAACTATATTCGCAACAGAGCAAAAACTGTCAAATCTGATAAAAACTCCCAAGGATACGATTCCAAACGAATCCCACAGAGTTTACGAAATTCCTTGTTCTGACTGTTCCTTGACTTATGTAGGACAAACAAATAGACGCATCCACAATATAATATATGAACATACCCTCGCAGTTAGAAAATCCGACCCCTCATCGGCGCTGAGCATGCGTCATATTCATACAGGACACAAAATAGACTTCGACAATGCCAAAATCATAGCCCCGGTTTACCACTCCAAAACCAGAATTATCCGCGAAGCAATCGAGATCGAAAAACGCCCCGATTGTTTAAATAAGAGAGATAGTGATCTTTGTGTTTCGATTACTTGTAAACATATTATATCTTCATTACAAACACACAAAAAGACAATAAATTTAAGAGAAAATTTCATTGCCCCATTATCTATCTAAAGAAATGCCTGTAATACTCTCAATCCTCTTAATACTTTAGGTACCGTGACTAAAGCCCCTGATCGTGACCCGACTACTTTCACTGATAACGAACAGGTAGACGAAACGATACATACAATACAAGACTTGTAATGAACTGCCAGATCTCTCTTAGGCCTAGGATGAACACACGGAGACCTTAGAGAACATCTCCGGCGATATTTGGAGAGTAGGCAGATTGACACCCCGTAATCGAGCTACAACAACCCAACCCACCTTTGTCCACCGCTCTAAGGAGTAGGCAGATTGAATCCTTAAAGTTCATGTCCTTATATATTTCCTTTACCTCTTGAAAATGGCTCCAAAACAGGAGCCGAAACGTCGAGTTTTCATAAAATCTGGACGTGGTTGAGCCCGAGAACCAAGTATATCTTTTCAAGGTATTGCGTAGGTATGTTCTTCCCTCATCCAGTGTGGATTTTGTTTAGAATAGTAGCTACAAGTCTACAATTCTGACGACTAGCATCTTTATTGATATGAACATACCTACGCAATACCTTGAAAAGGTTCATGTTTGGGCAGGAATAGTTGGAAACCATATAACGGGTCCCTTTTTCATTGATGACAGTTTGAATGGAGATAACTGTTTAGCACTGGTACAAAATAATGAAAAGGAGGCACGTTAACTGACTTAAGAAGAAGAGTAACGATTGACAGTAGATCGGTCACGCCTCAGATGTTGATTAACGTTAGAAGATATTTTTATTTACGATCAGGATGCTGTCAAGACGTTCAAGGCACGCATTTTAAACATCTACATTAAGATTGATATGTTTTTTATTTTTTCTGATTATTAAGAATGAAACTCGATTAGTTATTAATTTTTTAAGTGTGTTGTAACGAAGTTTGTCAATCCGATAAGTTTATTTTTTTACTCTTAATTTTTGTAATAAATTTTAAAACCGTAGCATTTTCGAAAGAAGAACGAAGGGACCCTTCAAATGTCACTCGAAGGGGGTTGAATGTAGGGGTGAAGTTTTCAAGTTGCAGGAAGTTATTTTTTAATATAAAATCTTCGTGTTTCTGGTTTTTTTTTTAAATATGCACAATGATTGCGATACTGAATTTTTGTCAATTTGACTGTTCCATACTATAAGAAATATTTGTTAGTGTTTTCTTTATAATGAAGTCAACATGTATTTGCTTATTATTCATTTGTTTATATATCTCCCCTTATTAGCGAATTTTCATTAAGATAAATTTGCTAATAGAGAGGTCACGATGAAAAGCTTTCGAAAAAATTTCTTCAGATGAGTGCGAATTTGGGTCCCTAGAACCCAAAACCAAGGTCCGTTAAAATTGTTATATGTTTATATATATATATATATATATATATATATATATATATATATATATATATATATATATATATGAGTGTGTGTGTATGTGTGTGTGTATGTATCTTGGCGATAACTCAAAAAATACTAACTTATTTCAAACAAACTTCGCAAAAATCTTATTTGGGCAAAAACCGAGGTCCAGTTCTTTAATCAGCCTTTATGCTCAAGTTTTTGCGGTGGAAAATCGGGTAAAACTTTTTTAATACGCTATATTTTTAAGTACCATAGTAACTGGGATGAGACTTTACATGTGGCTAGAAATAGTGCAAATAAACCTATGTTGTGAATTTTAAGTAATTTGGTATACTATATTTAGGGTTTTTTCCAAATTAAAAATAAGATATCAAAGACGTTGAGACGACTTGGTGGTTAAATGCCAATGCCTGGCAGAGTAGTTAACTGCCACGCGTAGATTGATTCATACAACAGGTATAAACCATACACCAACGGTAACCAAACTAAATTTATACCAGGCATAATACATACTACCCGAACCAACAATCGTGCCGCAATTATGGAAAATGACAGACGATATGATATAAAAAATTTCCACGTGATCGTTATTTAACTGGGGGGTTCAATCAATTATTAAAATGCACTATATGTGTAGCTTTATTAACGGTCTCAAACACAGTTTTAGCGCAGCATAGATATATTATACTGTCGCATAGTATGGCAGAAATTTAAACAAAATCAAGCCAAGTCTCTATAAAAATGATTCTAAATTGATTTCTTTTATCTTTAAACTTAAACATAAGACGTGATATAAGACCGAAACAGTCGTGGGATGTGTTACAATGGTAATTCTACTAATTCTGTAATTAATTAATTGTGTATACTTTGAATATAATATCCTGGGCATGGAGCAGATCTAAAGTATCACGCAAATAAAACATTGGTTGAAGTATACTTAGATGGCGCCGGGGATATCGCCCTTGCTTCCTAAGCAGAAGGTTACGCGATCAAATCCAGCTTGACAAATGTATTTTTTATTTTGACATTTAGAGATGCACAGATTTCATGCGTTTTGAGCAATATTTCATTTTTGTTTAAAATGCCTGAATAAGTTTGTCACCTTTGAGTCTGAAATTATAATTTTGTTATTGTTGCTATTGAAAAAAACAGTTTGATTAAGTTGACTAAAACGAACTCATACTAGCGATTAATAAGGAAAAATAACTGCTACGTTTATAATTTGGCAGATACTTTACTTTTCTAAATATGAATTAAGTTTCCTTCTGGAAATGTTTTATATAACTTTAATGAAATTTATTATACAAGTTTTTTTTAAAAGACTTACACTATCCACAGATATGGCAAAATTTAATTTTTTATCTTCATAAAAAATTGAGTCTTGGGCATTTTTCTCATTAGGAGTTAGAACACCAGATTTTTTGATAATAGAGAGATATCGATGGTAACACTTTTGAAAGAATTCTTCAATTCAGCGCGTACTAAGTCCTCTAAAATCGATCTTCAAAGTCTGTGTAAGTTTAAAGTATTAACTTTACTTATATGACGTATAATAAAAGTGTACAATTCTTATGAAAATTCGCTACTATAACGCATTTGCTGCGTCCCGAATTATTTTTTTCGTTCCTAGATGAGATCTGTAAACGTATTAGTTTCCACAACTATATTTTCGCTACGCAATAACACACTTCTAATTAAACATATTTTATTACCCCTATCAAGAGAAAATGAATTTATTTGTCTTTTACCTGACTTCGAATTAGCAAATGTACGTAAAATGTTTCTATTTGTTTTAAAACAAACACGATCTCACATAATGAATTTTGGTGCAATTCAATTACTTGCTGGTTTAGGTTCATGTTATAACTTACAAGTTCGTGGTTTATTAGGAGCGTGTATTGTACTTTATTGTTTCATCACTAAGGGTTGCGGACAAAGGTTACATTTACCCACCAACGCAGGAAAGCCAAGGTTTACCATATTTTTGTTTTTAGTACGGCCTAGGCAAAAGAATTTATTTAATTTTTACCTCTTTAAGTAAACGTATTTTTATTCGACTTGATGTAATATAAATGTTATAAAATTTAAATATGCTAAACACCTTAAAAAAGCCTGGGCGCAGCAAGTGCGTTATGGTAGTGAATTTTCATAGAAATGATCTGGCACAAAATATTTTATAACTTTTTTTTCTTGTAACATAGAAATCTAAATTTTGGTATATAGTTTGCTTTTTATATCGTAAACCTACCTACCAAATTTGGTTATCATAGATTTTTTATTGTTTAAGATTAAAAAAAATTTAAAATGAAAACTCAAAATTTTTCCGGAAAACCTCGTCCGATTTTTTTGATTAACGAACTTGTCAAAGCCTTTTACAAAAGGAAGGTACGTGCTAAATTTTATCAAAATCGGCGTATTATTCTTTGAGATAAAAAATTTTTTCGAATGAAAACTCAAAATTTTCCCGGAAAACCTCGTCCGATTTTCCTGACTAACAAACTTGTCAAAGCTATTTACAAAAGAAAGGTACATGCCAAATTTTATTAAAATCGGCTAATTACTTTTTGAGATAATAATTTTTTTCGAATGAAAACTTAAAATTTTCCCGGAAAACCTCGTCCCATTTTCCTGACTAACGAATTTATCCAAGCTATTTACAAAAGAAAAGTACATGCCAAATTTTATCAAAATCGGCCCATTATTTTTTGAGTTATCGGTGTGATACATATATATATATATATATATATATATATATATATATATATATATATATATATATATATATATATATACTTTTGAATTTTGAAAAAATTTCCTCAAATGAGCGCTAATTAGGCACCCCATAACACATATCCGGGGTCAGTTTCAATTTCTATATGTTTATATATATATATATATATATATATATATATATATATATATATATATATATATATATATATATATATATATATATATATATATGTATCACACCGATAACTCAAAAAATAATAGGCCGATTTTGATTAAATTTGGTGAATACCTTCCCTTTGCAAATGGCTTGGATAAGTTCGTTATCCACGAAAATCGGCGCTGGTTTTCCCGGAAAATTTTGTGTTTTTTTTCGAAAAAAAATTATATCTCCGGAATTAACAAAGTAAGGGCAACCAAATTTAGTATGCAGGTTTATATCCTTATATGTAAGTTACCCAGAAAAATTTAGCTTTGTAGGTCAAAAGACACAATTTAGCTCTCTAGGTTAAGAGACAAAAAAGTTATAGGCACTTAAAGAAAAATAAATTGGGGTTTTCCTCAAAACTTTAAAGTGGCGACTTAAAACGTCAAAATGGGCAACATTACGTAAAGAACTTGGATCTAATACGGACTATGGAAATAAAATGTCTCAAGAAGAATATATATATATATATATATATATATATATATATATATATATATATATATATATATATATATATATATATATAAACATATAAAAATTGAAACTGACCCCGGATATGGGTTCTAGGGGTCCTAGATCGCGCTCATTTGAAGAAATTTTTTCAAAATTCAAAAGTCGAGATCTCCTCATTAGTGAATTTTTTCTAAGAAAATTCACTAAAAAGTCCGGACGCAGCAAATGCGTTATGGTAGTGAATTTCCATTAAAATGTTTTTAATAGCAAATCTGAGTGTTTTTTTAAGAAAGCATGCATCAAATTTGGTTACCAGTATAGCCTATATAGTAAAAACAATGTGCCATGTTTCATCAAAATAACTTTATTGTTTGAAAATGTACAAAAATTTCCGAAAGTAAACTTAAAGTGTTCCCGAAAAAACTCGTTCCTTGGTCAACCTTATAGGTTAATATCAAATTGAGCTATTCAAATATGAAGCATTTGATCAAAATTCGCTACCATAACGCACTTGCTGCGTCCAGAATTTATTTTCTTACAAACATGCATTATATTTCGATGGAAAATGCAAAAATGCAATAACATAAGGCGTGTTTGATTAAAAAGAAAAAGAAAATTTGTATCACCAACGACTTATGGGCCAGCCTGTGATTGTAGAAATATTTTTAAGATGTAGCTCAAGACACCCTATAATTAATATATACAATTTTTTTTCATATCTTGTATAATGAGGGATATATTGAGCTTTATTGATTTTTTATGAAAATTCGACAAAAATTATATACCATTAAACGATAAACTCTATAGCTAAGGCTACAGCCAAGCATCAGAGAAAGGGTCTATTTGAAATGAATTTTCTGGAAATATTTTAGTAGAATGAAGGACAATGACGGTTGAAACTAAGACTCCAGGGTTTGTAAAACATTCTTCTTGAGACATTTTATTTCCATAGTCCGTATTAGATCCAGGTTCTTTACGTAATGTTGCCCATTTTGACGTTTTAAGTCGCCACTTTGACGTTTTGAGGAAAACCCCAATTTATTTTTCTTTAAATGCCTATAACTTTTTTGTCTCTTAACCTAGAGAGCTAAATTTTGTCTTTTGATCTACAAAGCTAAATTTTTGTGGGTAACTTACATATAAGGATATAAACCTGCATACTAAATTTGGTTGCCCTTACTTTGTTAATTCCGGAGCAATAAATTTTTTTCGAAAGAAAACACAAAATTTTCCGGGAAAACCAGGGCCGATTTTCCTGGATAACGAACTTATCCAAGCCATTTGCAAAAGGAAGGTATTCACCAAATTTAATCAAAATCGGCCTATTATTTTTTGAGTTATCGGTGTGATACATACATACATATATATATATATATATATATATATATATATATATATATATATATATATATATATATATATATATATATATATATATATATATATATATATATATAAACATATAGAAATTGAAACTGACCCCGGATATGTGTTATGGGGTGCGTAATTAGCGCTCATTTGAGGAAATTTTTTCAAAATTCAAAAGTCGGGATCTCCTCATTAATGAATTTTTTAAAGAAAATTCACTAAAAATTGGCGAGTACCAGTAATTATATACAGACCGGTCCAAAAGTGATCATACACAGAGTAGCAATAGATTATTGCCATTAAAATATACTGATTTTCCAAAAAATACGAACACCCAGTAAGAGTCGACCAATTGCAATAAAATTTTATATGCTACTTCTCTGTTTTGTCTCTGATAATAAATGATAACAATATGGACAAAAAAAATTACTGTTTTACACTTATATAATTTTCTTTATCAAAAATATGTCTCTTTAAATTTGCGTTTTCTTCAGTTTGAAGCAATACTTTGTAGTGATTTGTGCTCAATTTATTAAGTCATTATCCCTAGGCTCCGCTTACGTAACAGCTACGATCATTTAAGTAAATTCGAAAGGGGGCGCATTGTTGGTATGCGGGAAGCCGATTTTTTAATCAGACAAATTTCCGACCGCATAGGCCGCAGTGTGTCAACATGTTACCTCCTTCAAATAAAGGAACTTTTGCCATCAATATGATGCAAAGTATTATGTAGTAAGCGAAAAAGCTATTACCTAAAGATTGACCTCAAGTGGATGTGAATCCGGTTGGTAGTGAGGTCACCATTAGCTGTTGAACCCTAACCCAATGTATCTATCTATCAGATTTTATTATCTGCAAGATGAGAAACACTGCTAGGGTCACAAGATGTTAAGAAATGAAGCCTACTACTTACCTAGTTCTGAGTTGTTCTGTCCCATATTTGTTGGATCCCCTGATCAGAACCTGGCAACTTTAAGTTGTAGATATCTCGGAAAAAGTTAGTCAGAATTATTTATTGTATCGCCGTCAAATGTGAGAAATATTGGTTAGGAAATACTTTTCAATTAAACAGATATGTTAATGTAACAAAGTATTAAATTTATTCATAGAAACTAAATTTGGAATAGCAAGCAAAATTAAATAAACATGGTTGGTAAATCTCAAATGAACATTAATCATACACAAATAAAAATCAATTAAACAGCAAGAACTTCAAGAAAAGAAATTATCATATCACATACATATGACAAAATAATAAGATAAAAATGGTTGTATCTCACTAAAATATCAATATTAGCTACTTAAGGTATATCAAAAGTCAAATGCTGTATTTTACAGCTCAAAAGCAAAAACTAATTAGTAGGTAATTACTTGACGTTTGTCAATCAACTCGGTTAATTCTTCAATAACTTAACTGACCAGTTCTTTGAGTGAGAAAATCCAAAAATATATATATTCCTACGTGAAATTTCTACATTAATTATTGAATTGAAAGATATTTAAAAGAATGTACAGGTTAGATATTTTACAGACGAAATTTGCTAATTACAGTTTCAAGAAATATGTAGTTGAATTCACAAAATTGACCAAAATCTGAGATTAAACAGGAAATTTACAGTTATCCGAACAGCACCTCGCTGACACTGTTTAAGTTCAAGTTTGACTACGTTATTTTGAAAGTTTAAGTTGTAAGGATTCAAATGTTGGAAATGAGAGAAATGAGAGAAATGTTGCTGGTTTATAGAGATAGGATTTATTTCGACTCACCAACTGCTCCTGCATTGAGTTACCTGATGACCCTATGAATATGCTTTCCAACTGGGATGAGCTATCAGGGCCTGACATAAACTCACAAACTTCAATAAGAGGAGGAATGCTGGAGAGAATGATTAGTACTTCCCATTAGCGGTTATTGGGCCGGTGGATTTTGTTGCTCCAATACTAGGAGACAATTTGTTCCCTATGTCGATACGCTAAATTACTTTGACGAAAACTTTTCAAACAACAATTAAAACATAAATTGGCTCAAGTGAAATTTACTGCCAATTGACTCAAAATTCGCCAATACTCAGAAAATCTTTCTGATTAACGTAAGAAATACACCAGGTCGGAAACAAAGAACCACAACTTAACTCGCGTTTTTATGCCAAACACGATGTTTATTTAAACTCAAAAACCGCTCAAATGACTTTAAACAATCACTGACAATTATTAATAGGTAGTTGAGATAACAGAAAGGGTTTTATCACCCCTTTTTAAGATAGTTTTTAGCCAGCGCAACTAAAAGGTGTTCACACGGCAACGTGCCGGCTTGGACTCCCCAGAGCTAACGTCTGTTTCTCTCGAGATTCAAATTCCCTTTCCCTTAACACCTACGTCCCTAGCCTAGAGTTCAGGACCTTCAAGGTTAACTTCATCACAGAGTTGCAGATACATTCTCGGCCCCCCATTAACATTGAAAATGGACTCGTACCTTACCTAATGAATTTTCAATAAGATGAAGTAATAATTTGTTCCAGAACATTCTCAATGGATATCTTGTTTACTTAAACGTCCTTCTAGGAAAATGCGAGACATTATTTACTAACAAAGCTATATTGCGTCTTTAGATATTTGAATTTTAACGTACACATTTAAAATGCAGTAAGGTGTTTAGGGTAGTTAAATGTTGGCGACTTCTCATCAAATAATTTTTGAAATCCAAAACTTGAAGTATTTAATAGAGATGGGGTTTTTAGTGTTATTTAGATACTTGGGGGCTTTCTAAGTGTTTTTAAACCAGTAATGATTCTAGATAAAAAGTGAATCGTTACAAACAGTGTCAGAACAGGTGATCTAAAAAAGGAAGCCATAACCATGGTCACGTGTCCGGACGACCTCGAGCAATTCAGCACGAGAAGAACGTCATTTGTGGATTGAGGCTTTACAGGATAGAGTTTCCACAACACAGTCGATTGTAAATGCTTGGTTGGAAGTTTCACAACAAAGAGTCTCTATGGCAACGATATATCTCGCAATACGCGCTTTTGGGCTACTTTCGTTATACCATTTTTATGTCTCTCACTGGCACCTCGACAACATACTGCTCAGCTTGAGTGGTGTAACGGCAGATCAAATTGGGATGGAGAATAGAATCGTGTTGTGTTCTCTGACGATTACCAATTCTATCTTTGGGACCACGATGGTCGCAGTAGAGTAAGATGATTACGTGGAGAACTCAGAAATATATAACTTGCTGTGGAACGACACACGGGCCTTACACAAGAGGTGATTGCATGAGGTGCGATAACATACGGTAGCTGGTCACCTCTAGTTTTAATTGACATAGATATAAATGCAAATGCACGTCATCATACAGCAAGGGTTACTACAACGTTCTTACAAGAAAATAACGTCAAGAAAAAAGGAATTTATTTGTTTTTTACCCGACTGCGAATTAGCAAATGTAACTAAAATGGTCCTATTATTTTTAGAACAAACACGATCTCACATCATGAATTTTGGTGCAATTTAATTACTTGCTGGTTTAGGTTCATGTTATAACTTACAAGTTCGTGGTTTATTAGGAGCGTGTATTGTACTTTATTGTTTCATCACCGAGGGTTGCGGACAAAGATTAAATTTACCCACCAACGCAACTGCTTCCATGGCCTTCTCCCTCATAAGACTTGTCACCAATCGAACATGTGTGGAATATGATTCAATTAGTGAATATTGGAACCTGTAGTGAGCACTGTTAGGCACAATTTGAAAACCTAATTCATCAAAATACAGTTTTTAGACCGGACGATCGTTTCGCTAACAAAGTTAGCGTCATCAGAGGAATGAATAAATTAAGCGAATAAAAACTGAAACTAATATTTATATGTTAGTTGTCAAGGAGTTGCGAACAGCGTCCTCTATGAAGGTATACAGACAGACCCCCACTGTTGAGTTTTAAATCCCTGTAATTAAAACTGCACACCTGCCTTTGTAATGCCGTGTCGTTACCAAATATTCCTTCTAAGAAGGACACGCTGGTTTGGAAGATAACAGTTCGAACAATGGACTACATATATATATATATATATATATATATATATATATATATATATATATATATATATATATATATATATATATATATATATATATATATATATATATATGTACTTTCGTAAGCATCTACGACGCGATTATCTGACATTTTTGGTTAACTTGGGATTTTCATTATTTACATGACGAGTATTATCCCAAATATGCTGAGAAATACATGATTTGTACATAATGCCATATCTCAGTTGCGCTAAATGTTCTTTAAATGTAGTTTCAATGGTTCTTTTAGTTTGCCCAACATATTTAAGTCCACAATCCTTAAAACATATTTCAGAGATTCCCGATACTTCTGCGGTTTTATCTGTATCCTTTGGGTTACCTAGCAAATTTTTTAATGTATTTTTTTTGTAGAAAATGTTAGCTGTATCATATACAGCAAATTTCTGTATAAAATTACATACAGAATAATTTTTATTGTTTGCATTTCTAAAATTTGGCGGCACTCTTCAAAAAGTTGACGGCACACAAAATGACACGGCAGAGCAGTTGAGGATCACTGCTTTTATGTATAGACATGTTTACTTCCTTTGCCTTTATTTGAAGGCCATCATGATAGCGTCCTTCCACGCCATTGGTACTTGACCTCCTTTGATGCATTGGTTAAATAGCTCATATTTAAATTAGCCCATCCCTACTTTAACATTTTTCCATGGATTTTATTTAACACCCGCTGCTTTTTCGTTCCTTAAATCTCCATAAAAAATTATTATTCTCGTAAACGTAAATAATTTAAAATTTAAGTGAGGCTATATTTTTTAAGTGAAATAATTGCTACTGGACACAAGACTAGGAAACCTAATTAAAACTTAGGCGCACTTGCTTCAATTAAATAAGTAATGTATGACGCATTATGTGCCTTTTTTCTCTTTTACTTTACAGAATTATGTCATCAACAAAAATAGTTACGTAAGTGGTTATAAAATTTTTATGACGCTAAGTAAATGTTCATTTCGCCTCGTCCTTTACTGCCGTATGCATTATAGTAAAATGGTTCAGTAATTCTATTTAGAACTTAAAAACAGTGTACGCATATTATTACTTTATTAGTTAGAATTGTGCAGGCTGTCTATTTATTATACAAAAAGTTGTTATACATTATTGCACTTTGTATTTAGTTTGTTTCTTGGCTTTCTACAATGGCCTACTGAGGTCGCAAAAAGCCCAATAGGTCACATGTAAAATATTACATTCATGTCTTTTAGTGAATTTTCATTATGAAAGTTCACTAAGAAAAAGGTAACGATGGTGAAACTCTCATAATTTTTTTTTAAATGATCCCGAATTGGGGCCCTTATAACCCATATCCAGGATCAGTTTCAGTTTTTATATGTTTATATATATATATATATATATATATATATATATATATATATATATATATATATATATATATATATATATATATATATATATATATATATATATATATATATATATATATATATATATATATATATATATATATATATATATATATATATATATATATATATATATATATGTATCACACTAATAACTCAAAAAACAATGGGCAGATTTTGATCAAATTTTCAAAGTTCGTTAGCCAGGTTATCTCCGGAAACAACAAAGTAACGGCAACCAACGCTCCTTCTATTTGCAGGTGGTGGTGGAATTTTCCTTTACGTGATAGTAAAGGTTTTTCACGCCCGAGGAGGTACCACTCCATGCATCATCGGTGAAGTCCCAACGGACGTTTCGGGTTCTGGTGTATGAGTCGGTTTCCCTTATAAGCACAAATGATGATGGCTCCTCCTTGTCCAAAACATTCCGGAGGTAAAATACCCCTCCATTCGGATCTCCGGGAGAGGGGTGTACAGGGGGAGCCAGCATCAAGATTTAACATATCCTTCTCCAATATATGTGGCCTAAATTCTAACCTGAACTCCGTCCACCATTTCCTCCAGGCTAATAGGCCCCAACTCCTCTTCATCACCGAAACAAAACTCAGTGCCAAAACAGTCACTAATCACCTTAATTTCCCGGGGTATGAGCTCCCTACTTCCTTTAGATTGCATGGAGGCGTGTGCGCATACGTCCGTAGCAATCTACCCTGCACCAGACTCCCCAATTTAGAAGCTGGAAGAAAAGACATACTTTGGATAAAACTTTCTCTCAGAGTTGCAACTAAATTCATCTGTTGCATTTACCGGTCACCTTCTGACAACAACTTTGTCCAGCTCTTTGACTACCTATTTGAAAAAACCGACCATCTGATTTCTGAATATCCTTCCTCCGAGGTCACTATTCTTGGTGACTTCAATGTCCATAATAAGGAATGGCTGGGATCTTCAAAAACCGATCCACAAGGGAGAGCAGCGGAGGCCTTTGCAGTCAGCTCAAATCCCTTGGATCTCCTACTTACTACAAATCCTGAATGCTATAAGGTATCAGTCACCGCCCCCCTCGGTCGCTCAAACCATGGTAAGGTCACCGCTTCCAGCGCAATGCAACCCGAGGTCATACAGCCATCACATCCACGTATCGTTTGGCACTACAACTCCGCGAACTGGGACGAAATGCGAGATTACTTTTCCTCATTTCCATAGGCGTCTGTCTGCTTCTCTCATCCTGACCCCTCTGACAAAAAGTCACCGAAATTATCCAAGCTGGCATGGAATTATTTACTCCACGTACACAGAAAACCACTTCAGCCACTCAAAAGCCCTGGTTCTCTAAATCTTGTGACAAGGCCAGACTTGAAAAGGTCAAAGCTCACAAAGCGCTTCTACACAATCCCAGTCAAGAAAACCGTCAAGCATTTAACGACGCAAGAAACCGCTATGTCAGCATTCTTTCTGGGGCAAAAAACTCGTTTAATAACCACATCAAAAACAAAGTCATCTCAAGCTCCAACGGCAGCAAACCCTTCTTGCTAAATCTGTTGGGAATAATGTAAGAGCACGTTCCCGCCTCTTGTCTCAGGGGATGAAACTTTTTCTACCGCCCTGTACAAGGCTGAACTTTTTGCCTCGTTGTTCGCCGGAAATTTTACTCTCAACCCACCTCTAAATGTTGAACCACCGACAGTCCCCAATGTCGCGCATAAAATGGCGGATGTCATTTTCAAAACTAAAAAGGTACGAAAGATGCTCTCTTCTCTTAATACCAGGAAAGCCTCTGGCCTTGACGAGATCCCAGCAATTGTTCTCAAAAAATGCGCACCAGAACTTGCTCCTGTCCTGACTCGTCTGTTTCAGACATCTTACAATAGAGGTATATTTCCTAGTAACTGGAAAACTGCTCGAGTACAACCCGTCCCCAAGAAAGGATCCAAAGCGCTTCCTTGCACCTACAGGCCTATCTATCTATGGAACTACACGGTGAATCCCAGATTGTCGCTCTAGACATATCCAAAGCATTCGACCAGGTTTGGCACGCAGCACTGCTTAATTAACTTCCCGCCTATGGCCTACCACCAAAACTCTGTACCTGGACAGAAAACTTCCTCTCCAACCGGAGCATTTCTGTTGTCGTGGATGGCCATTTCTCTAAACTATATCCAATTAATGCAGGAGTCCCTCAAGGTTCAGCTTTAGCCCCTACTTAGTTTCTTCTCCACACCTTCTCTCTAGCACATCCAACCCAGTTCACATTACGCGGACGACAGCACCCTCCACTAAAATATACAATATTCTAAGCCTGTCTCTTTGGCCCAATTAGATAAGGATTGCAGACTCACAGAGGGTTCTGTCTCCGTGGATCTCCGAAAAATATTAGACTGTAGAAATAGAAATGTTGTACAATTCAACCCCACCAAATATCAATCTTGCTTTCTTTCTCATAAAAGATACACCAGCCCTAGACCCATCACAATGAACAACCAAGTTATTCAAAGTAATGAGTATTTTTCGCTTGTTGGCATTTCTGTGGATCGAAATCTCAATTAGCACTAAAATGTCACATCAATTGCAGAAGCGGCTGCTAATAAATTAGGTTTCTGCATAAATTAGATATCTGCACGAGCACTGCTCAGATGAGCTTTCTTCCATATTTCCTCCACCTGCTGCCCCCAACAGATCTACCAGGGGAACAGAGCGAATGCACCCTTTTACTGTCTAGGTCACCAGACATATAACATCTTGTTATGCCCGTTCTTTTGTCCCGAGGACTTCCAAGTTGTGGAATTCCTTGCCTGCGCAGGTTTTTCCTTCTCCTCCGAACCTCCAGACTTTCAAATCCAGAATTAATAAGTTGCCTCTTTCCTCCTTGTGGACACCCAAGGTACGATAGTATTTAGGCTGTAAGCCCTCGTGATGTGTTGTTGGAAAAAAAATAATAAAAAAAAATATATTTTAAATGCTGGTTTCATTTATAAAGGGTATCCTATTTGCTAAAATTCAGATGTCTATGTTTTGTTTCAAAA
Organism: Tillus elongatus; assembly: GCA_964006375.1. Lineage (NCBI taxonomy): Eukaryota > Metazoa > Arthropoda > Insecta > Coleoptera > Cleridae > Tillus > Tillus elongatus. Next base: position 115,153,786 of record OZ023269.1, on the reverse strand, counting down.
TTCAAAAGTTGCGATATCCACATTAGTGAATTTTTGTAAGAAAATTAACTAAAAAGAGGATAAATCTGATTTGACTCTCAAAATTTGAAGTCTATTAAATTTTTAAACGTCCAAGTCAATTATTTTTCCTCGACTGTCTGGTCAACTTTTGAAACTATATTTGTGTGATAAAAATCACCCACATTTTAAGGTGTAAAAAGTATAGTTATATATTTTTAGAAAAGTAAATTCACAAGGTCATTTGAGACATACTATGGTTATAAATGTAATCTACACTGATGGTATTTACGATATGAAATTACAAGCGTTCTTTACTTCATAAATTGATACAATTTCGGCACATTCCTGAAAGAAATCTGTAAAAATATCGCATTTTAATTAGTTAATTATAAACTGTAAAACGTTTTGAAACACAACGTTAGAGAAAATTACATGTTAAGAAAAAGGGAAGTTCACTCCGTCAAATCAACGCATCTGGAGCAAATAAGTACACGATGTTCCCAACATAAAAATCTCTGACTGTTGTATTCCCGTGGAGGTACACCACATCTAAAAGCCTCATCTTGTTGTTTCACAGGTGACTCCTGGATATTTTCTATGTTTGCAAAACTTTTTTACAGCCTGCTCGTTACGTCTACCGATACCCGAGGGTTGTCACTTTGTTTCATTGTATGTGGTTTTATTAGTACCAGACCAAGTTCTTTTAAAAAGCATCGTCGTTTTTGTAATTCTCAACAGCGAAAATTTTATCGCCAGCGCAAAGAAAAAAATTGTCAGTGGCCATCTCTTACTGTCACAAGAAACATTGTATAAAGTTGACATTTAATCGACCATGTCGACTCCACCATTTGTGTGGTTGTTAAAATGTACCCTTTCGGGCTTACCACTTTTAACGTCAATTTCATTATCATGGGGGAAGGGTAGATGCTATCAATAGAACTTTAAATGAAACTAATGAAACATAATTTTTAAAATCTAAGGGTCACGTTTTATCGATTTTTTGGGTTCAAAAATGCAGCTGGTATTTCCTTTTAGTGAATTTTCTTTAGAAAATTCACTAATGAGGATATCGCGACTTTTGAATTTTGAAAAAAATTCTTGAAATGAGCGCAAACTAGGACGTGGAACCCAAATCCGAGGTCAGTTTCACACTTTATATGTTTATATATATATATATATATATATATATATATATATATATATATATATATATATATATATATATATATATATATATATATATATATATATATATATATATATAGGTAATCCATTTTTGAAGGTATATATGCATTAAAGAGAATTTTAACCGGTTTAAGTCTTTAAGTTTTAAGTTTTTTAAGTCCCCAAACTGAGTCCTATGCAAAAGTTGGTCACCTCTAACAGTATATTGGTACTCAATAGGAGCAAGACGCTTTCTGAAAGTAGAAACAAAACATTTCCCAATATTCAGGAACATTGTATTGACAAAACACCATTCTGACAGTGCATCAATGCTCCTCTGTAATTCCTCACAATCACTAATGCTTGAAATAACACGAGAGATATTTAAATCGTTAGCAAACAACAAACAACGGGAGTCAGCTGGCAGATCATTGACAAACAATAAAAACAATAAAGGTCTCAAGTTTGACCCCTGGGGTACCCCAGAGGGTGACGAAAACAATGAGGACTAGTTTCCACCATAAACCACATATTGTGCCCTTCCAGTTAAATAAGATGAGAACAGAATATGTCTATCTGGTAGCGATCAAAGAAGAAAAGTGTACCGCAGACCAAGAAAGCGATTTGCAGAATGCTGCATTGTAGGGCGGGTTCCTTATGGAGGTGGTTCTTTAATGCTCTGTGGTGCAATTTCTATGGGAGCACGAACCGATCCTATCTTTATCTGTAACGGCGACCGTGGTCACGAGATAGGAGGTTTAACGAGTGCTCAATACATCGAGAAGGTTTTAGCAGTTCATGTGGTGCCCGACTACATTGGAGACGAATTTATTTTTATGCATAACAATGCGAGGCCGCACATCGAAATAATCATGCAAAATTACATTACGGAACTCATTTTTCAGGTTATGGAATGGCCCGCATGCAGTCCTGACCTAAATCCGATTGAGCATTTATGGGATCAGCTAAAACGAAATTCGAGCTAGATATGGTGCCTCAATCTTGATCCCAGTGCTTATTGTTGCAGTAGAAGAAGAGTGGCATAACATCCCACAATAAACACTAGCGAACTTGATTAGATCTATGCCTAATCGTCACTGGGGAAAGAGGGTTGTCATACTCATTATTAAAAATTAGGTGTTAAGCTGGTAATTGTCAATAAACCTATTTGTTTAAGTAACAAAAAAAGGTTAATTTGCTTCCTGCTTTAATATCACCATGTTATAACCTAAGTTGCCGAAATAAATTTTGATAAAATGAATCTCATATTAAAGCATATTTCAGACAGCATATTTTTTTGATCTGATGAATAGATTTCATATATATATATATATATATATATATATATATATATATATATATATATATATATATATATATATATATATATATATATATACAGTGTGGAACAGCCAAATGGAATAAATTCGATAACGGATAAATGAAGACGTGTTGGGAAAAACGCTTGGACACGTCGATTTGTATTTTTAACTGCGCATCTTTTTCAAGAAAAAAAAATTATTTAGGGTGCGTCATGTGACAGTGGCCAATACCAACTTTCTTATTTTAAATACAAGCCCCTGTATATTATTAATTTTTTGGATTCTTCAGAAAATTCTAGACATAATTCATGTACAATGTCCTATACCTATCTTCAACTGTTTCGGAAATATTAAGTATTTTCAGATTTATTACAAAAATTAACATTAAAAATAGAAAATTATTTTATTTCACAAATTCTAATAAGAAATACTGATTATTTCTTAATAATTTAAAAAAACAAAAAAAAATTAATGTCAATGTAGTAAATGTTCAAAATGCTCGCCACGAACATCTTGGCAACATGCTAATCTGGTATAGAAATGTCTTCTAACATTACTCAACATCTCAGGCGTGACTGATCTAATCGCAAGCGTGATTCGTCTTTTTAAGTCATCTAAGTTGAGGGGCTTAGTTTTGTATACAATACTTTTGACATATCCCCACAAAAAGTAGTCTAATAGCGACAGATCAGGAGATCGTGCTGGCCATTCTATCGATCCGCGCCTCCCTATCCACCGATTTGGAAAAATTTGGTTCAGGTACTGCCGGACATTGATTTGGTAATGGGGCGGTGCTCCATCTTGCTGAAACCATATTTTATTGGCAGGAACTTGTGGGTTTGCTGGATCTGGATATAAGTTTGTCAAAGTTGGCACGACATTATTTTGGAGCAGTTCTAAATATTTATCCCCATTCAAGTTGCCATCAATGAAAAAGGGACCTACGATATGATTTCCAACAATTCCTGCCCAAACATTAACTTTTTCAGGATATTGCGTATGTTCCTCTCTCATCCAATGAGGATTCTCATTAGACCAATAGCGGCAATTTTGACGATTAACATGACCGTGAAGTGTAAATGTGCTCTCATCAGAAAACAAAACATCTTCTAATTGGATCACATTGTTATCTAACATTGCCATCATTTGTTCACAAAAATACGTTCTCCTATCGAAATCGTCCTCCATGAGCTCCTGAGTTGGTATCATTTTATAGGGATGCATTTTACTTTCCTTTAATGTTCGAAAAATTGCTGTGTGGCTAACGTTGAATAGTTGGGCTGCTTGTCGACCAGAAGTATGTGGGTTTTCTTGAAACTCAAGCGTAATATCCAATTTCGTATCATCACTTACTGCATTGGCAGCTACTTTTTTTATCTGTCTCACATGACCAAGCTCGCGAAACTGCTTTTCTATTTTGCTAATTGTTCCTTGGGATACAGGCGGCAAATTTGGAAATTTTTCGTGAAATAAGCGAGACACTTCCATCTGTGTCCGTGTGTTATCTCCATAACCAATCATTTGTAGAATGGTTATTTTGTGCATTTCTGTTAAATGAACCATTTTTCTGATATTATTACGTACAGTTAACGAAATTCAAACGACAATAGCACTGACACTAATCACTACTGTCATGCAGGCAGACAACAAGTTGCTAAGGCTACGAGTTTTATACGAACAGAAAGAAAACTGTTTTTGTTTTTGTTTCATTTCATATCAGTAAAAAGAAACGCAGGAATGGTTTTTGTTTACTTTCTCATTATCAAGAGCTGAATGGGAAATAAGTATTGAATGCAATGTAGCGAATTTGTGAAATAAAATAATTTTCTATTTTTAATGTTAATTTTTGTAATAAATCTGAAAATACTTAATATTTCCGAAACAGTTGAAGATAGGTATAGAACATTGTACATGAATTATGTCTAGAATTTTCTGAAGAATCAAAAAAATTAATAATATACAGGGGCTTGTATTTAAAATAAGAAAGTTGGTATTGGCCACTGTCACATGACGCACCCTATATAATTTTTTTTTCTTGAAAAAGATGCGCAGTTAAAAATACAAATCGACGTGTCCAAGCGTTTTTCCCAACACGCCCTCATTTATCCGTTATCGAATTTATTCCATTTGGCTGTTCCACACTGTATATATATATATATATATATATATATATATATATATATATATATATATATATATATATAGTTACAGTGAAAAATTTACGGTGGGCCGATTTCTATGCACGCAAGTTCTTGTCAACTAACACAGACAGCCAGGCAGCCCTTAAGGCCCTAAGTAGGGGTAAATTCCAGGCTGGTAAATAAATGCCGAGACGAGACGAGCGACCTGCTTGGTCAGAATGAGGTCACCCTCATCTGGGTACCGGGTCACTCGCGGGTCAAAGGCAATGAAGAAGATGACAGTCTCGCAAAGAGGGGATCAGCTGAACCATTTATGGGGCCAGAAGCGGTCCTGGGCGTGACGAAGAGCACTGCCAGGGATCCACGAAGTCCTGGATCAGAAACGAACGTAAGGTGTACTGGGCTAACTGTCCAGGGCTCAGATATTGAAAGTCAGTAATTGAAGAACCCAGTTCAAAGAGAGCTCTGAAGCTGCTAATCTTAGCAGAGGAGAGCTCAGAAACACAAGAGGACTCTTGACGGGACACATGACTGTCAATAAACACCTGCATAAAATGGGGCGGTTCGAGAAGGACCTGGCATGCAGACTCTGCGGCGAGGGGGAGGAATCAGTGCGAGTGTAAAGCTCTGGACCACAAAAGACAACTGATCTACGGACAATCTACACCGGAGACAGAGCAATATAAAACTTCACCCTACCAATTGCTGTGCAGACTAGTTCAAGGCACAGTGATTTTGGAATGGGTGGAGTGGAAAAGACAAAGGGCATGCAAAATTAGCCAAAGGCTGCAGTGCTATCGGGGCGGCAAAGACGCGGACGAGCCCTAAGGGAGAAAAAAAACCTGTAATATAATCAGATAGTATCAAACACATTTAGATATTTCTGTTATATAACGCTGTTGTGTTGTACATAAATAGAAGTTCTAGTTTTTATTCACACAGTCCATTCACCTCTCTGATGACGCTAACTTCGTTAGGGAAACGATCGTCAGATCTTAAATTAAATATTAAATAAATGTTAAAATATTATGATAAATTGGGTTCTCCAAATTGTACTTATCTGAACTGTGATTTGGTGAATTGGGTTCTGCAGAGTGTAAATATCTCTCAATAAAACATTTTCGTAACAATAAGCTCTTTCTAGTATTTGTTTGTACCACCGAAAGGATACGACAACTGGAAATTATAAATCCTTTGTCAACACTTGATGTAAATTCATTAAATTGGTAAAGATTTAATGTGCCCTGTTTTTTTCCAGGTACTACGCGATTGTACATCCTATTAAAGCCAAATATATCTGCACAATCAGCCAAGCCAAAAGAATTATTTTGGTAATATGGGTATTATCTCTGATACTAGCTGTACCAACTTTTATTGTCCAGGTAAGAATAGAAAAACTGTTTTTATTTACATTAATTAAATATTTACCTCTATCAGACTTTAAATGTACTATAAAATAGGTGAATGTATACTTTCTACCGTCAGCGTGACATTTGTCAAACTTTTAACCACTAAAGGAGTTACGTAATTGGTGTTGGAAAAACACAACTGGTACGCTCCTGTCTTCTTTTACGTAATTGGTGTTGGAAAAACACAACTGGTACGCTCCTGTCTTCTTTTGTCTACTATTGCACTGATTGCTAATCTCCTACCTGGAATTACCTCTTTCTAGATTTCACAACCCTTTTCAATTTGTCGGAACTCTTTATGCTCTAAACGACCCTATATCGAGAATAAACATTTTCCTTAGTACATTTGCATCTATTTTACGCCTGATTAATGCCATACAAGGATTAAATATTTACTGTTAGGTTATTTAAGTTTAATAGCTTTATCTCTACTTGACATATTTCTTGGGGTCTTCCAAGAATGAACCTATTGGACTTCCTAACTACGTCAATAAATAGTTCTTAATATTTTAACCGGTTGGCCATCCATAATACTGACGTTATGTCAACTTATACGTCAATAAGTGCCATCTGGAACCTCCATAAAAGCAGGCTTCTTCTAAAACATCATTCGGTTCGTCAGTTCTGCCAGTTCGATCTCATCTTCTTAGTCCCTTGGGACCTCGCTCTGAGCTCCAAATCTTCCAAGTTAAACAGCGCTCGTGTGTTTCAACCTAAATTATCTCAAATACTGCTCGCGTACTACGTACGTGCCAATACAGTGGTCTCGTAAATATTCTGTGTTTCTCCTAAATTAGGCAAGTAAACGCAAATAGCTAACAATCTTGGGAATCTCCCGAGTCATACGTCAACCAAGTGTAAAACCGCAAATTGTAAACAATAGTTAATGTGTATAGTGTAAATAGTGGCAATACAATATATATATATATATATATATATATATATATATATATATATATATATATATATATATATATATATATATATATATGATAGGTACCAACAAGTGTATCATTTGGAATATAGAGTCCACATACAGTTCACACTTTAACATCTTCTTCAAGCGCTAATTAACGAAGCCGACTAATTAGCAAGAGTGGGATCAATCCACCTGCAAATCATTGGGGATAGAAAACAAGCTCCTTCTTTCTCAATTAGTTCATCTGACTGATAATTAGTAAACCCGTTAGATATTTTTAACCAAAGTAGGGAAAAAGTATTTCGAAAAATGATTCAGAAAGTGGCTTATCAAGAGGGGTATGTTAACGGGAAAACGATTATAAATGACGTTGTTGAGCTGAACGTAATTCTCACTAAATGATGTCACTCAGGCTGAAATATACCTCATGGCATTTCGCTTTATACCCAAAAGCGATAGTGCCAGTAAAAGTAGCAATTTTTCCAATATTTAGGCCGGGCGTTACTTGCTGATAACACTATACACGTCTCAATTTTTTAATTGGTCGTATTCATGAAACAGGTGAAAAAATGAATTAGAATACTTTCTTACATACAAATTTATTAGAAGAATATAGGTAATACGCAAATAGTACCATTTACACTTTTGTTGACGGAATCCTGGCTAGCTTGATTTGGAAACTTATAATCTAAATTGAGTTCCACCTGAAAACCGAACAAAAAGTTTTGTTTTACGTATTTAATTCAATTTACATTATAATAAGTTGCTAAACCTAACTAGCAATTTAGAAAACCATGTTGTATCGACCCTTACGAAGTCGTACAGAAATCCCTATTTCTAAATATTTCATATGTTTGGTGTCAACATGAAAATGTTTCCTATTCTAGTTAGACAAATCATCTACAACTTCGAATTCGATACATGATTCTTTACAAACTCCCATGAGAAATTTTTACATTGTTATACATTTAGTTTCATGCTTTACAGATACATTTACCTGTGGGACCGCATGATGAATTGTACTGGTGTGTCAGGAATTGGGATAACACAACAATATGGCGATTTCACGAAATCTACATGCTGACCCTGATATTTATTGGACCATTCCTTATTATGACATTTTCATACACCTCTATATGCTTGGAAGTTTGGAAAGTGGTTGAAAGAAGATCAATAATGACTAGCGAACATGCGTAAGTTTTTGAGTATCAAGTACATTTTAATTAATATGCCAATTTTGGACGTTGTGAAGGAACACTAGAACAAAAATCAAAGTCACCCCAAAAAACATTAAAATAATAAGACAGGATTATGTGTTAGATATGCATTTCGATAACAATTATGTTCTTCTATCCTTCCTTTAGTTTTCCTATCCTCAGCAAGCCTTTGACATTAAATTTCTTATAAATACGGGTTTCTTTTTCTTCATTATATCTTTTCAGGTATTTTCTTAAAAAGACTTTCTAATTGTGGAATTGTATTTTGTTTCGGTCTATTTCGTGACTACGTCAAAGTCAAAGTACCAAAGTGAGCAGTTCATATCATCCTAGAAATCTTGCAAAACTCCATCAGCAGCTACCTCTAAACCAGTTGTATTAGTACACTGAGCAGTAGTAGATCCTAGGCAGAAAAACATTACAATTTACCTCAGTCCAAAAATCAAAATTAAAAGCGATATGTTAAAGTGAGTAATTAAATGTCGGTTTTTCTTGGATTATTTTTATGGTTATAAAAAATTTATTTGTACCTATTTTCAAGGCAACATCAAATACTTTTCTAGATATCAAAAAATTCCGAAATTCAATATTTCATTTTAACATATTGTCCAAATAGAAATATTTTGATGCCAATGGTACTAGTACTCTGTATACAATTACGTCTGGGCCAGTCTGTAGAACCAGAATAATATTTTCCAGAAAAAATAATTCTCTTATAGACGCAGACTATAAGTTTCGCGAGGTTTCTAGGGTCAGTCGATGATGGAGGGTGTCCTGTTGGGGTATTTTATGACCACAGCAGAGCATTTGATAGCGTTGATTCGGGAGCCCTATTGTCCAAATTGGCGCAGACTATGGTGTAAGGGGGGTGGGCTTGGTTTGAGTCATATCTATCTAACAGAAGTCAATTTATTACGGTGTCATCTGGTGCTGACGGCCTTGGCGCTAATAGGTTGAAGACAATTTCATTCTGGTATGGAGTCCCACAAGGTTCAATATTAGATCCTGTGTTGTTTACTATTTATGTCAATGATCTGGCTGCGTTACCGAACGTAATTATATATGCCGGCGATATTACCATTTCAGTACAGCTAATCCAAATGAGATTGAAACCCAGACCAGTTGGATCGTTTATCACGTTGGTTTTGCAGAACAGGCTTATTGTTTATATTGACAAGACAGGCTACGTAAGGTTTCATGCTGGACGTAGAGAATCTGGACTGCCCACGATTTTGAGAATGAGAAGCGAAACGTTGCAACAGAGCAATCTTCATTGGGACATTCACTGTGGTTATGTGACGAGTGTCCTTGGTTTCACGTCGTTTTTAATTTAAGCTCTATCGTAAGCGTTGAGCAGATAAAAAACCTACAACGCATACATCTATCCGGGTTGTCTTTTGAAATGATCTTTTGTGGTACATCGTCGATGCTGGCGGATGTTTTCATTAATAAAAAGTTTTAACTAGGTGCATGCTTTTTGCCTCGAGTTTTAGTTTTTATTGGTCTCTGTTCAGGAAGCTTCGCATTATGGCACTGCCTTGCATATATATCCTCGAGTTGTTTTGTTTTAATTATAAAATTAAGTACAGATTAAAAACAAATCGTGAGGTACACAGTTATAATACACGAAGTACTGATCTGGTGTTACCATTCCCATGACTTGATGTATACAAAAAATCTCTATATTACGCAAGAATAAAACCGCATAAGAGCAATTTGGGGAACCCAATTCATCACAATATAGTTTTTATACGTGACCATCGTTTCGCTAACAAAGTTAGGGTCATTAGAGGAATGAATAAACTCTGTTAGCGAAATGATCGTCAGGTCTAAAAACTGTATTGTGATGAATTGTGCTCTCCAAATTGTACTTATCAGTGCTCATCACAGGTTCCAATATTCACTCATTGACTCATAAAACCGCATATTATGCTACCGGACAAGATAAACATACACAATTTTTTATTATCATCATCATTAGTGAACTGTTGCTGGATAATGCTTTTTACTCGTTAAAACAATTTGTTTGATTTTGTAAGAGTGTAAGCTAGTCTATTTATAGACTGATTTTATGTCGTACCACACACCTTATGTTTTATATTGTATGTTTTTATATTAGAGTTAGTCTTTTGCCCTGTTTTTTTCTCCCTCACGGCTCGTCCGCGAGTTACAGCACCCTGTATAATGCTATACTGATATCTCGTGTCAGTAGAGTAATAGGATCGAAGCAGTCGTTCAACGCGGAAGTACTGAAACCGCTGAATAATCATAGTCATCATAATTATTTAGTTTAAGTTGTTTTATTTTATAATGTTAGCTAAGCATATTTGACTTTATATATACAAGTAAGAGACAATATTATGTTAGAATTTATTACGAGTGTTTCAACATTAAACATCGTGTATTTCTCCTTTGTTTTAAAATTATAATTAAACTTGTTGTAATTTCGAAATAAAGTTTTTTTGTTTTGAAGTGCCAAAAGGGCACTATCCAAACTGGCGCAGTCGTTAGTATAGGTTTAAGTGTATTTTTGACAAAAATCGCAAAGGTACACGTCGATTTTTATCGTTAAAAACCTGCAACCTACAAAATTTAGAGTGACAAACATCGTCAACGAGGAAGGACATCATCGCCAACCTCAACAGCAGAAGCCACCACTAGCAGAAGACAACACAGCCACAAAAGGAAGGACATCATCGCCAACCTCGAAGGGCCAAGTCAAGTATAGATAGAAGTGACCAAAAATCGTCAGCGAAGAAGGACAACATTGCCGACTTCATAATTAAGCGAATGGAAAATTTATTGTGAGTAATTTTCATTATCCTTTATATATATTTATCCCATAAATTTTATAATTGTGTATGTCTGACTCAGATAAAATTTTTAAGAATATTTCTAGACAAAATATTATTAAACCAGCCAAATTAGTGTTAAATTTAGAAAATAATTTTACGTTGGAAAATACAAATATTAAAATGACTGAACAAAACGTTACTGCACAAACCAAAATTGAATCTTATCATATTAATGCAATTCCCAGTTATGACGGGGATCAAGCCACTTTGGCATTATTTATTGGAGCTTGTGAAAATTTCTTATCATCTTTTGTTGATACACAAAATTTAAATAATGACCGAAATAATTGGATTCTTAGGATAATAGTTAATAAACTAGAGGGAAGAGCAAAATCTTTAATAGCTAGTAGAGAAGATGCCACAAATTGGCCCCGAATAAAACTTCTCTTACAACAATATTTTTCAGACCAGAGAGATGAAGATTGTTTAGCTAGAGACTTAATGTTACTTAAACCTAATCAAAATGAAACGCCCTATCAATTCGGTATGCGAATACAAGATGCTAGAAGTTTGCTACAAAGTAAATTAAGATTAACTATAGATGATAACAATATTCGTTTAGTAAAAAATGAAATTTATGACAAAATGGCCTTGCAGACCTTTTTACATGGACTGCACGGACAATTAGGACTTGCAATTAGATTACAAAAACCGATACATTTGGAGCAAGCTATGGCATTAGTCGTAGAGGAAGAAAATTTCCAATATGGCGAAAAACAAATGAAATATATGCATACTAACACACCTAATAAAAACAGTAATAGTAACAATTTCCAAAATAAACCATTCCAAAATAGTTTTACTTCTCAAAATCTAGGTAATTTTCATAAACCATTTTCTAGTAATCAACCATTTAATCAAAGACCATCTAATTCACAATTTTCGAAAAATAATTTTCCACAACTAAATCCTTTTGAGAAAAAACAAAACATTCAACAACAGAGACCTCATTATCAACCTGCTTCACAAAATTTCGCAAGAAATTCTAATAGAAATGTTTTCCGACCCAACCCTAATTTTGTTCCGACTTACAAGCCTACCCCTATGGAAACGTCGACCAGAAATCATAGACCGTCAAATACCATACATAATACACAAAACAGACGATATACGAGTGAGGAACTTTATCATCACGAAGTACAATCTGACAGACCTATACAAAACAATGACTACAACGACACAAATTTTAGTCAAGGAAATTATGAATATAATGAATCAAATTCTGAATATTATGAACCTGATAACTTTTCAGAACCTTACCCTGAAAATTATTATGAACCTAGAGATAATTTTAATGATTGTACCGAACATGAAGCAAATTTTCATTCGAGCCTGAATTTAGATCAGAACAGATAATACAGGTTAATTTAGATAATTGCCCAAAACTACCCTATGTAATCGTGCCTGGTATAAATTTAAAATTCATGTTGGACAGTGGTAGTACGAAATCTTTATTGTGCCCATCTTTAGCTTATACTTATTACAAAAATTTTATAGAAAATGAATATTTTCAAATCAAATCCGTCCATCAGACAAGTACACATAACGAAATTGCAAAAATTTGCTTACCATTAATGTTTAACACAGGAAAAGCAAAATATAAATTTTACATTTTTGATATTAGTAACCAATATCATGGTCTGATTGGCTCTGACTTATTACAAAGGTTAGGAGCCAGAATAGATTTTAAAAATAGAAAATTAATTACAGATAAAGCAGTAATTCCACTTTATTTGCCGTCTGAACAACATAATACTTATAAAAGAACGTATCAAAATTTTAAAATTGAAATAGAAGCAAGAACAGAGAAAATTATTAAAATTCCAGTTTCTTGTTCCACAAATACTGGAGTTTTATCGAAAAAAACGTTGCGACCTGGAGTAGAAATACCAGAGTCATTAGTTAACGTAGATCAGGGTTTTTCATATGTAAGTGTCTTGAATAGTACAGATAAACATGTACAAGTAATATTAAACTCGCCATTGAAACTTGACCCAATTACGGAAACAGAATTAAATTTCACTGAACACATTGACGAACACATGGACGTAGATTTCTCAGGGATAGAATTAGAATATCTTCAAAATCAAAATTTAGAAAAACTTAGACTTGATCATTTAAATATTGAAGAAAAAACAGCAATTGAAGCTTTATGTAGGGAATATAAAGATATATTTTATTGTGAAGGAGTCCCTCTCACATTTTCACATCAAATAAAACATCATATTAGATTATCTGACCCAGATCCAGTTTATGTAAGACCGTATCGCTTACCCCATGTTCAACAACAAGAAGTTAAACGACAAGTAGACGACTTACTAAGACAAGGTATAATTCGACCATCCTGTTCCCCATGGTCCAGCCCTGTATTAGTGATTCCAAAAAAAAAGGACAGCAGTGGTAAACAAAAATTAAATGCCAAAACTATCCCGGACAAATATCCTCTTCCTAATATTTCCGACATCTTAGACAAACTCGGACGAAGCCAATATTACACCACCCTTGACTTAGCTTCTGGTTACCATCAAATTGAAATGGCACCAGAAGATATTGAAAAAACGGCCTTCTCCACGCAGTTCGGCCATTTTGAACATATGCGCCTACCTTTTGGAGTTATCAATGGGCCACCCTGTTTTGAGCGCCTAATGCAAAATATTCTGAGGGGTATACAAAACGAAAAATGTTTTTCCTACTTAGATGATATCATAGTATTTTCAACTTCCCTTCAGGAACATATTGAAAGACTAAAAGACGTATTTGAAAGATTAAGACAGGCCAACCTAAAAATTCAGCTCGATAAAAGCGAATTTCTAAAGAAGGAAGTAATGTATCTTGGGCATATAATCACAGATCAGGGGGTGAAACCTAATCCAGATAAGATTAAGGCCATAAAACAGTATCCACTTCCCAAGACCCGTAAAGAAATCAAAGGCTTTTTAGGTCTTGTAGGGTATTATCGAAAATTTATACGCGATTTTGGAAAATTGACTAAACCACTAACTAAATGCCTTAAGAAAAATGCCAATATAAATCATGACAAAGATTTCCTTGAGTCTTTTGAAACTTGTAAAAACATTTTGATGAATGACCCTATTTTACAATATCCCGACTTTACAAAACCTTTTATTTTAACGACAGACGCTTCAAATGTAGCTTTAGGGGCAGTGTTATCGCAAGGACCTTTAGGTAGTGATAAACCAATAAGTTATGCATCTCGCACCCTAAATAATAGTGAACAAAAATATTCGACTATAGAAAAAGAGCTTTTAGCTATAGTTTGGGCGACTAAATATTTTAGGCCATATTTATACGGACGTAAATTTTACATTTACACCGATCATAGACCATTAGTTTGGTTAATGAAATTAAAAGAACCAAATTCAAAATTAACTAGGTGGAGACTAAAATTGGAAGAGTACGACTATGAAATTATATATAAAAAAGGAAAATATAATACAAACGCTGACGCATTATCTCGCATACAGGTAAATGCTCTAGATGAGATTTCATCTACGTTTAATAATGTAGACAGTAATGAGAGACGTTTACAGGACTTTGACCGTGAACTAAATACACCTCCTTTAAGTATGTTATTACCACAGCCGACAAATGAATATATACCACCTATGACTCCACCGGAAATGCCTTTTATCCCAATCGAAATTCCTGATAGTCCAAATTCAGAAGATATCCCTTTAAGTGAACTAAGACGCAATTTACTCGCACAAATACCAACTGAAAACTCGGACGAAAGTGATCATTCCCAAGTAAATGTTGAACCGAAAAAAAGTATACAAATATCTGAAAATCCCATTGAAAAACAACCGAATCAATATTATATTTTCCCAGTAAATTATAACCCTAGACCAGTAAAACAGGTAAAAATTTATAATCAGACTAAATACTTAGTGCAAATTCCTCGACAAAATAATAGAGACCATATTGTTAAATTTTTACGAGATTATACCGTTTCAAATAAACGTTATTATTTTAATTTTGAAACCGATCAATTATATAAGGACTTTAGTAATATTTACACTGAACTATTTAATGATAATGGCCCTGAAATAATAAGCTGTCCGAAACGTAGAATTCCTTTGGCCGACACAGCTGATATTCTAGAAGTAATACAAAGTTATCACACCTCTAAAACTAATCATCGTGGTATTAATGAGACACTTAAAGAAATAGCTAATAAATATTATTTTTTACACATGAAAGAAAAAGTTACTGAATTTATAAATAATTGTGAAATATGTAAAAGAGCAAAATATGACCGTAACCCACCTAATATACCTTTAATGCTTACAGAAACTCCAAGTAGACCTTTCCAAATTTTACATATAGATACATTTATAATTGAAAATCAAATTTATTTAACTTTAATTGATTCATTTTCCAAATTAGGACAAGCAGTAGCTATTAGTAGTAAAAATCCGATAGAAACCTGTAATGCTTTAATTCAGTATTTTTCTTACTACGGAACACCCGAGCAAATAGTAAGTGACAATGGTTCAGAGCTATGCTCAGAAACTGTTAAACAATTATTTAATTTGCACAAGATAAAAGTTCATTTCACCACCCCCAGAAATCCAAATTCTAACGGTCTCATAGAACGCTTGCATTCAACTTTATTAGAACACATACGCATATTACGTCAAATTTATCCAAAAGACCCGATAACAAAAATTATGTGTTATGCTATTATGGCATACAATCATAGCATTCATTCAGCCACAAATTTTACCCCGTTTGATATTGTCTTAGGTCATACTTCTAGTAAAGATGTGTATGATATAAACGATCAACAAAAACTCTTGCAAGAGTACCTATTACAACATAAAAATAAACTAAATTTAATGTACGAAAAAATTAAAGAGAATTTAGAAAAAAATAAATTAAGAGTTGTGTCCGGCAGAAATTCCAAAGATGATACCGCTTTATTTGATAAGGAAACGCATGTCTATACTAAAGTAGATAAACGAAATAAAAATAATCCAAAATTCGAAGGTCCATTTGAATTGATAAAAGTTACAGATAAAAATGTTGCATTAATTAGAAAAAATAAACAAATAGCTAAACGACACCTACGAAATCTAAAACGACCTAATGTTTCAGGTCAATCCTCTTCCTCACCCATGTCCTTGGACAGGTAGAGTTTAACAGACTGAATGACAACCCTGGACTGCTACCCCTAAAAATAGGAACTATGCAAAACGCAATCGATAAATGGACATTGATTAGAACGATTGAACTACAACCACTTTTACAAGACTTTAAATTTTTACAAAACACATCCTATCACCTGAACATCTCTATACAAAACTCCCCTTATAATGAATCCTATTATGAAGAACTACGAAACTCTCAAAATGTGTTATTCCATGAAATAAGTGAAACTAACAAAATTTTCAAACAAATTATACCATCAAGTTTAAATCGAAAAAAGAGAGGTTTAATAAACGGACTCGGAACAGTAATTAAGTCAATCACAGGAAATTTAGATGATAATGATGCTAAACGTTATGACTCAACAATTTTAGAGCTAACTAGTAACCAAAATAAATTAGAAATAATTCAAAAAAATCAAATGTCACTAACAGAAACCGCTATTACCAAATTTAATCAAACAGTTTACATTTTGACTAACAATCAAAAAAAGATAGCAGACCGTATTGAATTTCTAACGAAAAATTTTGAAGCTGAAGACTTAAGACAGGATTACATGGACATAGTAATCATAGCTCAAATGCTCTTTGTTCAGTTAATTACCGAAATAACGGGAATTAAAAATATTTTGGAGACTTTAGTTAATGCAATAACGTTTGCTAAATTAAAGACAATGCATCCCTCTATTTTAGAAACAGATGATTTATTGATAGAGCTTAATAAAATTCAAAGACATAAAGTAAATTTGCCATATAAGGTAAATATAGATAATATGGCCCTTTATAAAGAAATAATTACTATTAAAAGCTATTACAAAACCACTCAGTTAACATTCATTTTAGATGTACCTTTGGTTGAGTCAGCATATTACGATTACTATCATTTATATGCCTTTCCCATCCGTAATAGTTTGACCCACACATTCCTAACATTAATTCCCCATTCAAAATACCTTTCCTTGAATGATGAAAATTACAAACTCCATGATGGACCATGTCGAGAGGTCCGACCAACTGAATTCCTGTGTCAAGCTCAAACAATGAATCACATCAGTCCAAACAGCCCTTGTGAAATACAATTAATAAAGTTCTCCACCCAGTATAACAATTGTGAGCATCACCAAATGTTAATAGAAGATGTGAAGATTCAGAAGATCAGCGAAAGTAAATGGATTATCATCTCTCCAGTAGAAAATATAGTCAACTACAGATGCAGCGAAGACCGTAAAATCATGGCCATAGATGGTAGTTATCTGGTAAAAATAGAAGAAGGCTGTGAGGTAAAAATCAAAGGACAAACAGTAAGTTCTCATCAATCTGAAATTAAAAAACTTTTCTATGTACCGTTACCCGAACTCAAATTTAGTGAACTGTCCATGAACTCAAAACTTAACATTGTGCCTTTACATCTAGAATCTATAAATTTAGATGAATTGAATTTAGTGAAATCCCAACTACAGCATCAGAAGGAGTTACTACAAACAATAAGTGTTCCTGTAATTCATACTTCGATTAGTGTTTTTACTTTAACTGTTTGTGTTCTTTTATTAACAGTAGCATGTTTCTGTTTTTGGAAATTTAAAGACAGAATAACCAGTTCCGCCGTCGAGTCCGAAATCGTCAACGAACTTAAGAAGACCCACGAAGTTCCCCTGGAGGACATCAATTTCAAGATTTAGGTACCCTAAATCTCATCTGGCAAGGGAGGAGTTACAGCACCCTGTATAATGCTATACTGATATCTCGTGTCAGTAGAGTAATAGGATCGAAGCAGTCGTTCAACGCGGAAGTACTGAAACCGCTGAATAATCATAGTCATCATAATTATTTAGTTTAAGTTGTTTTATTTTATAATGTTAGCTAAGCATATTTGACTTTATATATACAAGTAAGAGACAATATTATGTTAGAATTTATTACGAGTGTTTCAACATTAAACATCGTGTATTTCTCCTTTGTTTTAAAATTATAATTAAACTTGTTGTAATTTCGAAATAAAGTTTTTTTGTTTTGAAGTGCCAAAAGGGCACTATCCAAACTCGCGTCTTTGCCGCGCCGATAACACTGCAGCCTTTGGCTTATTGTGCACGCCCTTAGTCTTTTCTACTCCACTTATTCCACAATCACTGTGCCTTGGAACTAGTCTGCATAGCGATTGGTAGGGTGAAGTTTTATATTGCTCTGTCTCCGGTCTAGACTGTTCGTAGATCAGTTGTCTTTTGCGGTCCAGAGCTTTACAATCGCACAAGATGTGCCGGGCTGATTCCTCCCCCTCGCCGCAAAGTCTGCATGCGAGGTCCCCTCGAACCGTCCCATTTTATGCAGGTGTTTCTTGACGGCCATGTGTCCCGTCAAGAGACCTGTTATGTTTCTGAGCTGTGCTCTGCTAAGATTTAACAGCTCCACAGCTCTTTTTGAACTGGGTTCGTCAATTACTGACTACCCATGTCTGAGCCCTGGACAGTCTGCCCAGTACACCTTGTGTTCGTTTCTGACCCATAACATAATGGCTCCCCTGGCCGTGCTCTTTGTCACGCCCAGAACCGGTTATGGTCCCATAAATGGTTCTGTTGGCCCCCTCTTCGCGGGACTGTCAGCTTCTTCATTGCCTTTGACCCCCGAGTGACCCGGCACCTAGATGAGGGTGACCTCATTGTCCAGCCAGGTCACTCGTCTCGTCTCGGCACTCACTTACCAGCCAGGAATTTACCCGTGGACGACTTAGGGCCTTAAGGGCTGCCTGGCTGTCTGTGGCTATGAGGATCCGCTTGCTGGTGTAGCCCCTCCTCCTGTTCTCCCGCACACAGTGCAGGATGGCGTACATTTCGGCCTGAAAGACCGTTGCATGGGCTCAGAGGGAAATACTATGACTTACCCTCGATCCTTTCGAATAAACAACTGTCCGTCCCACGCTCCCCGCCGGATCCATCCGTGAACCAGACGAGCGCGTCCCGTGGTAAGCCCGGTCTCCTCCCGCCATGCCTCGCGGTCGAGAATTTCCACTGTAAAATTGTTTTCCCTTCAGATTCGCGGGCTCGGAGATCTGACCTCATTTCAAGCACGGGCTCCTTCACGATCTCCTGACTTTTGCAGTGGCCCCTGAAGCCTGCGTTGATCTTTAGTATACCATTGCAGGCTAGTCTGTATAGTCCTAGCCTGGCCTTCCCCATGATAACTAAGTGTAGGGGGGCAGATCCAACAACACCTTCATGGCGGCTGTTGGGATTGAAGTCATCGACCCTGTGATGCCCAGGCAAGCCATCCTTTGGATCTTGTCCAGTTTTTGTTTGGCACTGGATTGTGTCACCTTAGTCCACCAGACCAGTGCCGCGTATGTTGTGTGTGTGTGTTTTGGTTCCTGAACGTCGGCCTATTTCCGCGACTATGGCCAATCACCGACGCCAGGGAGCAGTTTCACCTCACTATCCTGGAAATTTTGCCGAACCCATACCTTTCTGTAAAGAGGGTAGGGATCTTTAACGGGCCCAACATCGCATGGACACGGAACCGACGGCTTTACGCCCCCTCCGAAGGGCGGAACGTGCAGACATTCAACTTGCTCAAATACAATAGCAGAACCTCGGTTGATGTTAATGTTACAGTTTGTACTGAAAAAGTGAAAGGATAACCCTGGGATCGAACCCAGTACCCTTCGGTTCAGAGGCACACGTTCTTGCCGCTGAACCACCAAGGCTCTGCGGCGTATGTTAACGATGATCTGACCACCCGTGTGTACAGCCAGTGGGCGATACTAGGTTTTAGTCCCCACGTTTTTCCATATAGCCGCCTAGTGACGGCTATGGTTTTGACTGCCTTACGCAGTATTTTTTCAACACGACCATTTCAGGTTAGCTTAGAGTAAAATACGACCCCAAGATATTTTACCGTATAGAGTGAGAGATCTGTGGCTCTCCCACTTCCTCCTTCTCGTAAATGGTATGACGGTTGCTTTCTCGGGGCTCACCCCGAGCCCTTGGCCAACCGTCCACCTTTCCACCACTTTGAGTGCTATCCGCATGCGCACCTACACTGACTGTCCGCATAGCCCTGTACCTCGTACCCCCCTCCCGAGAGCCTCCTTAGCAGGCCGTCCACGACTAGGCACCAGAGGGGGAGACAGAACACTCCCCTGCGGACACGCCGCGGCGACCCCCGCCAGCAGAGTCCCTCCCGCAAGTGAGGTGAACCCCGCCCTGTCCCTGAGCATGGAACCGATCCACCTGCCGCAGGTCTCCTCTATTCCACGCTCCCTGACAGCTGCCAGTACCGATGCGAATGAGGTGTTGCTGAAGGCCCCCCCTATGTCTAGGAAGGCCCCTAGCGCCTCCCCCCTGTTCCCCAGCGTATTCTCCAGTTTCAGCACCAGCTGGTGCAGTGCTATTTCTGTTGAGGCTCTTGCTCTGTATGCATATTGTCCGCAGTGTAGGGGATATGCTTCCAGTACAACGCCCTTAATCTGCCGGTCGAGCAGTTTTTAGATTGTTTTTAGCAAAAAGACATGAGACATAGGCTTCAGGGACTGTGCCTGGTCTGTTGGACGGCCAGGTTTAGGAATGAATGCAACCCTGGCCAGTCTTCATGCCCTCGGAATGTACCCCAGAGCCAGACTGGCCCTCATAATGAGGGTAAGCGCCGGCGCCAGTTTGCCCTGTTGGTGTGTATCCATTTGTTTTTACTGTCCTTGCAGTATTTGTGTTTATTCTATTTGACATGTTCCATACTATGTATAATTAATTTATTATTATTCACTGCATTGAATGTTGTATTTGGGGTGATGTAAAAATATTTACGTTTTTGCTTTCAGACTAACCAAAAAATACTCAAATAAAGAAAACTCTTGCCCAGAAAGTTTTCAGTTGACAGAATCAAAGAGGACTAGGAGTAAGGTTGGCAGAGATGACAGTAACACTGTCAAACAGGTGATATGCATGCTCGTTGCTGTTGTCGTTTTATTCACCATATGTTGGACACCGTTGTTGATAGACAACCTTCTTACCTCCTATGATGTTTTACCAAGTCTTAGAATGGGTCCTCTGAAGTACATGTCTATTGCTTTCCATCTCATGGCGTATTTCAGCAGGTAAGATTATTATTATTATTTATAAATGTAAACTAAACCAGTAGGTAACGAACTTCAACATTGACCTAATATTTTAATTTCATTTATTGTGTTTCAGCTGCATAAACCCTATAATTTATGGATTTATGTCGAGAAGTTTCAGAGAAAGCTTTGCGTTAGCCATATGCTGCTCCCCTGAAACTACAAGAACTAGTCATAGAAATGGCAGCCTTGCCACTCGACATATTTCAAGAAACAGCTCTCAGACAAGAAGCACTTCGCTTAGATGAAAGGACCATATATTTACATTCTAATCTTTTTGTCTTTCTCAGTTTTTATTTTTAATTGGTTCTTTATTTTTATGTATCTCAACATACTTAAATTCATGATACATTTTTAATTACTTTTGAATTACTCATTCGTATAATCAGCTATGATCTAGTTTATAAAACAGTGACTTTAACTTCATTTGATGTTTCAGAGGTTTTCAACAATGTCAGTTTTTTTATATTACGAGGTACTTCAGGAGCCTTCGTGCTTTTACTTTGAGCATTACTGCTCAGTAGAGGTTTTTTGTCACTAAAATTTACCAAATAAAAATAATATAGTATAGATGTTTAACTGAAGTCACAAAGCGTCAGTATGTTAAATTAGGTAAATATTGTGGTTTTGTCTTTTTATATCCGATATATATATATATATATATATATATATATATATATATATATATATATATATATATATATATATATATATATATATATATATATATATGGTCAGTCTTAGGTAATAGTACACAAAGCAATGGCCGATTCTTGATAAAAAAAGTACGCGATTCAGCTACATTTATGTTATTCCAAAAGTTAATAATAACCGAGATACAGGGTGTTAAAGTTGAAAAATTAAATCCCATTTTCTTTAATATATCTGAAACACTTTGAGATAAATCCACGAATTTTTGTATTCGGGGTTTTTTTAAGATGAGAAATTCAAATTCGTTAATGATTCGGATGCATTTTGTAGAGGACGCCACGGGCGGCTATCAGGACACATCTGATTCGTTCCAACTTTTTTGGCCACACTGTATGTCATTGTGGAGTCAAAAAATCGCTGTCCCTATCTTTTTACATAACAAAATATATGTTATTAAAGTCGTTAGGAGTAACGGTTTCCGAGAAAAATGCATTTAAAGTTGATGATGCACGAAAAAAGAATATAATTTTTTTCTCTCTGTGGTGTAATAATTCTGGGACGTAGTAGCCTATGGAATAGTTACTAATGAATGATATGAAAACAAATAAACTCTCAAACTAAAATTCAGTTTAAGAGAAGTGTGTTTGTATTGTGATTCTTTTGCAAATAAATTTACAATTTCATCAAAATGCCGAGACAGAATATTTATTCCAATGTAGAAATGAGAGACATGGTGTGTTTATACTCCCAGGAAAATTACAATGGGAGTCAAGCTTGTAAGTGTTATTTAGAATAGTACCACAATCGGCATCAACCAGATTTCAAAACTTTTAAAAGAATTTACGGTTATTATTAACTTATGGAATAACTTAAATTTAGTTGAATCGCATAATTTTTTTCTTAAGGATCCACCATTGCTTAGTGTACCATAACTTAAGACTCAGCTTGTATATATATATATATATATATATATATATATATATATATATATATATATATATATATATATATATATATATATATGGGGTTATTTGCGGTTTTACGGTGACAGCCTGGTACAAGTATCTAGAGAGGTACTGAAAATGACCGTCTAAAATATTAATATATATAATAAACCATTATGATCTATTCTTCTAAAAGAGTTTCACGTTTTGGCGACTTCCAGTTTTACTAGAAACGACATTTAACTTTGTTATTTTATGTAGAACACCTGTATATTATTTCCATTTTTTTGGGTATTTGTGATTTTTTCTTTAAACACAAAAAATGTTATTCTTCTTCAACACATTTTATTTCTAAATAACGATGAAGATATTTTTCTGACGCAAATTGTGAATTTTTATGAGAATCATAATAAACTGCAATGATATCACGTTTTTCTTTTTTAGAAAGTAGCATTTTCCTGCCGAAAATAACTATAGGTTCCCTTATTGGAAGTAACAATAAGCTGTCATCATTTTGTTTTTGATGACAGTAGCAAATTTTCTCCAAAACACTCTTACAAATACAATAAGTCTAATATTATTAACGAGATAATAGAGCAACCCATATCATGTATACATCATTGTAATCAGAAAAAAAGGTGTTTCCGAAAATATGGCGCTCACAAGAAAAAAGTTGACAATCGCTCTAGGACTGTGGTGGATGCCACTGAAACAATTCACATTTTTTGATTCCCTGTTCAAAAGTGTCCCAATAATGTGTTTGTTGCAAATCAATAGTTTCGAGAAAATTGGAAAATACAAAAAACAAAATTTCGTTTTTTTATTTATTTCGATAACCATAAAAGATATCTGTTTTCGTTTTTCAAAAATCATCAGCACCGGATTACGCAACTTTGCCCTAATTTAACAGACCTGGTATTTCTTAATATAAGCGATGTCCCCATGGTCAGCTTTGAAAATCGGGTACCCTGTCTAATATATATATATATATATATATATATATATATATATATATATATATATATATATATATATATATATATATATATATATATATATATATATGTACATGTAACCAAAATGTTAGATGAATATATTCAGTACTCCTCTATATACTTCTAGTAGGCGGTCACCATAAATCATCCTGTATATATATATATATATATATATATATATATATATATATATATATATATATATATATATATATATATAGAGAGAGAGAGAGAGAGAGAGAGAGAGAGAGAGAGGGTGGCGCATTGAAAACGAAACAGACCGATTTGCGTCCAGAGAACTTTTTTTTTAAGAAACGCTGAAACACGTCAATTTTAATATTGAGAAGGACATGTTTTGACATAAAACTCAACTTTGTCACATCAACCCCTTAAGGGTGGTGATAACAACCCTTATATTTTAAATAGGGAACATGGGTCGAGTGTAACATAATTTGAAAGCTCTTTCTTGTCTGAATTCAGCACACTAATTTTTTTGGAAGTTTTATCAACTCGTTTAAAAATTATTGACAGTTGGAATAGTAAGAACGTATTTCATTCATTGTGATAATAAATGCACTAATTAGTCAAATTTTCATTAAAAAAAAACTAAAAAACAAAACCAAACGTTCAAAAATGTTTATTCAGTTATTATTAGACGGCATTCTTCAACAATGCGTCGTCGGAATTCTTCCAGAGACTCCGTTTCTGTTGCGTAAATTCTACTCTTCAAATGGCCCCATAGAAAGAAGTCTTTAAATCCGGTGATCTAGGGGGCCACTTAATAGCACCTCTACGCCCAATCCATTGACCTGGAAACTCTCTGTTCAAAACGCCCTAACACTTTGTGAAAAATGCGGAGGAGTTCCATCTTGTTGAAACACTAATCGATTTTCTTGACAGCGATCATCATTTTCAACAATGTCAATTAGTGGAGGGTAAACGATATCTTCTAGTAACTCCAAATACTTTTTGCTACTCAAATTGCCATCAAGAAAAATTGGTCTGATTAAACGGTCTCCAAAAATGCCAATCCAGACACTCAGTTTCTGTGGAGTTTGAGTGTGAACTCCATGAAAATTTCTTGGATTATTATCTGCCCAATAACAACAACTATGACGATTGACTGTAGTTTAATAGAAACGTACACTCGTCTGAAAAACAGATATTGAACAGAAAGTTCCCGTTATCAGCTATTCGTGCAGTCATAATCACAAAACTCCAGCCGCCGATCAAAATCATCTTTATTCAGTTGTTGTACAAGATGAATTTTATACGGGTGAAATTTATGATGCTTCAATATTCGCTGAATAGTTCTTCTTTTTATGTTTGAAACAGTGGCCAATTTTCTCGTGCTCAAAGTTGGGTGTGCAGCAATCTGTCCTAAAACTTCAATCTCAGTAGTCTCATTTCTAACCAGAAATTCACGTTCAGGATCCCGTTTTTTGTTGGCTACTGAACCACTTTGTCGAAACTTTGCAACTAACTCCAAAATGTATTTTCTGTTAACATGTCTGTTCGGATGTCGTTTATCTAACAAATTTGCGGTACGGTTGCCACAGTCATCGTTTTTGAAAAAAAGAGTAATTATTTCAACTCTTTCTTCTACAGAATACACCATTGTAAAATTAATTTTCGGTAGTACTATCAAGTATAAAACCGACTGATAAACTGAAATAGTAAACCGCATTTATCTCATTCCGATAATAAATGTTCTGATAGTCAATTTTTTGTTTACAAACCAACAAAACATTGACTATCAGCACATTTCTTATCGGAATGAGTGAAATGTGTTTTTGCATCTTCAACTGTGAATAATTTTTAAACGAGCTGATAAGACTTCCAAAAAAAAATTGTTTGCTGAATTCAGAAAAGAAAGAGATTTCAAATGATGTAACACTCGACACATGTTCCCTATTTAAAATATAAGGGTTGTTATCACCACCCTTAAGGGGTGA
Source organism: Tillus elongatus (assembly GCA_964006375.1). NCBI lineage: Eukaryota > Metazoa > Arthropoda > Insecta > Coleoptera > Cleridae > Tillus > Tillus elongatus. Next base: position 115,127,945 of record OZ023269.1, on the reverse strand, counting down.
TGTGACAAAGCTGAGTTTTATGTCAAAACATGTCCCCCTCAATATTAAAATTGACGTGTTTCAGCGTTTCTTAGAAAAAAAAATTCTCTGGACGAAAATCGGTCTGTTTCATTTTCAATGCGCCACCCTATACACACACACACACACACACACACACACATATATATATATATATATATATATATATATATATATATATATATATATATATATATATATATATATATATATATATATATATATATATACATGAGGTTAAGGATTTGGGAGATTTGTCTGTTTATAGACAACTAAGATTGTTGCCACTGATTAAAAATTGTTTTCTTAAATAGTTACTTACAGTAGTACGGTAGTTAAAGCCATAGCAATTAGTCTTAACAAAGTTTTCGGAAAAGGCTAACGACGGTTTTGTATAACATTGTTTAGATTTTTACACTTACTTAGCATTAGTCATTGGCTAACCATTAGTCATTGCCTTAGCCTTTTTGACTGATAAATTTGTAAAGCTTTTCTGATAATGTGATAAATGTATATTCTAATATTAGCAACAGTCCTATTTCAGTAAATAAAGATGTTATGTAGTAATAATTGTAAAGTAAAAACATTTTTATTTTTTAACGTAAAATTTGATAATGGCTAATAGGTAATCTAGAACTTAAAAAGAAAATTATGCAATCATATGAGATATCATCTTTAAACAGGACTTGATTTTTTAAATTCAATTCGACCCTATTAGTTATTTTAATGTATATGAAAGGGAAAATTTTGAATAGTGTGTTTTTAAGGAAAGAACTGAGGTTGTTTAAGAAGAAAAAACTTGCTGTTTTTTATTACCGCTTAACTTTTAATGCAAAATGAAACCTTGTAGAGTTTCAAAAAGTTTTGGGCGCGGTTCAACACAAAAGCCAAGATATACCACATTTATAACCACGGAAATCTTCGACTGCTTGTTCTGTTTTATCGCTGTTTCCTTAAGTATCTTCAAGTTCTAATTTTGTTTCGTTAAATTACAAGTTGTCAATTAAACCATCGCTTACGATTGCTAGAGCAACATTTTCTTGAACTACATCTGGATTTATATCAGGCGTATTCTAGCGACTCTAAAATAATTCTAAGCTTTACTGATATGTGCAACATGACCATAGTGTTGACACAACAATGAAGATACTTAAAATTAAAGTACACCTACAAATTATTGTCTATACCATGTTGCCTTACTATCCCGCAAAATTATAGACGGCGATCAAAGTTGTTCTATTTAGTTCCGGTATCAACTTAATTGAAATAGATGAACTTTATTTTCTTTTAAAATTCCACGTATACTTGTAGGATAAAACATTTCCTAACATTATAGTTCTTATAAGCTGGACCCACCATGACGTGTCCCCAAACTGCTACTTCTACAGCTTCACCTCTCACAGGCCGTGTCCTAAAGCGTTTTTTCTTTGCAGCAAGACCAGTACTTCGAAACATTTCTAGTCTAAAATATACTTTCGAGTATGTAGTCTTTTGATCACTACTGATTAAATTGCATCTTTCTATTCGCGTACTGGTCGTTTCCGAAAAATAACACAATAATTTCGACAAGTTCCCGAATTGAATACACCATGATTTTAATAAAATAAAAAAATTAAAATATGAAATGAAGCACTGTACTAAACCACTGACTACTCACTGAATTTAATTTTTTGTTTGTTTCCTATTCCGCCTTATCTGAAGTGATAAGTTAAAAAGATTGATAAAACACTCTCATTATGAAAATTAACTGAGTTAAAATTAGCACAATGATTTAAAGCCTATTGTGGAATAACGCTTTTGCCTCAGAACGAGATTAGCGATAGCAAATTTGAATTATCTCTGCAAGATTTTCAAGGATTTTCAAAATACAATTTCAGTACAAAATTAAACAGAGAATTAAGTATAGCCTTTCCATCGATGTATCAGTCGACTCGTTGCTATTTAAAATTTTGAAGAGGGTTTCTACTTCATTCAGATTTGACATTCGCTAGAAACGTGCCCGCCCCAAAAACGAAATTGACCTGCCCGAGGGTTTTTCAAAGAAAACCCGCTTGTATGGTTTTCAATGGGATACCTGCATATATTTTTGGTGCATTAGAATTATGTGATTTCAGAACTGTTTATAGATTAATAACTTTATGGTACATTCAACTGAAAAAAGTCTAAAATCGTATCCATAATAAGCAATGGTTGCAACATTAAATGCTCGAAAACCCTCTTGTATAGCTTTTGAGGGCCCATCCTGTATATATAATAAAATTTATTTTGATGTCTCTGATGATGAGGAGTGTAAACACGCTATGAAGAAACCCAATTCACCACAACCCAATTTTAAATTTAAGTGTCGCTTTATCGGTGAATGATAATTAATCTACTTTTCCTCTAGAGTAGCCAGATTTGTTGATAAAACGATTGATACATTTAAAATTGTATTGTGGTCAATTATGTTTCTTTATACTATTGTTACTTTCTACGGGGTTCTGGATTCGTTTACTAACAAAACACAGCTTTTCAAACTACTAATTTATTATTACCAACTATTTTCCAACACCAATGCCAACTAAAATATATCTCTTCTTACTATTATTAAATGTCCATAAATCTATATTCCACTATCGCCTTCTATGATCGCTTCCTATATACCAACACTTACTGTTAACTCGCTTTATACTCTATGATCACTTTCACACCACCTTATTCAATACTGAAATAATTTATTCTGCGCACCGCTCGTCTATTTATATCTGTCTATAGAGATTCTAGACGTTCTACACTATTCTACACTACTCTACACCTGTCACATCTGGTCTATTCTAGAAATATCATTCTACAGTGTTCGCTGTGACACTGCCCCCCTCTTATATTCGATCGTTCCGGTCGAATTTTGACATTTCTTGGTATGGCGTAAGTCTGTGCATATGGACCACCTTCATCTTGCTCTTCGGGCTCCTCTGAACGACATTATTATTTGTTCACCGCCGATAGTCAGGATATTAGTGCCAAGATCAAGTTTAGCGCACTGACCCTGAAGTATGTGCAAGCCAATTATAATTGGGTCTGATATGGCGGCGACTATGGCTCTCTGCTTTGCCTTCCATGTCCCAATTTGCAGCTCGACGTCAGTTTCGCCAAATACCTGGATCCGATCACCACCGGCTGCATTTACTCTGTACGCTCTGTCTGGCTCTCTTACTCGCCATCTTGGAACCATGTCGCGGCGAATAATTATCCTAGGTGCAGCTGTGTAGACGACCATCTGGGTCTTGTTACCGCTTACGTATCCGTCTACGATAAGAGCGCTGCCAGAATCGCTAACCTGAGAAATGGTTACCGGCCTTAGCTTCACTTTCTCCCTTGCGCGTGATCTTAGAGCCCAACATTCGCCCCTTATATGTCCCACCTTGCCGCAGTTCCAGCAAGGCAAGGCATTTGCACGGTGAGCTCTTATTGGGTGTCCATGAGACGTCGGTCTTATTTGTTCTGCTATTTTCTCTAGTAGCTGCATGATCTTGGATGGATCTGTTTTATTTTCTTCTTGGACCTGAAGACTGCGAACTTTCACATGACTTTCTGACGCTTGCTTTGCCGCTTCAAACTCCAAGGAATGTACCAAAGCATCGTTCAAGCTTTTATGTCTTGCCATCCTCAGCGCCTGTTGAGTGTCGGTATCCCTGATGCCGTCAATGAATGTTTGCAGTGACAGCTGATTCAAAAATTCCACCGGGGCTGTGGGGTAGGCTAATCGTGTCAGTCTGACAACGTCGGCATGGAGATGTTGGAGACTTTCTCCCGATTTCTGACAACGATTTTTCACCTGCAATCGATACAGCTGCTGTAAATGCTGGTCGCCAAGCCTCATCTCTAATTGATGTTTAATGCTGTCAAAACTCAACGGTTCTTCCCTGGTAATTCCTTGAAGCACGTCGAGGGCAATTCCTCTGAGAGCTACTATTAACGATGTCGCTTTCTCTCGCCCCAACCATTTGCTGTAGCAGCGGCTTCAAATTGGCGTAGATAAATACCCCACGGGACTGGGCCATCAAATGTGGGAACCATAATTCTTGCGACCGGGCTATCTTCGAGCCTGATGTTTCCTTTGGCTAGGGATTCATACTTCTTTTCTAGTGATTGCATTTTCTCATGTACCTCCGCTTGTACTTCCTGCACACTCGTCAGCTTGTCATGTACATCGTCGCTGATACCCCCCCTTTTTTTTTCCTTCCCGCACACAGTGCAGGATGGCGTACATCTCGGCCTGAAACACCGTTGCATGGGCTCCGAGGGAAATACTATGACTTACCCTCGGTCCTTCCGAGTAAACACCTGGCCCCGTCCCACGCTCCCCGCCAGATCCGTCCGTGAACCAGACGAGCGCGTCCCGTGGCATGCCCGGCGTCTCCTCCCGCCATGCCTCGCGATCAGGGATTTCCACTGTAAAGTTGTTTTCCCTGCACATTCGCGGGCTCGCGAAGTCTGACCTCATTTCAAGCATAGGCTCCTTCACGATCTCCTGAATTTTGCAGTGGCCCCTGAAGCCTGGGTTGATCTTCAGTCTACCATTGCAGGCTAGTCTGTATAGTCCTAGCCTGGCCTCTCCCATAATAACTAAGTGTAGGGGGGGGGTAGATCCAGCAACACCTCCATGGCGGCTGTTGGGGTTGAAGACATGGCCCCTGTGATGCCTAGGCAAGCCATCCTTTGGATCTTGCCTAGTTTTTGTTTGGCACTGGATTGTGTCACCTTAGGCCACCAGACCAGTGCCGCATATGTTAACGATGGTCTGACCACCCTTGTGTACAGCCAGTGGGCCATACTAGGTCTTAGTCCCCACGTTTTTCCATATAGCCGCCTAGTGACGGCTAAGGTCATGACTGCCTTACGCAGTATTTTTCCAATGTGACCATTCCAGGTTAGCTTAGAGTCCAATACGACCCCAAGATATTTTACCTCCCTGGCGATTGGAACGCTCCTACCGTATAGAGTGAGAGACTCGACTTTCTACTTGTTGGAAGATGTCGTCTTTTACCTGCTTCATACGTTCGTCCACACACGAAGTAATATATTCAATTCGGCTGACTTGTTCTTGCAGAATTTTCTTTGTTTCTTCATCTCTTCTTCTGGCTTCTTCATCTCTTTTTGTCATTTCTTCTTTGGCTTCTTCGTCCCTTTTTCTCAGTTCTTCTCTTGTCTTTTCGTCTCCTTTTCTCATTTCTTCTTTGGCTTCTTCGTCTCTTTTTCTGGCCTCTTCATCTCCTTTTCTCGTTTCTTCTTTCGCTTGTTCGTCTCTTTTTTCAGTTCTTCTTTAACCCCTTCATCTCTTTTTCTAGCTTCTTCATCTCTTTTTATGGATTCTTCATCCCTTTTCTGGCCTCTTCTTTCATTTCTTTAATCAATTCCAATAGCTGGGCGTCCATTTTGGATTTTGCGCTACGTGTCTTAGGCATAGACGTACTTAAAGCTGGTAAACAATTTATTCTGTTTCAAGACACACCCAGTTATGACTTGCCGCTGACACTGATCTTCTAGAGATTCTAGAAGTTTTCACGTTGTTCAACGAATATTCTGGAAAATATTTCTGCTAGCAGCTTGAAAATCCCACTTCTGACACCAGTTGTTACGTTCTACGGGGTTCTGGATTCGTTTACTAACAAAACACAGCTTTTCAAACTACTAATTTATTATTACCAACTATTTTCCAACACCAGTGCCAACTAAAAGATATCTCTTCTTACTATTATTAAATGTCCATAGATCTATATTCCACTATCGCCTTCTATGATCGCTTCCTATATACCAACACTTACTGTTAACTCGCTTTATACTCTATGATCATTTTCACACCACCTTATTCAATACTGAACTAATTTACTCTGCGCACCGCTCGTCTATTTATATCTGTCTGTAGAGGTTCTAGACGTTCTACACTATTCTACACTTGTCACTTCTGGTCTATTCTAGAAATGTCATTCCAGAGTGTTCGCTGTGACACTATTTATTAATGGTTAATCAACTATATTTCAATTCATACGTATTTAGTAACATGTGGATGCCGGCGCCATCCAGCGGCTGCTTTTACACTTATTAAAATAAAAAATTTTAAATCATAAAGGCTTAGGCTTAACGAGGTTATGAATGGAGCTAAAAAGACGACCTAGCTACTGTTATGGTCACCAAGTGACGTCATGATTTTACTTTTTGTTAACAAGATAAAATATTGAAAAGATCATTTTGTCTTTGCCTGTTTATATTCTGTCTGCTTTCGGATATCGAAACTTATGTTATGAAATAATATACATATAAGTAAATATGTTTTGGAAAGGATACAGTAAAATAAAAAAAGGTTCAGAATTGGGAATATAAGTACTGAAAAACTTAGGTTATGTGTCATTTAATTACATTATTATAGAGTTAAAGTCCGGACAATTTAGTTTCACAAAATGAAATCGGAAAAATCCCAATTTTTTTAACTCAAGGTTTTTTGTTGATTATCTGAATTACATATATACAATGCTGAATAATTTGCTTTTCTCTATTTGTATCTAGGTTTAAATTATGTTTATTTTCCTACCTTACAAAGGGACGTAGTATTAAATGTGTAAATAAATAAAAACACGCTTTTCCATCTGTCCCTAGATAAAGTGTAGTTTTCGTTAAGTATTTCTAACCACAGAAAAAATGTCTTTGTAGTATAACCTCTGCGCTCCTGTATCTCTATATAAGGATATTGTATGTACCTATATATCATATGTATTTAAAGCCTAATCTATTTATTGTTATAAAATAAGTAGCTTTAGTTTAGTATTTAGTAACATAGTTGATGTGTAGTTGATTGTTTTTAATGTTGTAAATATTCATAAATGTGATACCTACCTATTAGAATATAAAATAAATAAGAAATATTTTTTTTATTATGATTATGGGGTATTTGGTATATAATACATAATTCTATTCATAAATTGGAAATAAGTGTTGGAAAGCTAATTAATTGTTTTAATCGGTTTATTTGACGTCTACTAGAAGTATGCTAGATTTACACGGCACCTAGACCTGTGCTCGACTAAGGGGATCCAAATTTTCGGACGTTTTTCAGTTTTTCGCTCCGACACCGTGCGTTCTAGCGAATACTCCGTCATAACAAAAATTAAAGGCCAGACAAATACTGAAAAAAGTGGTATTCTTGCTCGAATCACCGCTCTATTGTAGTGTCGACTAAACGATCTGTCGAAAGAACTGTCGGCCCAACATTACAGTGGCGGCTGGTCGGGGTAGGTAAGGTAGGCGCCGCCTACCTTGACTTAGAAACTTAGAAAACTTAAATTAACAAAATATATTTAAATATACTAAATAATGATACCTATCTAGTTTTTCGTTTCAATGTGATAAAGGTTTCTTTTATTAGCAGGTCTATGGAAATTTTTGCCGATACGATCCGGGCCGCCCGTTAATATGTTAATGAGAAAACACCGTCTAATAAGAGACCGTGGTAGGCGGGCCAGTATGGTAGCCTAAATTTCATGTGAATCTTAAAAAGATCAGATCTCGCTCTCTCTTTTTTTACAACTACTGCATCAGTAGTACTGCTGTACGACGTGAAGAAAGTCGAGACATATGCCAAGCTGTTAGGTGGCAGGTAAAGGTGCCTCATTGCTGTCCCGCTGCTTTAGACGATGAAAAAACATCTTTGCGTGTTTTGTGTTATGAAGTAATAGATAAAAATATTTACCGAGGCTTATAAACTATTTGTTTTAATCGCGACAATATTCCAGCAACAAGTACCTCAGTTGAGAGACATTTTTCTTGTTCAAAGCGTATTAAAACTTACAGCATAAATTCGATGAAGAACGACCGCTAATCAACTCTTGCACTTATTTCGATAGAAAAAGAGTTATGTTTTTTCCAAGATCAAGATTTAGATGAATTTGCGAATAATATAATAAATAAATTCTCATTAATAAAGGACAGACGTATAAATTTATTTTATACAAAGTAACTTGTCATTTTCAAACGAGATGGTGTTATAGTTAGGCTGTGAGAGGAGGAGGAGACCTACGTTGCGTAAATTAACTATATTAAAGTAATACCATATTAAATACAAACGCGCAGACATTTTCTTATTTTTAGAAATAATTTAGGCGGAATATGCTTTGCAATTCAGAATTCGCGGCACTGTCGCCTACCCAAGCGAGAAGAGCACGAGCCGCCACTGCAACATTATGCCACGCTTTACACTTAGCACTGCTTTTTCAACACCCATATGTTTTTTTTATATTAATACGAAAATCTTGTAGCTAATGCCAATGCCAAAACCAAAAAAAAAGGTAAAACTAACATTGCAAGACATTTTCTCCTAAAAGGTCTCTAGAAAATATATCTAAAAATAATCTTTGATTTAATTATCTTTTATAATGAAAATTATAAAAGATAAAAGTCTAAATTGTAAAAAACACTCTTTTTTATACAAAAATAATTGTATCTGCAGGTTTTACCTAGTGAAATATGTTTGAAACCTGAACAACTAGAGTCTACAATATATGCGGAGAAAATGAGAAACGTAACCGTACACATCTTTGTCAGGTTATCTTTGACACTTACAGTGTTGCAAAACCGCCTTTAACACATGAAGCATAATAATGTGCTAATTGAGAGATATATTCATTTTGTATATTTACTTGGACCCTCAACAGATTTATCCGGAAGTAAAACAGAATAATACATTTCATATTTAGCAATAAATGGCATCCACTGAATTTGATACTGTAGCCATCTGGTGTGACGAACAGCGGAAAAAACTTATTACCGAACTACAAACATAAAAGAGAACTTAATGTGCAAGATAGGTGTGTTTCTATGCTTTCATAACTTAGAAACCAACGAAAATTATTTTGCGTCCAATATATGGTAGCAAAATAGTCACGGAGGCAAAACGTAATGTGCAGAGTTTTGATAGGGATGTAACATAGTGCTATGGATGGATGGATGGATGGATGGATGGATGTATGTATGTATGTATGTATTTTTATATATATATATATATATATATATATATATATATATATATATATATATATATATATATATATATATATATATATATATATATATATATATATATATATATATATATATATAGTGTGGCGCATTTGATATAGAAACATCCCTGTCACCTGACCATGGCCTACTAATGCAGTTTTTCTATGTCAAAATAATGGGGAAAGGTTAGTGCCATTTTTATAGAAAAAAAGTACGCCACAGCATTCGGCATCCCTGAAAATAGATATATACTAAATTTCATCAAAAAAGAACAATTATTAACCATTTCAGAAGTTTATTTGTGTGACCCTTGTATATGGAAACACCCCCGTAACTTGTGTATTTATAACGCGATTTTTGTAGCGAGATCTGAAAAGATAGAAACTAAAGAAGTCTGTAACTCCGTTTAAAATTGTTTCCTATGCCATTCGATCACGGCCGACTAAAACTATTTTTATGTCACAGCATTTATAAACTTTTTTTCTTCAACTTTTGAGATGTTATTGTTGACTTTCGTAGTTCCGTCATAATAGTTATTTTTTTTGAAATTTAGTAGGCAACAATCTTGAAGAATTGTGTACTTATTTTTTCCATAAACATTTCTTTAAATTTTGACATGAATATAGTTCTAGTAGGCCATGATCGAATGGCAGAGGAAACAATTTTCACAGGATCTAGACTTCTATCTTTTGAAATCTCGTTAAAAAAAATCGCGTTATAAATACAAGTTACATGGGTGTTTCAATATGAGAAGGTCACACAAATAAACCTCACTGAAATGATTAATAATTTTTATTTTTTGATGAAATTTGGTATATATCTATTTTGAGCGATGCCGAATGCAGTGGCGTACTTATTTTTTCTCTAAAAATGGCCCTAAACCTTTTCCCCATTTTTGGGCATAGAAGACAGGTCCGCCTTCCCCTGGTCTAGCGTGACCACAGGTTGACGTCTGTGAATCACCGCCATCCCGAGGCCCTCCGCAGCCAGTCTGCGCCGGTGTTCCGGCCCTGGTCCTTTTGGGACGTCTGAGTGTAGTAGGCGTGCTAGAGCCCGAGCGCGGCGTCTTCTGACTCCACTCTCATCTTGCGTCTTTACACGTGCCCTGGCCCTTTTGGGACGTCTGTCTGTAGTAGGCGTGCTAGAGTTCGAACGCGTCCTCTTCTGGCTCGCACACCCCTCTTGCGTCTTTACAGGTTTCTCGACCGTAGACGTCCCGTTCGCCATATTCTTTCTTTGCGCCCCGGAAAGACGCTTGGACTGCCAAGGCAGTCCCTCTACCCATACAGCAGGGTGCTCACTGGTGGAGAGGCCTCAGAGTCCGCGGACCTCGCCGCCCTCCGGTGGGACCCAGCTTCCAGCAAGGGTGTCGGGGACAAGTATGTGGCCAAAGCTATCCCCCGTAACTCCATCGGTCGTGAGACCTCCAGAGTCCGCCAACACTGCCGCCCCCTGGCTCGTCTCCGTTTCCAGAATAGACTAAAGGCACGAGTCTGTAGCCGGAGCCACTCCTCGAGCCTCATTGGTTTTGGTTCCATTTATATTTATGATCTTCATGTTGTTCCCAGGAGAAAGGGGGAAATACTGTTCATTCCATCAGAACCCCCTGTGTGGTGCAAGGTGGGTTACTCTGGAGAGTTGCCCGGTACTCCAGAGGTTCCGTTCACGACACAATCTCCCTGGTGCCATCCATCCATAGGCACGGGTTACGTAACATTGTAGATTGGGGGAGTTTAGTTCGACCTCCTTGTCTAGATCCGTCATGTTTGGTTATCAGCAGGGTCACCTCGTGCAGGATGCGGCTTTTCACCGTGCATAACGGTCTTGGGGGAACGCTTCATCGAAAGCTTATGTTGTTGTTTCCACCTCCTCAGCTTGCCCCAGGAGTCCTTTGGCCCGCGACTGCTCGACCCCACATATATATTACAGGTATGTGGCTTTGTAATGTTTTAGACAAAAGTATGTGACAGGTAATGAGATGTTATGGTCTCATGATATAATTATTGGATATTGGTATATTTATAGATATCTAATTTATTTGTATAGTGTAATATATCACAGCCTTAAAATGTTTTGCGTGAATGTTTTTTTTTTACAAAGTAAACCTTATTCCAGCACATTTTTTAATTGCAAGTTTACCATAATATAGATACAAAAGCAGGTGAAGGGAATGTTTACAATAAAAATAAAATGACCATATTTTCATCCTGTCTCAGCAGGCGCGCATAAAATAATCAAACTTCAGCTCATTTGATTCAAAAATATGTTTTGTGAAAAGTTCTACCTAAAAATATAGAACGTCCAGGATAATGGTATGCACTGTTTTATATATTATATTGGGTGGCCTATTGTAAACGAGCTGACAGCCATAACTGGCAGGAAAATATTTTGTCGAAAAAAACCTGTAACGCGAAGTTGCTTGTGAGGGGACAACTTTTGACGTAAAAAGTAAAGCCCAAATTTTATCCTCATTCCTCAATTTTTTTCAAATGGGAATAGAAGCCATGCCATAGCTCGTTCAAAAGAGATTTTGATTATCTATACATTATTTGTTTATTGTTGAAATTCGGTCTATTCATTTAGAAGATATGAATTTTTAGAATATCACTAATGCATTTCCAGAGAAATTCTTAATGTTTTGAGTTGGGCCTCACCAGCGTCTGTACAAGATGAAATTGTTGTTAAACGTTGCGTAGGTAATATAAAGTCATTTAGGTTAACACTTTCACTGCGGAAAGCACACATGTGCGTCCCACTGGTACTTCAGGATGTGCGTAAGGCGCACATGCGAGCTCTGCTAGAATGAAACGTTATAAGCTTAATACGAACTCCGCATTTTCGGGAAGTGTATGAATATTTACCCGCACATAGTTTAATATATTATCGATCTAAAAACATCAGCCGTTCACAGTTCTGGGGTTCTGTTGTTCGGTGTTATTGTTGCAGCGCTCGGTTCTCTGTGGTTACTACTCTGTTATTGTGAAGACGTGAAATTCTGTATTAGAAAACAATTATTGTTATCTATTCTGTTGTGTATCGGTTATTTTGTGTTATCATTACAAAATAGATCATTTAAGTCAGCCTGGGCAGTCGGGTATGAATAAGCGTAAAATAGTTACAGTAAGAGATGAGAAAAACCTGAGTGTAGAAAAAATTATGCAATTTTTTTATAATTCGGATGTTGACGAAAGTGAATACGAATTATCTGATGGTGAAAATGATGACCAAAGTGATTCGGATTTGGAAACAAATGTGGAGGACATGCCTGAGATTGACGATGTGCTGGATTTATTTCAACAACACATCACCAGGGCTTACAGCCTAAATACTATCGTACCGTGGGTGTTGACAAGGAGGACAGAGGCAACTTGTTAATTCTGGACTTGAAGGTTTGGAGATTCGGGGGAGAAGGTAAAACATGTGCCAGCAAAGAATTCCACAACTTGGAAGTCCTCAGGACAAAAGAGCGGGCATAACAAGATGTTCTGTCTGGTTACCTGGACAGTAAAAGGGTGCATTCGCCCTGTTCCCCTGGTAGATCTGTTGGGGGCAGTAGGTGGAGGAACTATGGAAGAAAGCTCCTGAGCAGTGCCCCTGCAGATATCTATAAAAGAGAGGGAGAGAGGTCATCAACAGCACGTCGGGGGGCAAGGGATGGCAGCCTTTGGGTGAGGGTAGGGTCATCGATGAGACGTATAGCTCTCTTCTGAATGGAGTCCAGGATTTGTGAAGTATACAAGGTATAGAGATTACCTGGTGAAAAGTATTTGTGAGTCCGGAAGAGGAAACCTAATGTCTTAGCAGCCGCTTCTGCAATTGATGTGACATGTTGGTGCCAATTGAGATTTCGATCCTCAGAAATGCCAACAAGTGAAAAGAACTCATTACTTTGAATAACTTGGTTGTTTATTGTGATGGGTCTAGGGCTGGTGTATATCTTATGAGAAAGAAAGCAAGACTGATTTGGTGGAGTTTAATTGTACAAGATTTCTACTTCCCCACTCTAATATTTTTTGAAGATGCACGGAGATAGAACCCTCCATGAGTCTGCGATCCTCATCTAATTGGGCTGAAGAGACAGGCTTAAAATATTGTATATTTGAGTGGAGGGTGCTGTCGTCCGCGGAACTGTGAACTGGGTTGGATGTGCTAGAAAGGAGGTCATTGATGTGGAAAAGAAACGAAGTAGGGGCTAAATCTGAACCTTGAGGAACTCCTGCATTAATTGGATACAGTTTAGAGGAATAGCCATCCACGACAACAGAAATGCTCCGGTTGGAGAGGAAATTTGCTGTCCACATACAGAGTTTTGGTGGCAGGCCATAGGCCGGAAGTTTATTAGGCAGCGCTGCGTGCCAGACCTGGTCGAATGCTTTGGATATGTCTAGAGCGACAATCTGGGATTCACCGTGTAGTTCCATAGATTTGTTCCAAGAATGGGTGACAAAGGAAAGGAGGTCGGCAGTTGATCTGCGCTGACGGAATGCATACCCCCTGTCGTAGATTAGGCTGTGTTTTTTAAGAAATTTTAGTATTTCGGTGTTTATATACTTTTCCATCACTTTAGAGACGACTGAAAGGAGAGAAATAGGTCTCTAGTTGCTAGGAAGCGCTTTAAATCCTTTCTTGGGGACGGGTTGTACTCTAGCAGTTTTCCAGTTACTAGGGAATATGTTTCTACTGTAAGATGTCTGAAACAGACAAGTCAGGACAGGAGAAAGTTCTGGTGCGCATTTTTTGAGAACAATTGTTGGGATCTCGTCAAGGCCAGATGCTTTTCTGGTATTAAGAGAAGGGAGCATCTTTCGTACCTTTTTAGTTTTGAAAATTATATCAGTCATTTTATGCGCGACATTGGGGACTATTGGTGGTTGAACATTTGGAGGTGGGTTGAGAGTAGAATTGCTGGCGAACAACGAGGCAAAAAGTTAAGCCTTGCCCAGGGCGGTAGAAACAATTTCATCCCCTGAGACAAGAAGTGGGAACGTGCTCTTGCAGAAATTATTCCTAATAGATTTAGCAAGAGTCCAGAATGGTTTGCTGCCGCTGGAGCTTAAGAGGACTTTGATTTTGATGTGGTTATTAAACGAGTTTTTTGCCTCAGAAAGAATGCGGACATAGCGGTTTCTTGCGTCGATAAATGCTTGACGGTTTTCTTGACTGGGATTGTGTAGAATCTTTTTGTGAGCTTTGACCTTTTCAAGTCTGGCCTTGTCACAGGATTTAGAGAACCAGGGCTTTTGAGTGGCTGCAGAGGTTTTCTGTGTGCGTGGAATAAATAATTCCATGCCAGCTTGGATAATTTCGGTGACGTTTTGTGAGATATCAGAGGGGTCAGGATGAGAGAAGCAGACAGGCCCATAGAAATGAGGAAAAGTAATCTCGCATTTCGTCCCAGTTTGCGGAGTTGTAGGGTCAAACGATACGTGAGTGTGATGACTGTGTGACCTCGGGTTGCATTGCACAGGAAGCAGTGACCATGTCGTGGTCTGAGCAACCCAGAGGGGCGGTGACTGATATCTTATAGCAGTCAGGTTTCGTAGTAAGAAGGAGATCCAAGGGATTTGAGCTGTGTGTTAGGATGCGAGGAAAGTAAGTAGGTTGCTAACAATATTGGCTAAAGAATTGCTTACTGCAAAGGCCTCCGCAGCTCTTCCTTGTAGATCAGTTTTTGAAGATCCTAGTCATTCCTTATTATGGACATTGAAATCACCAAGAATAGTGACCTCAGAGGAAGGATATTCAGAAATCAGATGGACGGTTTTTCAGAAAGGGAGTTCTTCATTAAGTAGCAGGAGAATGGTCAGCAGCCCTCAATAAAATTTTCGTCTTGTATTCAGGCATGACATCAATGGCAGTCGACTGCTCAAATTTCACTACAATAAGAATGCAAACATCACATCACACATCAACATCACGCCCCTTCTGAAGGGCGAAACGTGCAGACATTCAACTTGCTCAGATACAATGCCATAACCTCGGTTGATGTTAATTGATTACAGTACGTACTGAAAAAGTGAAAGGAATACCCTGTGATCGAACCCAGTAGCCTTGTTCAGAGACACACATTCTTACCACTAAACCACAGAGGCTGTTATTAGAGCATTAATATGGATATATTTTCATGTACCTTTAAGGGACTTGTGTTACCAACATTTAATGTCTACCTAGCAAGTTTATTATTGGTTTGTCTTTTGTTTTTTTATTACATATTGTAATTTTTGTTTTGTTTTATATCCCATCCTGTAACTGGATTTTTATAGGATGGTTTTAAATAAATAAACTCGTAAACATATAAATAAATAAACATTAATGAAAATAATAAAGAAATGCACTACAAACATTTACTTTTAAACATATTTAATAGAAAACGACAAATTAAAAATATACTTAACAACTGAAAAATTGTATTGTAACAAAACACAAAAATGAAACATTTCACAATGGCTTCCCAAATATAAATTGGGCATCTGGAAAAAAACATTTAAACAAACATTCAATATGAATTCAAAATAAAACACAAATATTTTTTATCATCATAAAAGATAAATAATCAAAACTAGAGATATTTTAAGGAAAATTAAAAAATGAAACATCTTACAATGGCTTCCCAAATATAAATTGATCATCTGGAAAAAACATTTAAACAAACATTCAATATAAATTCAAAATAAAACACATATTTTTTATCATGATAAAAGATAAATAAACAAAACTAGAGATCTTTTAGGGCTTTTCGTACATTTCTAATATCTAAATTAAGCAATTTACAAATTAGCCGGCGGTTATTCATCGTCTCTTCATATCTCTTAGCAAGTTCTCTTCCCCTCTCTATTATATCCTCTGGTAAACCTGCCAAACGTGCTGCATTGAATCCATATGATCTGGGACACCTGCCTTGTGCCATCTTATACAAGAATGTTACTGACCCTTCATTGGAGTCCGCATCAGCTACCACCATGCAAGCCTGGAAAAACGATTGTAACTTTAAAAAGACGTTAAAATTGTTTGACACAACCAGACATATGAATCCATAAACTATGGATGCCAGATCTCATGATTTATGAGATTTCACGATTTCTTACTTAATCTCACGATAAATGACTTGGAACTCACGATATTTGTATGTAGTCGACGGACATCACAATTCACATAATCTCTAGTTTTTATTTCATATCTTAACATAGGTACAGAAGTGCCCAGCTATGTTTTAAATATCGCGCGCCACTGACTAAACTGCCTTCCGCTCCGAACGGGAAAGCATGTGGCTTATGCGTGACGAAATCCGTGATTGCCTGTTCACCATGGTGATTCCTCTCTCACGCTCAATTTGCAAGTTAAGACAGATCTGATTATTAGCCCTTACGGCTGTAGTGAGCCTGACTGGTTTGTGAGCGCCCTAAATGCGTCAACGCTGGTGAGAGTTACTGAGCGCCCCGGAAGAACGACCCTAGAGGCATTAGGTGGAGGAATGTCAAGCTAGATGTTGCTAGGCACCGTGACGTTGACCACCATCCTTTTGTTTGTACAGCATATTATCACTTGAGATATTAAATTAAATCTAAGAAGTTTCCTAGAGTACGATAGTATAGTACAACTGTTTTTTTAGAGTCAAGGTACGCCACGTTTAGAGTTATTCAGAGAGCTCTGCCAACAACCCAGCAAGGTGTTGACACCGCAAGCCACAACTTCCACTGGAAGATCTACAGCCGCAGGAGATATCAGTTTATTTCTTCAATTATTATTTACATTGAAAACTATTATTGAGTGAGTTTGTTTAAACGTATAATTGTTTCATTTTATACACACGCAGCAAGTGTGCTACGGTAATGAAAAAGAATATAATTAATACATGTGCGTTATGGTAGGGAGTAGAGCGCCTCCGTGGCTGTGCGGGAAAGTCGATTCAGACTTTCCAATACGGATTCGGGGGTCGACGGTTCGAGACTCACCGGCGGCAGATGATTTTTCAAATCACTGTCGTCGTTGAGATCGAGCTCAAGGTGGAGGGAAGGTTAGTTTAGATGAGCAAAAAGGGTCAGCAATGGCCTAATTGCCAGTAAGCATCTTACCTTTTTTTATGGTAGGGAGTATGATGTAATTTATCACGTAAAACGGAAATTTTTTAAGAATCTATATTGACGCAGCAAGTGTGTTACGGTAATGAAAAAGAATATAATTAATACATGTGTGTTATGGTAGGGAATGATATAATTTATCAAGTAAAACGATAAATTTTTAAAATATACGGTAAAGGTTTACTTTCATGGCGCGTGTTCGATTTTTATTAATGTTTGTATATAGGGTGGCGCATTGAAAACGAAACAGACCGATTTGCATCCAGAGAAATTTTTTTTTAAGAAACGCTGAAACACGTCAATTTTAATATTGAGGGGGGCATGTTTTGACATAAAACTCAACTTTGTCACATCAACCCCTTAAGGGTGGTGATAACAACCCTCATATTTTAAATAGGGAACATGGATCAAGTGTTACATCATTTCAAAGCTTTTTCTTTTCTGAATCGAACACACTAATATTTTTGGAAGTTATATCAACTCGTTTAAAAATCATTCACAGTTGAAGAAGCAAAAACGCATTTCACTCATTCCGATAAGAAATGTTTTGTTGGTTTGTAAACAAAAAATTGACTATCAGAACATTTCTTATCGTAATGAGAGAAATGCGGTTGATTATTTCAGTTGATTGGTCGGTTTGATACTTGATAGTACTACTTCACAATGGTGTATTCTGTAGAAGAAAGAGTTAAAATAATTACTCTCTTTTTCAAAAACGATGACTGTGCCAACCGTATCACAAATTTGTTTAATGAACGACATCCGAACAGACATATTAACAGAAAATACATTTTGTAGTTAGTTGCAAAGTTTCGACAAAGTGATTCAGTGGCCAACAAATAACGGGATCCTGAACGTGAACTTCCGGTTAGAAATGAGACTACTGAGATTGAAGTTTTAGGACAAATTGCTGCAGACCCAACTTTGCGCACGAGAAAATTGGCCACTGTTTCAAACATCAAAAGAAGAACTATTCAGCGAATATTGAAGCATCATAAATTTCACCCGTATAAAATTCATTTTGTACAACACCTGAATGAAGATGATTTTGATCTGCGGCTGGAGTTTTGTGAAGTTATGACTACACGAATAGCTGATAACCGGAACTTTCTGTTCAATATCTGTTTTCAGACGAGTGTACGTTTTTATTAAACTCTACAGTCAATCGTCATAATTGTCATTATTGGGCAGATAATAATCCAAGAAATTTTCACGAAGTCCACACTCAAACTCCACAGAAATTGAACGTCTGGACTGGCATTTTTGGAGACCGTTTAATCGGACCAATTCTTCTTGATGGCAATTTGAGTGGCGAAACGTATTTGGAGTTACTAGAAGATATCGTTTACCCTCTACTAATTGACATTGTTGAAAATGATGATCGCTATCAAGAAAATCAATTAGTGTTTCAACAAGATGGAGCTCCTCCACATTTTTCACAACATGTTAGGGAGTTTTTTAACAGAGAGTTTCCAGGACAATGGACTGGGCGTAGAAGTGCTATGAGAGCCCCCTAGATCACCGGATTTAACTCCTTTAGACTTCTTTCTATGGGGCCATTTACAGAGTAGAATTTACACAATAGAACCGGAGTCTCTGGAAGAATTACGACGGCGTATTGTTGAAGAATTTCGTCTAATAACTCCTCAAATGCTCCAGAATGTCAGAGCTGGTTTTGAACAAAATTTGTACTTTTGTATAGAAGCTGGTGGTCAACAATTTGAACACTTACTTAACTGAATAAACATTTTTAAACGTTTAGTTTTTTTTTAAGTTATTTGGAACGAAAAATTGACTAATTGGCATTTCTTATCACAATGAATGAAATACATTCTTGCAACTCCAACTGTGAATAATTTTTAAACGAGTTTATAAAGCTTCCAAAAAAATTAGTGTGCTGAATTCAGAAAAGAAAGAGCTTTCAAATGATGTAACACTGGACCCATGTTCCCTATTTAAAATATAAGGATTGTTATCACCACCCTGAAGGGGTTGTGACAAAGTTGAGTTTTATGTCGAAACATGTCTCCCTCAATATTAAAATTGGCGTGGTTCAGCGTTTCTTAAAAAAAATTATTCTCTGGGCGCAAATCGGTCTGTTTCGTTTTTAATGCGCCACCTTATATACTCCAACTAAGAACAAACTCTAACAGGTCCAAGAATCTTTCGTTCTAAATTTTTTTTAGCAGCATTGCTAGGGTGAACAAGTTTCCTTTTAAGTTTTTTCTGTATCATTGTAAGTTTTTTATTACTGCAAGGCATTGCTTATTTATTTTTATATTGTTTTTTTAAACTTAATTTTCTTTGAAAATATTGTGTTTTCTGCTGATTACAACTGGTTGAATGGCACCAACACATTTTGACACTGTTTCTACATAATATTTTTTATAACAAATAAAAACGTTGCTATTTTAATCCATTTCCATGAGGAATGGATCAGTAATTAATGAATAATATAATCAGAGAACACAGAAAAAAAGATTGTGCTCGGTCCTAAATTTGATTTTACGCTTGCAGAACTTACCATATGGCCAATCTGAATATCATCTCGTCTCACAAAATGATCAACCAATGAATGGTAATGAGTAGAAAATATGGTTCTGCAATTGGTTGTCTCGAGTAACTTTTCCACATAAGCTGTTGCTACGGCATTGCCGTCGTGTGTGGCTGTCCCACGTCCTAATTCATCTACTAAAACCAAAGAAAATGGTGTAGCATGTTGAAGAATAGCAGAAGCTTCTGCTAATTCTGTAAAGAAAGTTGACTGTCCTCCAACAATGTTATCATGAGCCCCAAGACGAGTAAAAACACGGTCAATAAGACTAATTTCACAATAAGATGCAGGAACGTAGCTACCCTGTTAAAAAAAAAACTAGTACAGTAAATTATAAACAACTTTTATTACAAAAAACTAAATAAAAAGTATACAGATTTATTAATTATTCAAGTAACATAAAATATAAAATTACAAGGCAAATAAACGAAGCCCTGTGCTTGCTTCTAAGTACAATTTTAAAATATTCCTGAAATTTTGGGCCAAATTTTTCATGCAATGACATCTAATTTTCATAAATGTTTCATGCTTTTCGTTTTTTAATGTTAAATGGAAAATGCTTTCTATTGTTCAGAAGTTATATTGATACTTTCTCAATATCTATTAAATTTTTACCTAATAGGAAATAACCGATTAGTTTTAAAACTTCACTGCAGAACATTATGTTTTAACACGTTCGCATGCGGCAGCTTTCGTAGAATATATAGTCCAGAAAAATAACTGTCAATCGACGAATCGTTGATATTATTTAGAGGCAGATTGCATTTCCACCAGTACATAAAATACAAAAAAGCTTGATAGATAGATAGATAGGTGCTTTATTTTCCAAAGATAAAAATAATGACCTCTCTAACAATGATGTGGACGGTATAAAAAGAGGAATGCAGTTCTTTTGTCTTGTATCACGAGAAGACACTGACCTGATTTCATCTTTATATTTTTCATGCATAAGGCATGCAGTCTCCAAAACAAACAGAGACGGTAGGGTCAATATTCACTCAGAAACAAATAAAGGTCTACAAGAGTAACGGACACTAACCCCACACAAATATCTTAGGGCTCTTTTCTGCAGAATAAATACAGAATTGAAAAGATAACCTGCACAAGAGCCCCAGTAACAAATGACATGCCTTAGATGGGACTCCACAAGTGAGAAGTAAACACTTCTAGATGTACTCTTGTCCAAGCTTTTTGAAACAACTCTTAGTGCATGACAACCTGATGAAAGCTTCTTACATAGAAGATTTATGTGTTTCAAATTTTAACGATTGATCAATGTTTAGTCCCAGAAACCTAACACAGCTCTCCTTCCCAAGTTCCTCAGCTGCTAGAGTCACAGCAGGCAGACTACATTTGAAACGCATGATATTAGTCTTAGAGACATTCAAAGTTAACAGATTCGAAATGAACTAGTTTTCTATCATCTTCATATCCTCTGCCACAGTGCGCTCCAGTGCTCCAACACTATCACTACTCCAGAAGATGGTTATATCATCAGCATAGATAGTAATATGACCCTTAATTTTCAACATAGACAGGTCATTAATATAAAGTAAAAACAGCAGTGGGCCAAGAACAGACCCCTGCGGAACACCATGGTGAATATGTTGGTACCCAGAGCTAATATGACAAGTTGAACACTCTGTTGACGATCAGATTAAATAGGACCTCAACCATTCAAGCAAAGTTCCCCTAAAGCCATAAGTAGGAAGTTTACGTAACAGTATCTCATGGTCAACACAATCAAATGCTTTAGTGAGATCACAGAACACTGCCGCAGCTACCTGATTGTTATTCAGTGAAAGGTACAGATTTTCAAGAAAAGAAAATATTGCATCATTTGTATTTTTTTAGGTTGAAATCCAAACTGGGAAGATGTTAAGATTTTGTGTTTACCAAGAAATACCTGCATTCTACTTTCAATTAATTTCTCAACTATTTTAGAGATGGTAGGAAGTAGAGACAGAGCACGAAAACTATTTGGAGAATCGGTTTCACTTCCTTTATATGCAAGAATACAGAATAAAGTTCTATGAACTAACCGCTTCAGATAGATATGTTCTGAATATAAAGGAGAGCCGGGCGAACAGTTCATAAAAAACCCAAAATGACAGTGATGACACTTTTGAGACCATACCTTCTGAAAGGCCATCACATATTCATGGACAATTTTTATAACAACGTGCAGCTTAGTCGAAAGTGATTGAATCTCAGAATTCATAGTAGTGGAACTCTCCAGAAGAATAGGAAAACCAATCCAAGGGTACCAACTAGTATGAAGTTGAAAAAAGGTGATTATTTTCGGCGTCGCAAAAATAAAGTATATGTCTCAGTTTGAAAAGGCAAACGACCAGTTTATATCCTGACAACAAGGAACTACCCAAGTATCAGATATGTAGCTAATAGATTTGAAGTATATGTAAGAAGCGAAAGGAAGTTGCTGACTTCAGCTAATTCATGGGCCGAATATTCTTTCTTTTTTTTTATTAAGAATAACTTTATTGTTAGATTTCATACACTATACAGCAGTTCACACAATCGTAAGCACAAATATATTTACAAAAATCAACAATAATGGCCTACCTGTGGCACTTAAACATAGTGTGTTCCACATATTTATTTATTGAAATATACATTACTAAACGTGTTGTCCCCAAATAAAGAGTAAGCTAGTGCACAAAAGAAAATCATACATCAATAATATACACAGTTATAACAAATAACAAGCAAATAAATACAATACATAACATTACAATACAATCTAGTACAGTACAATACAAAAAAATACATTTCTCTATGGGCAACGAAATTAGGAACAGTCCGCACACTCAGAAGTTGCATTACGTGAGAGAAGCAGCGGTATTTAGTTCTGCCTTGCTGCAATTTAGAATATCTATGGAGCGGTGCACCATATTGTAGGTGGTACACATTCTTACTATAGGTGAGTTCGGTCTTACATTAGTCCTAGGAGCGGAGATGTAAAAGAAGTCATGAGATCTTCAGGAAAGCCTCGGAACCAGAAAAGATAGAGCGTGCAGTATCTGCAGACAGTCAATATCATGGTTGAGCCGACTCCACAAGAATGCCAAAGTGGAGACTGTTCGTCTGACTTGTAGGGACACAATGGAAAATCGCTCCAGCATATAGGCCTGCGACATGCCATGCCAAAGTGGAGACTGTTCGTCTGACTTGTAGGGATTCAATGGAAAATCGTTCCAGCATATGGGCCTGCGACGTGCCTATCGCAGGATAAACACAGTCAGTTCTGTAGACTAACAGCTTCAAGAATCTACGCTGAACCGACTTAAGCGCACTTATGTGCACCTCATAGTGGGGAGACCAAACCGCGGACGCATATTCTAGATGAGGTCGCACGTACGTATTATACAGTATTTTGAGAGTGCTCATGTTCTGAAAGGTGGTTGAGTTACGTACGAGGAAGCCCAGAGTCTTAAATGCCCTCGAGACGATAGACTCTATGTGGTTTATGAAAGACAGCTTGTGGTCAAAAACAACCCCTAGATCAGTAAGAATCCCGGCTCTCCGAAGCTCAACACCGTCCAAGGAGTAGCAAAACTCAATACGTGAGTGGTTCAGACTATAGGTCATTACTTCGCACTTCTGTATGTTGGTAGGGGGGCAGTTCGTGCGAGCCCACGAATGTATCCTGCTGAGATTGTTCTCCAGCTCCACACAGTCTTAGAGATTTTCTATTCTGAGGAAGATCTTCAGATCATCCGCATACAGCAGGTGCGGGACATCTATTACCCCAGTATCGTTCACGAACAGATTGAACAGTAGAGGTCCCAAAACCGACCCCTGAGGAACCCCCGACCTCGCCACCACCTCGGTTGAAGTATGACCGCGGTATGATACAAAATGCCTTCTATCCAACAAATATGTATAAAGGAATATTAGCAGATTCAGAGAGAACCCCATATCGCACAGCTTCCGGAGCAGAAGTTCACGGTTCAATCAGTCGAAGGCTTTAGAGAAGTCCAAGTAGACTACGTCCGTCTGTCTTCTCATGTCCAAACCTGACGAGATATAATCAGTCAGGTGCACCAGATTGGTGACGGTGGAACGACCCCTTACGAATCCGTGCTGAGCCACAGTAATAAGGGTCTTCGTATTGAAATACATGATGTCATTCAAAGTGATTTCAAACACCTTTGGAAAATTGTCCATAAGAACAATCTGTCTGTGATTTTCCACCTCAGTTTTGTCACCTTTTTTGGGATCGGGGCTGACTTCGCCCTCTTCCAGGCAGACACTAGGAAACTTTGAAGATTTCAGGGATGTGTTGAAGATTATTGTAAGGGGCTTAACAAACGCAGGGATCTGTTTCGAACCTGAAGTATGCATTGGCTTAATCTTACATAGAACCCTATACACCTGCTGCTCCGATACCTCATTTATGTTGAAGAGAGGAGTGCAGGAAGAGGAATGAACTGTGACATTACTATGGTTGGTGTCAGTAGAGTAGGATTGCTGAAAAAACTCTGCAAATGCCTCCGCAAATCCCAGGTGTCCGAGAGGGGTACCCCATGATAAGTCATGGAGGATGAAAGTGCCGAGTTACTTCTTTTATGATTGGCAAATTTAAAGAAGCTGCAAGGATCGGAATGAATATTATCTTCAACCCGCTGCGAGTAAAGTCTCTGCTGCTATATTTAAACAAAATATAAGTAGGTATATGGACATCTATCATCTAATTATTAAACTGCACTTCTATTACACAGTAATCTGGCCAACTATGATCGACACAAGTATGTTTCATTCTAAAATTCAAATTCAAATTCTGGGGTATCAAACACGTGAGGAGGAGCTTCTCTTGTATTTGTATATGCACACCCCTAAATACCCACCATGCACACACACACAAATGTTCGCTCAGGCGATCATCACACATTTTGCTCGAATTTTTCTATAAGCATAAGAGTCTAGTCAATGTGGGTGAAGCAAACACATTGTGAGACGATTAGATACGCAATCGATCACATGACTCTGCATTATTAGAGTGTGTATCGTTCGACCGACACCGTCTACATGTATGCAACCCCTGCATACACCAATCCATTTAGGCGGAAGGACACTAATTTATTGGTCGACTGTAATTAATCACGGAATTGCTGAAAGTTTATGCAATAGGCTATTTGCTTAACACCTTTGCGTGTTGATATAGTATACCTATGATTAAGTTAAAAGAACCCTTGTTTTAAATTTATAAGACCATTTTAAGCAAACCTAAATAGCCGTACTAACAGATCTTTTATATTTGAAAAAAATAATAATAAAAGGCACCTAATAAGAGTTATCCATTTGCAATAACAAAATAGTGTAACACAGCAAGTGTGTTTTGGTAGCGAATTTGTTGTGATAGCGAGTTTTAATTTAAAACAATTGGTAATCACATAGGTAGAAAATAAAAGTATAAAAACAAGTTTTTTATTCACCTCAAATCTTAAATCCTTCCCATTCAGCTATAATCTTCAAAAATCTTGATACATATATAGTGAAGCCTTCAGAAAAGCACACATTTATTCAGATACTTGAAAAAAATTAATAAAAGCCACTTGATAAGATTTTCCATAGTATTATTTAATTTGAGTAATTTTGTAATTGGACGGCATGAGGGAATAATGACTATTAATCCCTCGACATTATTTCCTTAGGGAATAATATATGACATTTTATTGCAAAAACCACAAGGTATTCATTATATATTAGTCTTAGATAAAGATATATAACAAGATAACAGTAGATATAAGATAGCTGCCAGTTAAACTGTTGAAAAAGACAATGAAGACGAACTTGCAAGAGGAATGCTTTTACTCCCTGGAAGAATTTTTTAATTATACATTTTTATGAGCATAAATTATGAGACAAATTTTATTTATTTTGTATATTATCTCTGACGTGACATGTATATATGTACAATAAAAATTATATGATTATTACTTATTTATTTATTCATTTATTTACAGGTCAGGAGCCCATTTTAGATAAGTACAAAATATATAAATATATATATATATATATATATATATATATATATATATATATATATATATATATATATATATATATATATATATATATATATATATATCATAAAAGCAGTTAATAAAATCACACAAAATGGTTACACATTAGACACTTAACTTACAAAGTGACAGCTGTTTTAAGAAAACTGATTTCCTTGTGAAAAATTCAAATTCATCAGACAATTTGGCCAACACTGACAATCTAATTAAATAAGAGTTATGACTGTAGTTGGTACAATGAAAAGCGGCAAGAAATAAACTCTTTGAATGAGTTACTCTTGGTGGAACAAAGAAGTTGATCATAGAAAGTAAGTCAGGACAAGATACCTCGAAGTTAATTATATTATAAAAAAGTTTTAAATCTCTTTGTTTGTGTCGAATATCAAGAGGCATGATATTAAAATATGTTAGTAAATCATCAAAACTACTATAATAATGGTGGCTTTTGAAAGCAAGATACTTTTAAAACTTTCACTGTACCTGTTCAAGATTGACAGAATGACATGTATAGTAGGGAGACCATACAGAAGAGGCATATTCAAGATGGGGACGTACAAGAGAAAAATAAATAATTTTAACAGCTATGATGTTGGTGAAATCAGAGGTACATCTTTTAATAAAGCCAAGTAACTTCAGAGACTTAGAATATCACATTAGAAACATGAGGGATAAATGAAAAAGATGAATCAAATGCAACACCCAAATCTCTAACTAATTCAACAGACTTCAATGGTACACCTTTGATGTAATAGGTATGTTCAAGTATGTTCCTACCTCTATAAAAAGAAATTGATTGGCATTTAGATGGATTGAGTTCCATCACATTGTTAAGACACCAGCTTATTAAGTTGTCATACTGAATCTTAAAAAAGTCTGAGTGACCCGTGATTCTGGAAAATAATTTTAGATCGTCAGCAAACAATAAAAATTTACAATGAGAGAAACACTCATGAATATCATTAATGAAGATATTAAATAGCAAAGGTCTAAGTGAGAACCCTGTGGCACGCCTGACAAAACTTTTATCCCATTGGACATAAAATTCCCTATCCGCACCACCTGATATCTGTCAGAAAGGTAACTACCTATCCAGCTGAGAAGCGGGTCACCAACACCAAACATATGTAGCTTATGGATTACGAGGTCATGGTTTACTCTGTCAAAGGCCTTGGAAAAGTCGGTACTAACAGAGTCAACCTGAATACCCACCCCCAAGGACTCCGACAAGTAGGCACTGTACACCATCAAGTTTAGATCAGTAGAACGACCCGATATAAATCCATATTCCTGGTCAATGAATGAACCACTAAGGAGAGAACTATGAGTCTCGCATAGAAGATCTTCAAAAATTTTATTTTTATTATAAGCATGTTATATTTTCTTTATCATGTGATGTAATAGTACATCCATAGCCGTATTACGGTTATAACGGTTACTGTGCATGGCGATAGTTAGGTTTTCCATGTGATGTGACATTACCGCTAAGAACGTCATATGATTTTATATGAAGATTTTTACTGCTATTGCCTGACTTCAGTGTACAAGTACCGCACACGAACGTGTTAAGTTTGATATTGAGACATTAAAATAATATCAGATTAACTTGCAGTAAAATTTTACTTGATATTTAAAGGCGACACAAATTAATACTTTATACTATTTACAAAACAGAAACTTGGGTAGGCACTTTCTTATACTTAAAACTAAAAAAATCAAGGAAATAGCATCATTGTTTTCGACAACAAAAAATACCTTGAGGTAAATGGCTGCAAAAAAAACTTTTCTAGTTGTTTAAGATTTCTGAAAAAGAAAAAAATACTTACCAACTGGGCTATAATAGAAATAATGGCCACCTGACGCATCAAAGTTGATTTGCCGCCCATATTTGGACCTGTCAATATTAAAATAGGGGGGAAGTCTTTTACACCCAGTCTTATATCATTAGGAACAAAATCATCAATATTTTCTATGCAAGGGTGTCTCCCATCATTTATGATTATTTTGCACTAAAAGAAAACAAATAGAACAATTAGAATACATCTGTGTACACCCATATTTTATCGGAATGAACTAAATGAACCCAACCAAAAAAACTTCAAATCTTTTCAATATAAAATCACACTTCGAATTCACCCAAATCCTCGTATATATATATATATATATATATATATATATATATATATATATATATATATATATATATATATATATATATATATATATATATATATATATATATATATATATATATATATATATATATATATAAAAACACATCAGGTTCCTAAATGAAAAATGTAGGTATACTGTAAATGCAATGTCAGGGACATACGACATTAGATTTATTTTACCGCTTTTTTTGAGACATGTCAAGAGTATCAAACAAGAACAATACAATGAATAAAAGCTACGTAATATATAAAGCACAAACAAGAATAAAAATAGAATGCATAGGACATAACAAAATTCCACAAAACACCATAACCAAACAAAAATCAAAATCAGCCAAGTATCATTGACAAAAGTGGGCAATACACCAGTACTTACTTCACTTCAACAGAAAACTGCGACTAACTGTCAAGAATGTAACTCCGGCTGAGTTTTAAACGTATTTCTGCTTTTATGGATTTCTAAAAGAGAATAGCATACATAAATTGATTGAAACAAAGCATAGTATACCTGCAAAAGCATCTGACCATCTATTTGCCAATTTAGTCTACGAAGTAAAAGGATAATACCCGACAATTCCTTTGCAAGCAATAGAACATGAGCTAACCAGTTCAGGCCATGTCTACTGCAACCCTCAACAACCTGGTTTTGTCTTCGTTAACTTTAATTTGTTTGATTTGCTGATTCTTTGAAAGAGCATGGTACGCTGGGGGTCCGAAATGATCAAAGTTGTGTCACTGGCAAACAGGATACACTTTTCCAATGGTATACATCAATGCAAGTCATTAATAAAGAAAATAAAAGGAAACGGACCCAATACAGAGCGCTGAGGCACTCCATGTACAATGCTACAAATTAAGACACTGTACCATTAACATCTACACACACGCACACACACTGCTGTCTATCCTACAAATATGAACCTATCAGTTTTAATGGCACACCTCTGATGCCATAGTGACAAGGCTTGACAAATCAATATGTCGTGAGAAAAGCAGTCAAAAGCCTTGAGAAGGTCACACATCACCGAAGCTGTATGCTCTCCCCTCTTCAGGCCACCAACTATGTCCTTGGTCACTGCCTGTATGCAAGATCTGCGTCTCTGGAAACCATAGTGAGCCTCATCTATACGAGATTTTGCTTCCAAATAGCAAACGACTTTATTCTTAACAATTACGTCAACATTTTTTCCGAGTATAGATATTATAGAAATTCACTGATAGTTACCTCGTACCACAGTATCACCACTCTTGAAAGCTGGCAATACTTTAGTTAATTCAAATAAAGTAGGAAAATAGTTCTCACAGATACATGCATTGAACAAGTGAGCCAAGGCTCCACAAGGCCAAAGTAGTCGGTACAGTTGTCCCATTTTGGTTGAAATTGCTGGGTATCTCAATTATTATGATAGAACCTTGTGGTTTTTGTGAAACCAGAGCTACTTCTTTGTGGAACGAAAGATGCCGCAAACAAAATTATCATACATAGCCCTCTTAGTTTCCGAGCGACAGGGCAATATTGAAAATATTGTGTTTTCAGGTACCCTTTGTATTTCAGTTGTCTGACAACTTGTTAAAAAGGTAAAAAATGAATCCTTACAGAACTTTTAACGTAGAATCTAGTGACATAGGTAGTTTTTTCCCAAATATTACTGTTTTTTTTTTAATACTGACCAATGTTTGCTTTTTTAATGGGAGACCTGTATTTTTGTCAAGAAATTAATTTACATATTTACAAGCTTCTCAAAAATATATAACATTACGGGTCTATTTTAATAAACAACGAAAAAATCCTAATTTTCATAATTCACATTCAAAATGTTGCAGTAGGCCCATGCAAAAAAAAAAATGCTCTATTTCTATATGCTAACAATAAATCAAGAAAATTATTAACAGATATTTATTAATATATCTACTGAAAATTTTCCACAAAACAGTGTTATCTACCTAGAAAGGAAATAATATTAATAAATAATTATTATCCAATAACCCTATCAGCCAAAACCAACTTTGAAAGTTGTAACATAAGCATCAAAGAAATCTAGTAAATCAAAAGAACTGTCCAAAATGAAGGAATTAAGCAAAACAATGGGATGATTTTATAAGTAGCAAAAACGTTCTCTTATTGTCTTTCCTAAATCTTGAATATTATCATAATGAACTTTGTAAATTTTATTCTCCAGATATCCCCATAGAAGTAAATTCAATATAGACAAGTCTGGGGATCTAGGGGGCCATCTTATAGGTCCTTTGGTTCCGATCTATTGATTTGGAAACTTATTGTCCAGAAATAACCTCGCAATTTGAGAATTGTGTGCATGAGCCCCGTCCTGCTGAAAATTAATTTCGTTTACATGTGTTAAAGGAACACGATCACGCAATTCCGGTGTAGCCGCCTCTAAGAATTCAACGTAACGTATGGCTGTTAGGTTTCCCCTCAAATATAGAATATTTTATCTATGTTCCTAATATAAAGCAACACATGTAGACCAAAACCTGTAAATGGCTCTACAGGAATTTGTTGGGTAAGTTTCTACATTATCAAAAACTGCCACATTGTTAACCTCTCGATTATCTTTATTATATGTTTTTGAACAAGGTTTGTTAAATGACCCTTGACCAAATAAATTCTTTTTTATTCAGTAAAAAGTGGATGTGTTTGGTTGGCTCATTTCTTAATATCTAAATAAAAATTAAGCAATAGTGTTTAAACATAACTGAAAACCAAATATGTACCTGTTAAGATACATCCCAGATGCCACTTCAACAATTTCATTACTTAATATAAGACAAGGAAATATATCATATTTCTCAAAATGTTCGAAAGTTTAGTTTACTGCCATAGTCACAAATATACCTTCACACAATGAATAAATACAAAAAAACCAGCAAAATTTGAAAATGAAACACAAAATTTATTTAATCAAGACAAGTAGTCACATGGCATAGAACAAATTTTGGGAACTGTCACTTGCTTCCCAGTAACTGATAAACAGCAGCATTTTTTTGCATAACTGCACAATTTTGATTGCGAATGATGAAAATCAGGATTTTTTACGTCCTTTATTAAAATAGACCCATAATGCTATATATTTTTGAGAAACTTGTGAAAGGGCAAATAATTTCTTGACAAATATACAGTTGCCTGGTTTAAAAAACCAAACATCAGTCAATCTTTCAAAAACAGTAAGATTTAGAAAAAACTAACTACGCCACTGGATTCTATGTAGAAAGTTCTAAAAGGGTTCATTTTTATCTTTTTGAAAAGTTGTTAGTCAATTGAAATATAAGAGGTACCGGAAAATGCGATATTTTCAATATCACCCTGTAGCTCGAATTGAGGAACCCAGTTCAATGAGAGCTGTGGAGCTGCTAAATCTTAGCAGACGACAGCTCAGGAACATAACAGGACTCTTGATGGGACACATTGCCGTCAAGAAACACCTGCATAAAATGGGACAGTTCTAGGGGGATCTGGCATGCAGATTCTGCAGCGAGGGGGAGGAATCAGCACAGCACATCTTGTACGAGTGTAAAACTGCAAAAGACAACTAATCTACGGACAGTCTAGACCGGAGACAGAGCAATATAAACTTCACCCTACCAATTGCTGTGCAGACTAGTTCAAGGCACAGTGATTTTGGAATGGATGGAGTAGAAAAGACAAAGGGCATGCACAATAAGCCAAAGGCTGCGGTGCTATCCGGGCGGCAAAGACCCGGACGAGACCTAAAGGAAGAAAAAAGTATCTCTTATTATCAGACTTTACAAAAAAATTGTGCAGGCTGTAAGTTTTGTTACTTTTATTCACTAGTATATTCCTTCAACAAGGATTTATACAACTGTAATTGGAATTCTTGCTCCCATGACAACACAGCAGGGTTCGGAAAGCTCCACAAAATGCCAAAGCTATATTCAGAAAGATATTTATTACATTTTAAATTAATCTTTCGGAATATTACCTGGACATTTTTTGGAGCTTTCCGAACCCTACTGTATTTTCAGACGAGGAAAAATCTGAGAACCATATTTTGGGTCATTACATTCATAAATTAGTACCAATAAGCATAAACAGTTTAAAGTTCACTTTATACAAATCAGGTTATTACATGTTTTCATGAAGTATAGTTTACAACTTACAAGCTCTGAAAATTTTCATACAAAGATCCAACACTTAAATTTTATATGTACAAATTTATGTTGGTTTTCATTAGAGGTGAGCGAACCCATGTTTTGTTCGAACCGAACTATGAACGAACCCAAGCAAATATGTTGCCTCGAACTTTGAACCTTGGAAATTGTATGTCTAAGGTTCACAGTCGAACTTTTTAGAAGTTCAAAATCGAACATCGAACTACCCAAAATTCTTCAGTGTTCATATATCATTTCCTTAAATACAAAATTTAGGAATATTGTAACATATATTTGATATGTAAAAAATTCCCATTCTTTTTACAAAAAGGAAGGGTTAGACAAAATTTGCAGGTTAACTGGGTGAAAATGCCTCCCGGTGCTGATAGTTGTGGAGATGGGTCAACGTTAAATCAAAAATACAAAAACCAAACAGATTGAGAGGGAACAAAGTGCCTTTGGAAGACGCTGGTTTCATCATGCTTTATTTCACAATGAGCCAAAACAGTTAAATATTCAAAATCACGAGATACTTCAATTTTTTTATTGGTTATTTTATACTTATCATGCGCACTTTGTTCCGTCTCAATCTGTTTGCTAAAACTGCCTAGCCAATGCCAAACAACGTATTTATAATTGAGCTTATCTGTAGATCTAGAAATCTAAAAAAGTTTCAAATATTGTTTGACGCATGATAAGTATAAAATAACCAATAAAAAAATTGAAGTATCTCCTGATTGTGAATATTTAACTGTTTTGGCTCATTGTGAAATAAAGCATGATGAAACCAGCGTTTTCCAAAGGCAATCTACAATTATCCTCATAAATTCCGAAAATTTACATTACCGATTGCCTTCGAACACCACCATTGTTATTACTGAAAAAGGTGTTGGGAGGCTAGGATATATAAGAAAATAATTCTCGGATTGCTAAATAACTCCGCTGTGGCTCAAACTGTCCCACCAACTGTCAAAAACATACATGAGTTAAATCTCCTGAAATTACACTATGAATGCAATGACACCGATAACGAGTTTGAAATGCCGCTACTGAGTTAACGGTGCCGCAACTTGGCCACCTTTGGCAGCATTCAATGCCTGTAAAGTTAAATATCGAAGTATTTTTGAACAACGAAGTTCGAGCTATTTTGGAGAATTACATATTTCAAACTTTGAACTACTTCAACATTGCTACATGCGTGCGAACACATTTTCAAACTGAGAGTTCGGTTCGAGTTCGGGTTCGGTTCGAAATTTCGAAGTTTCGCACACCTCTAGTTTTCGTATCTGATTTCAAAATGTGGAGGTGATGTACATAAAATATAAATCATTATTTTTCTGAATGCCCAAGTCAAAGTTATTACTTACTTCACCATCAATTGGTCTGATTTTGGGAAGAAATACATCGTATGAATAACTTCTGGCAAACTGAGCTAACGAGCAAATAACATCTAATTGAGCCAAGCAATGTATTGTTCTCTCCCACTTTTCTCGCCTGAAATTGAGAAAATAAAAGCATGATTGTACATTTTTCCTTTCATTTCCTAATAAATACGAATTAATAAAACTTAAAAATCAAAGGTATTTATGCCATTACACCAATTATCATATTCATATATATATATATATATATATATATATATATATATATATATATATATATATATATATATATATATATATATATATATATATATATATATAATATTTATTCTGGCAAAAATTACACAGCCTTGTCAAACAAATACCAAATATAAGATTATAAAACTAAAATTGTGAAATAAACATCAAAAACAAACAAAAATACAAAAGACAAAAGAAACAAATTTACACATATAAAAAAAAATGGCATCTTATGTTGTCTCTAGTGGCTCTACTCTATCCACTCAATGTCCATATTGAGGTATTCACTTAAAGAATAAAATGCATACTTCATAAGAGTGTTTTTCACATTTCTCCTAAATTCTCGCTTATGTTTTGATCTTATATTCTGGGGGATTTTATTGAAGAACTTGACACCCCAGCAATTCACCCCGGTTTCAGCTCTTTTTATTCTATGATAAGGAATGGATATGTTCTGTCTGCCTCGGGTACCATATTCGTGGTAATCACCGTTTTGGTTGTAGTCCTCTTGATGTTGATAAGTATATAAGACACTTTCCAAAATATATGCTGAAAAGATGGTAAGTATGCCTGTCTTCGTGAATAAGGTTCTACAACTTGTACGGCTGTCTACAGAACAGATTATTCTTACTGCAGCTTTCTGTTGCAGAAATATTTCAGACACTCCAGGGCTACTCCCCCATATTAGGATACCATAGGTAGCCCTACTTTGGAAACATGCATGATAAGCTGTCAACACTGTCTGGTAATTACTGATGTTCATCAGACGCCTCAACAGATACAGACACGACGCCAATGTGCCCTGGAGCTTTTCAATTTGCATTGACCAGCGAAAATCTGATTGTATATATACACCTAGAAATTTCACAGATTGTTTTTGTCTTGGTTGCGTTTGGTGGGAGCTGATATTCAAGACTTTTGTTTTGTTTACATTGAGTTTCAGTTTATTATTTCTAAACCATTCTCCTGCTTCTGACATTGTGATATTTCTTCTCTCATTAAGTTCAGCTTCATTTCTGCCAATGTTTACAAATGAGGTATCGTCTGCATAGAGAGAAACTGCATCAGACGAAATGTACTCTGGAAGATCATTTGTGTATATAATGAATAGGAGAGGCCCTAGCAGCGAACCCTGAGGTATACCGCATGTTTGTGTCTGCCAACTCGAGTACTGTCCATTTAGCTTCACTCTTTGGTATCGGTTGGTAAGGTATGACTTAAAGAGCCTCAGTGGCAAACCCCTAATGCCATAGTGTTCCAATTTGGTTAGTAATATCTCATGTGATACTGTGTCAAATGCCTTATGTAAATCACAATATATGCATTGTGCCATATTGCCAGAGTCCAGCGCCTCACTTAATTTATTTGTTGTGTTTACCAGCGCAGTGACTGTTGATTTACCTCCTCGAAAGCCATGAAGCTCCTCACTGAGAAAACCTTTTGCTTCTAAATATTCTTCAAGCTGTTGCTTTATTACGTACTCAAATATTTTTCAAAGTGCTGGCGAAATGGAAATAGGTCTAAAGCTATCCAAAGAGGCAACATTGCCACCCTTATATGCCATACATATATATATATATATATATATATATATATATATATATATATATATATATATATATATATATATATATATATATATATATATATATCAGAAAAAAAAAGAATAAAATATTTAATTTTAGGCTTAATTATCGTTTAATTATGTGCATAATTTCCCTCTCTTTCATGAGACCTTCTAGCCTTAAAACGTACAGTTACTCTTAAATTTGGTTCCAATTAAATCTGGGGATATTTTAGCACTCAAATCGTAAATTTAGCACCGAAACGTCCCTAAATTCAGCACTTATAATCTCATGACAGGAACAACACTGATTGGGAACTTAAATCTCTGAACGTCAGATAAATTTGAGTGCTGTAGTTAAGGTGGAGATGGTTATTAAATGAAGAAATATTTTTCCGGGGAACTACAAGACAAATATAATCATGTAACTCTAAACGAGGAGAAAACCTTTTGCTTCTAAATATTCTTCAAGCTGTTGCTTTATTACGTACTCAAATATTTTTCAAAGTGCTGGCGAAATGGAAATAGGTCTAAAGCTATCCAAAGAGGCAACATTGCCACCCTTATATGCCATACATATATATATATATATATATATATATATATATATATATATATATATATATATATATATAAAAAATACAGTAGAACTCTTCCAAGTTAAATTCCCATAACCCAAAATCTTCTTGAACTCGAACATTTCCCAACTAGCAATTTAATATTTTATTATAGTATATGCAATAGTGATTCGTCCATTAAGGCTGTTAGGCACCAAGGATTACAGACAAGGAAGGATAACTCATCCCCATAAGCGTAACGGACAAATATCGAGCCCTCACCACGCCGTTGTGACGTCAGCGATGGTGCCCGGCATAGGTTGGTCCATACATTTCCTCCATTGGTGCTTTCCCGCCAATTATGTATACGATTCCAGTCGTTTGTACACCAAGGTGTCATTGTGTCTATTATTGTTGTTGTGTATTGACGTTTTAATAACTGTGTAAAATCGTTTGTGTACATGTTTTTTTGGACATTTAAATAATTTATCATGTTTCTTATTGTGTATACTTTCTGAAGGTTAATTCAATTTTATATATAGCTGTCTCGAGTACTAAAGCAGGGTACCCAGCAGAAATCCAAAATCAAATTCCCTGACATTTCCAAGCCCCTCGAGTACATTTTTCATAATACTCTAAATAATAAGCACACATACGTGAATACTTTTTTTATGAACAAAATAAATCAAAATTACGAACAAAAAACTTACATAATCAAAAATATAACTATGTTAAATTTATAACATAACATTTTCGAGAAGAAACTGTGCAATTTTTTCATGGAAAAACTTGACTTTCATGACTGACCGACGAACTTAGCAGAAAGAATTTTGAGTGTGATGGAACAAACCAGAAGTCTCTAGTTGGCATAGAAACTTTGCAGTCTGGGAAATGGGTTCCAAAAGCTCAGATTCACGCCCATTAATTTTCTTCTGAAAATTCGAAAGTCGTTACCTCTCTAAAAACGAAGTTTTATTTATGAAAATTCGCTGAAACAAAGATACTGTTTACACGCGCCATATACAAATGCCAAATATTTTGCAACTTTCAACATGATCATAAGGGTTAAAATAGAATAAACACATCCACAACACAGCTCTACCCGGCCAATACCTAAAACACATTTTGCATTTTATGCATTCAAGGAAGAACATTCCAAGTGAGATGTACATATGACACATGTTTAAGATAGAAGAAGACGGTATTTATATCAGCACATGATGTGGCATACGCTACGTTCATTGGCGGATCTAATTAACATCGGTACCAAAGGTAAGCAGCATTGTTATCACATACATTTTCCTAGGTAAGAAAAGTATTTACGTGAAAAAATTCATATAACATATATGAAATAAAAATAAAAATGCATCTGCTAGTGACGAAATTTTACAAACATATAATTTCCAGATCTACTGAATGATTTCCATGACATTTGAGTAAAATTACAAATTTCCCTGACATTTCCTTGACATTTTAGGGGGTATTTCACATTTCCTGATTTTTCCCGGTTTTCCAGGTCGCTGGGTACCCTGTATAGAATATTAGTATAGATTATTGAGCCGTAACGGTTTTAATTAAACCTTAAGTGTTTTGTAAATCAAACGGTGATAGCTAAACAAATTTTTTATTAACAGAAAGTTTCCGTGTAAAATCATGAGGGTTTTTAAATGGAATTAAAATAAATTGGCAGTAAATTAAAAATGTAGAGGTTGATTTTGGAGATTGTGTATGCGAGGGGTTTGAAATGGAATTAAAACAAATTAGCACTAAATTAAAATGTAGATGTTGATTTTGTGAGATTTTATATGCGAGGGGCTTTGAATAGAATTAGAAAGAAATTAGCACTAAATTAAAATGTAGAGGTTGATTTTGTGAGATTTTATATGTGATGGGCTCTAATATTAGCTTAGAGCCTTAAGAATTTAATTGGGACAGTGTTGTTCCTGCTGGCACGATCGTGCCAGATTTAGCACTATGTCTTCAGATTTGGCACTCTAGCACCACTTTTCTGGCACATTTTAATTTTTTAAAGCTACGCGCCATTCTCAAGTCAGACACGGATATAAAGCATACAACATAACAAATTCATGAACCGCATTTGAAATTTCCGTTGTCCGCACGTGCATTACCGACCCCGTCTACGCGTTACTCGATGGTTAGATTCATTATTATAGGTTGGCATACCTTTTCTACTTTTGCGTATTGCGTACTGTCAAGTGTTACGTCAAATGTCAAATCCTCAAATGTTTATGGATTTTTATTTTATTTTGTAAGCGAATATATTTGTTTTTATTTATTTCAGACACTTATTTCTTTTGTTAATTTTCAAAAAATTTCAGAAAAAAAAAAGAATAAAATATTTAATTTTAGGCTTAATTATCGTTTAATTATGTGCATAATTTCCCTCTCTTTCATGAGACCTTCTAGCCTTAAAACGTACAGTTACTCTTAAATTTGGTTCCAATTAAATCTGGGGATATTTTAGCACTCAAACCGTAAATTTAGCACCGAAACGTCCCTAAATTCAGCACTTATAATCTCATGACAGGAACAACACTGATTGGGAACTTAAATCTCTGAACGTCAGATAAATTTGAGTGCTGTAGTTAAGGTGGAGATGGTTATTAAATGAAGAAATATTTTTCCGGGGAACTACAAGACAAATATAATCATGTAACTCTAAACGAGGGGAATAATTTGCAGACTAAATACTGAACCAATTTTTACCTGGTAACAGTTTTACATTAAATGTAGCTTTCCCCCCCTAAGTAGGGAAGCCCTTTCGTAAAATGATGTTTCAAGTAACACTACAGTTATTTTGTTTGAGATAAATGAAGACTAATTTACTGTTAACATATTGATAATTTAACCCTTTCCTCAAATTAAGGAAACTGTTTTGTTTTAATTAATTTTTTGAGCTGGTTGTGTTGTTAAAAACCTGTTTGTATGAATTTTATTTTCACACATGAAAGTAGTTCTTAAAACTACATAACTGGTTTTTAATTTTTAAGCCTAACAAGCCCATCCTAGCTTTTATTTGATCATATAATGCTATACGATTGTGACTTATTGATCACAGGTATATGCTACGGCATTGGACTAGCCTGTAAATTTACCCATAAAAATTATTTATATTAAAAATGGAAACAACATCTGCACCTCTACTAAGGTCCTCTTCATCATTTTAACTTTAAATGAAATTTACCTCTCGTGGGCATGTCAACTCTAGTTTTCAAAAATACACATTTTTGCATAAAATGTTTCTCTCGCTCCTGCTTTTCAAATATGATTTTTTTTTTATACATAATTGAATTGTCTACACGGTACCATCAAAATTTTGATACATCACATTGTTAAATTTTGGAATGAAAGTCATTTAATAAAGAGTAGAAAACAAACTCTATTCGTAACAACATTTCCTGTAAATAAAATGTTAAAATTTGTATCCACAAATAGGTACTAAGCAATAATACAGAAAAATCAGGTGTATATCATTGTTAAATGAATGTTATTCTTAATAACATAAATCTCCTTTGAAAATTAATATAGTATGGGACCATTGAACTGAAACCCAACGTGTAGAAATTTTAATTCTTGTTGGATGCGGTGATAAAACCAGAACACAGCAAGAGTGTGCAATTTGTTTAATTTGTAATATCCAGATAGACATATCAGCCAATCCACTGTGAGTAAAAGCGAGTAAAAATTCAGAGGAACTCGACATGCAAAACACAAGCAAAGTGGAAGGTGTCCTAAGAAAATTGATGAAGAGGTAAAGCTTGATATTTTATTAAGTGTGGGTATTCTCACCGATTAATTGCAGTAGGCTATGAAATTTCTCAGCGATCAGTACTACATGCATTAAAATTAGTAAATTACCATCCTTACATAATACAGCTGCTGCACAAACACAATGAAGATGACCCTGGACCAATGAATGCATTTTTGTGAAATAATGCAAGATTTATGCAACCGTAATCCAAACTTTATTTGCGAAATTCGTTTATCGGACGAAGCATCAATTTGGCTAAATACAGTGAATAAACAAAACAGGTATTTGAGTAGAGAGAATCCTCACTTGATGACTGAAGCACATACACAACACCCTCTTAAAGTTAATGTGTGAACATTAATAGTCCACGATAAAATCATAGGTCCTTTCGTTTTTTCTTCGATGAAACTCTCACTGGGCAGAGATGTCATAATTTTCTAAGGAAGGAGCTTATTCCTGCTCTTGCTGCAAGTTTTCCAAATGATCCTGATTTACAGAGTGGTGATATTTGGTTTTAGCAAGATAAAGCACATTGCACGTCCTATTTGCCCATTTTAAATGACTGCTTTCCTGGAAAGTGGATCAATAGGTGAGGACCAATAGAGTGGCCCTCCAGATCCCCAGATCTTTGCCCCTAGATTTTTATGAGGGTATAATCAAAATTCTATGTTAACCCATTTCCGGCCGCTGATGCGTTTACGCATCAGTCATATAATATTTTTTTTCTGTGCAACCACCTTAAGCAAAATCGAATACAGCTAATGTGCGATGTTATATAAAGATGCTATTATCTAATGAAAAATAAAAGACACGTATATCATAGAATATCTATATTGGAGAAATTATTGAAATAGGAAGAAATTAGGATTC
Source organism: Tillus elongatus (assembly GCA_964006375.1). Lineage (NCBI taxonomy): Eukaryota > Metazoa > Arthropoda > Insecta > Coleoptera > Cleridae > Tillus > Tillus elongatus. The sequence continues at coordinate 115,087,534 of OZ023269.1, read as the reverse complement.
TTGTCGGCATATACTTGTATTTGTTCTTACAAATGGTAAACAGAAGAATGAGCTAAAAATTCTTGAAAGTTCTATTGGAAACCTAAAGGAGAAACAATTAAATGAGAGTCCTTCAGAAAATTTTCGAATGGAAAGAAAAAACCAGCAGCTAAACATGTGTGATGCGTATGCGCATCAATGGCCGAAACCGTCAACTTCTGCACTTCTGCATGTCGAGACGTGTTAGAGCACTGTGATGTATTCTGATTCCAGATTACGGATATAATAGCATTAGTTTGTTTCCTGACTGTGCTACGTTAGGTTAGTGTTGTGAATTGTGAAGTGATATTTTTTGTCGTGTCAGAAAATGCCGCAATTTCTTACCCAAAGAGAATTAGAACTTGCTTTAGAGGAGATCGTGCAAGAATTAGCAGATGATCGAGGTAAAATAAAATTATATTTATAATTATTGTGTGCTCGTGAAGTAATTCTTATGTTTGTTTTTTATACAGATAATAATGTAGATGCAGTGTATATACAGCCAGATGTAGACGAACTAACTGACGAAGAGATTTTCGAAGAAGACTGTGAGAAAGTAAACGAATTCAATGATATTGCAGGGACATTCGAAATTCATACAGCCGATGACGATTTGCTTTATGACTCGGATGATGAATGTTTGGCAGCGAAACGTAAGAAGTTGTTACAATATAAAGGTGTAGATCGAAAACCTATCTGGAAAACAGGAGAACACTTGCATAATTCAAACAGCAATCACGATGTCAAAGAAAAAGAAAATATTGCTAGGCTGAAGAATGAGTTAGACGGCAAAACACCTTTAGATTTATTTTTTATGTACTTTGATGATGAAATGCTTGAAAACATAATTCAGTATAGTCAGAAATATGCACGTGACAATAACAGACATGACTTTATAATCGACAAAGATTATTTGCTGAATTTCCTGGGTATCATGATTTTATCTGGGTACCACACTCTCCCTCAAGCTGACTTATATTGGTCTACAGAAGAGGACAAAGGCTTGAAAATTGTAAAAGATTGCATGAGTCGAAACAAGTTTAGAAATATGAAGAAAAACATTCACCTGTCTGATAATAACAATTTAGACATACATGATAGATTTGCCAAACTTCGGCCGTTTTTCGACCTCCTGAATAAAAAGTTCATGAAGTTCGGTGTGTTTTCGACTTGTTTGTCAATAGATGAACAAATGGTGCCCTATTTCGGACGACATTCATGTAAAATGTATATGAAAGGCAAGCCTGTCAGGTTCGGATTTAAATTATGGTGTCTCTGTTCATCTGATGGCTACCTCTACCAATTTATTCCGTATGCTGGTGCATCCACAGAAAAAACTCCACTTGGTTTAGGAGGCCAAGTTGTGGTCAATTTATTATCAGTCATCAAAGAAAATGCCGCACACAAGGTTTTCTTCGACAATTTTTTCTCCTCCTATAAACTATTTTCAGTTCTAACTGATAAAGGATACTCTGCCACTGGTACGATACGCGACAATCGAACAGGAGTTTGTCCACTGGAGACAAACAAAATAATTTCGAAGAAGCAGCGTGGGTCACATAGCTGCGCTTATGATGAAGAGGCTGGTATATCACTTGTTCGATGGAATGACAATTCAGTGGTGACGGTGATAAGCAACTGTTACAATGTTCAACCTATGAATATAGCGAAGCGATATAATCGAAAAGAGAAAAAAATTGAAAATATAAATCAGCCTGCAGTGATTTCCCATTACAATAAATTCATGGGAGGGGTAGATTTACACGATAATGCAATAGCAAACTATCGTACCAGGATCTTGGGAAAGAAATGGTGGTGGCCTTTATTCTCAAATGCTGTTGATAGTACTATTGTAAATGCTTGGAAACTTTTCAATCTGGTTAATGAAAAAAAGATGTCACAACTTGACTTCAAGTCATATATTGCATACCGTCTTTTGAAAATCCAGAATCAAGGAGGCGAACAATCTTCAAGTCGGGTATCCATATCTAATAGTATACCAACTGAAATACGGACAGATAAATTTGACCATGTGGTGGTTCAGGAAGCAACGAAAGCTAGACGACGATGTCGATTATGTCATAGTGCAACAATATATATGTGCAAAAAGTGTAATGTACATATTCACGCTAACTGCTTCGAAGAATTTCATAAGAAATAATGTTTGTACATTATATTTTTATATAGTATCAGTTAGCACTTGTATTGCATATATTTGGCCATTGATGCGTTTACGCATCAGCCTGTAATTCACTAATTAAATAAAAAATATTTTTTTGTTTGTTGGTTTTATGTTTAGAAACTTTATTGTTGCTGGAGAAAATGAGTGACATTCAATTTTGAACGTTTTTTGATACCTTGGCCATAAATGGGTTAACAAACCAAATAACCTAGATTTGAAAAATCGAATTAGGTATGAAATGAGTCGAATTAGCCCGGACACCATTCGCAATGTACAAAAAGAATGTGTCTATAGACTTTTTTTTAAATGTATTTCAACAACACACCACGAGGGCTTACAGCCTAAATACTATCTTATGGTGGGTGTCGACAAGGAGGAAAGAGGCAACCTGTTAATTCTGGACTTGAAGGTTTGGAGGTGCGGGGGAGAAGAAAAAACATGTGCCGGCAAGGAATCTTACGGTGGGTGTCGACAAGGAGGAAAGGGGCAACTTGTTAATTCTGGACTTGAAGGTTTGGAGGTGCAGGGGAGAAGAAAAAACATGTGCCGGCAGGGAATTCCACAAATTTGAAGTCCTCAGGACAAAAGAGCGGGCATAGCAAGATGTTCTATGTCTGGTGACCTGGACAGTAAAAGGATGCATTCGCTCTCTTCCTCAGGTAGATCTGTTGGGGGCAGCAGGTGGAGGAACTATGGAAGAAAACTCCTCTGAGCAGTGTCCGTGCAGATATCTATAAAAGAGAGAGAGGTCACCAACGGCAAGGGATGGCAGCCTTTGGGTGAGGGTAGGGTCACCGATGAGACGTATAGCTCTCTTCTGAATGGAGTCCAAGATAGCAAATGTAGAAGCCGCAGCTGCACCCCAGATGTGGGAGCAGTATGCGAGGTTTGGTCTTATTTGTGAAGTATATAAGGTATATAGATTAGCTGGTGAAAAGTATTTGCGAGTCCGGAAGAGGAAACCTAATTTCTTAGCAGCCGCTTCTGCAATTGATGTGACATGTTGGTGCCAATTGAGATTTCCATCCACAGAAATGCCAACAAGTGAAAAGGACTCATTACTTTGAATAACTTGGTTGTTCATTGTGATGGGTCTAGGGCTGGTGTACCTCTTATGAGAAAGAAAGCGAGACTGTGATTTGGTGGGGTTGAATTGTACAAGATTTCTACCTCCCCAGTCTAATATTTTTTGGAGATCCACGGAGACAGAATCCTCCATGAGTCTGCGATCCTCATCTAATTGGGCTAAAGAGACAGGCTTAGAATATGGTATATTTGAGTGGAGGGTGCTGTCGTCCGTGTAACTGTGAACTGGGTTGGATGTGCTAGAGAGGAGGTCATTGATGTGGAGAAGAAACAAAGTAGGGGCTAAAGCTGAACCTTGAGGAACTCCTGCATTCATTGGATACAGTTTAGAGGAATGGCCATCCACGACAACAGAAATGCTCTGGTTGGAGAGGAAATTTGCGGTCCAGCTACAGTTTTGGTGGTAGGCCATAGGCCGGAAGTTTATTAAGCAGCGCTGCGTGCCAGACCTGGTCGAATGCTTTGAATATGTCTAGAGCTACAATCTGGGATTCACTGTGTAGTTCCATAGACTTGTTCCAAGAATGGATGACAAAGGAAAGGAGGTCGGCAGTTGATCTGCGCTGACGGAATCCATACTGCCTGTCGTGGATTAGACTGTGTTTTTCAAAAAATATTAGTAATTCAGTGTTTATATACTTTTCCATGAATTTAGAGATTGCTTATTGTCAATAAGTCGGTGGATTGCATTTTAAACATTTTATATTTCAAAGGAAACAATACTTTAATTTGTTGAATAAGAGCCTTTATCTTTCGATTGTTGGTACAAATAAGAGTGTGTTTTCCACTCTTTAAATGACTTTCACACAAAAATTTAACAATGTGAGGTATCAAAATTTTAATGGTACTGGACAATTAAATGATCTTTAAAAAAATTCATATTTGAAAAGCAGGAGTGGGAGAAACATAAATTTTATGCAAAACTGTGTATTTTTTAAAACTAGAACTGAGCATTTCATCAAAACACAAGTCGCTCGAATTTTAATGAATTTTATTCCATAATTTTGCGGCTCACTGTGGGTGTGTTTATATATATATATATATATATATATATATATATATATATATATATATATATATATATATATATATATATATATATATATATATATATATATAAATGTATAGTAAAATACTTCAGATCATTTGCTACCACAGGGTTTAGCTGCTTTAAAACATTTTCCCTTGTATTGTTTTATCAGATAAGTACTCATCAGTATAGTTAGCTTTCCCTTCTGATAACTTTCGCAGTTTTGCTTTGAGTGTTAAATGACTGTATTTTTATATCATTGAGTATAGGGTTATATATTTCTATGATGGCAGCACGTCTATTTTTTTTTATTTTTTTTTCTAAATATGTGAAGTTTTGTCTTTGGCTATTTAGATTCTCTTTATTTCTAATAGTATGCTTGTATATAACTATATTTACTTACATTCACTTAAATAAAGATGTTATACTTTACCTCTGACTAAATTTTTCAAAAATTTTTCTACTTAAATCTCGAACAATTCTATCACGTTCTGTTTCAGCTTCAATCATCTCTTGCAACCATTGCTAAAAAAAAAAGTGGCAGGTAAAAATTAAAAGAACAGCAAAACTCTAAATAAATAGATTAATTATAGTCTACTTCATTGTGGAAATAATTTAGAATGCAACAATCAGATGAGTAACCTAATAATAGGTTCTTGTAGAATAGATCAATAATAAAATTAATTTGTTCAAACAGCGACATCAAAACACTTTTTCAAATAAAACAGGTTAATGATTTTCCTTGAATTTGAAAAATCATTTAAATGTAAAAGCGTAATTCAAAAATACTATATACAGTGAGTCCACCCAAATTTCGTAAAATCTTTAAGGGACAAACAAAAATCACTCAGACATGTCAAACATAAGATTTGAATGTGCACATTGTTACATAAACAAAAATTTTCTGACATCAGTTTCGGAGATATTTTTTTCAATGGTAGTCCCTACTTTTGACAGTTCTATGGGAAAGAGCGGCTCTCTCTGAATATAGATCACCAAATTCCGGGTTATGTTACATAAGGATATGTTTGAGAAAATGGAGGTGTAAGTTTTGGACACTTTGATAAAACAATGTAATCAAATGGCATGAGACAATATTAAATTAAATGTTCAAATTGCTGACCATTAACTGCTTGACAATAAGCAAGAAAATTTTCAAATTCCTGGATTACTTGTTTTATCATTTGTGGCGGGATTTGCCTAATTTCCATGGTATTTTGCAGTTCTGCGATATTTCTCGGTTGATCAAAATAAACGTTAGATTTTATGTAATCCCACAGAAAGATCTAGAGGAGTGTAAGGAGATGGATTTACGTGTCTTTTACTTCTCTTTAAAACAAAGGTTTTTCAATGACTGTAAGTTCTAATTATTATTATTATTAAAATTTGAGCAATTATTCATTTAAGTATATTTTAGGGTCGGCAACGTCCAAGCGGCAGAACGTGCATCCCTTTTCCACCTCTTGTTACCTTGAAACTAATATTTAAGTTTTACAACCTTCAAGGGAGGTTCAAAATTTATAGCACCAAAGAACCAATTCCCAATTCATCTTGAAATATGAATTCAAGAGAGTTACGGCATTCCACTACACTTGGCATTTGTAGACTAGTGTCTTCTGATTTACGGATTATGTTTATTATAAAAAACCTGCCAAAACACATTTGTAACACAGTAACCTTTCAAGTGATGATCCAACAAAATAACTGTAGCAAAAAGAGTCAGATGGGCTACCCAAATTCGCCAAAATGTTTCACTTTGACTCTGGAGGATGTCTTCAAGCAACTTAATTTGGAGAGTTAAGGTCTTAATGGCCAACACCTCTCACATTTCACTTCCTTGGCAACATTATCTTCATAAGTGAGGACTCGAGAATTATTATTTTTTATTTCAACACACCACGAGGGCTTACTGCCTAAATAATATCGTACCGTGGGTGTCGACAAGGAGGAAAGAGGCAACTTGTTAATTCTGGACTTGAAGGTTTGGAGGTTCGGAGGAGAAAGAAAAACATGTGCCGGCAAGGAGTTCCACAACTTGGAAGTCCTTGGGACAAAAGAGCGGGCATAACAAGATGTTCTATAACAAGATGTTCTATGTCTGGTGACCTGGACAGTAAAAGGGTGCATTCACTCTGTTCCCCTGGTAGATCTGTTTGGGGCAGCAGGTGTAGGAACTATGGAAGAAAGCTCCTCTGAGCAGTGCCCGTGCAGATATCTATAAAAGAGAGAGAGAGAGAGCTCACCAACGGCACGTCGGTGGGCAAGGGATGACAGCCTTTGGGTAAGGGTAGGGTCACCGATGAGACGTATAGCTCTCTTCTGAATGGAGTCCAGGATAGCGAGTGTAGAAGCGGCAGCAGCACCCCAGATGTGGGAGCAGTATTCGAGGTTTGGTCTTATTTGTGAAGTATATAAAGTATAGAGATTAGCTGGTAAAAAATATTTGCGAGCCCGGAAGAGGAAACCTAATTTCTTAGCAGCCGTTTCTGCAATTGATGTGACATGTTGGTGCTAATAGAGATTTCGATCCACAGAGATGCCAACAGGTGAAAAGGACTCATTACTTTGAATAACTTGGTTGTTTATTGTAATGGGTCTAGGGCTGGTGTATCTCTTATGAGAAAGAAAGCAAGACTGTGATTTGGTGGGGTTGAATTGTACAAGATTTCTACTTCCCCAGTCTAATATTTTTTGGAGATCCACGGAGATAGAACCCTCCATGTCTGCGATCCTCATCTAGTTGGGCTAAAGAGAGATGCTTAGAATATTGTATATTGGAGTGGAGGGTGCTGTCGTCCGCGTAACTGTGAACTGGGTTGGATGTGCTAGAGAGGAGGTCATTGATGTGGAGAAGAAACAAAGTAGGGGCTAAAGCTGAACCTTGAGGAACTCCTGCATTAATTGGATACAGTTTAGAGGAATGGCCATCCACAACAACAAAAATGCTCCAGTTGGAGAGGAAATTTGCTGTCCACGCACAGAGATTTGGTGGTAGGCCATAGGCAGGTAGTTTATTGAGCAGCGCTGCGTGCCAGACCTGGTCGAATGCTTTGGATATGTCTAGAATGACAATGTGGGATTCACCGTGTAGTTCCATAGACTTGTTCCAAGAATAGGTGACAAAGTAAAGGAGGTCGGCAGTTGATCTGCGCTGACGAAATCCATACTGCCTGTCGTGGATTAGACAGTGTTTTTCAAGAAATTTTAGTAATTCGGTGTTTATATACTTTTCCATCACTTTAGAGATGACTGAAAGGAGAGAAATAGGCCTGTAGTTGCCAGGAAGTGCTTTGAATCCTTTCTTGGGGACGGGTTGTACTCTAGCAGTTTTCCAGTTACTAGGGAATATTCCTCTATTGTAAGATGTCTGAAACAGACGAGTCAGGACAGGAGCAAGTTCTGGTACGCATTTTTTGAGAACAATTGCTGGGATCTCGTCAAGGCCAGAGGCTTTCCTGGTACTAAGAGAAAAGACCAACTTTCGTACCTTTCTTGTTTTGAAAATGATATCCGTAATTTTATGCGCGACATTGGGGACTGTTGGTGGTTGAACATTTGGAGGTGGGTTGAGAGTAGAATTGCTGGCGAACAACGAGGCAATAAGTTCAGCCTTGCCCAGGGCGGTAGAAACAATTTCATCCCCTGGGACAAGAGGTGGGAACGTGCTCTTGCAGAAATTATTCCCAATAGATTTAGCAAGAGTCCAGAAGGATTTGCTGCCGCTGGAGCTTAAGAGGACTTTGTTTTTGATGTGGTTATTAAACTAGTTTTTTGCCTCAGAAAGAATGCAAACATAGCGGTTTCTTGCGTCGTTAAATGCTTGACGGTTTTCTTGACTGGGATTGTGTAGAAGCTTTTTGTGCGCTTTGACCTTTTCAAGTCTGGCCTTGTCACAGGATTTAGAGAACCATGGCTTTTGAGTGGCTGCAGAGGTTTTCTGTGTACGTGGAATAAATAATTCCATGCCAGCTTGGATAATTTCGGTGACCTTTTGTGAGATATCAGAGGGGACAGGATGAGAGAAGAGAAGCAGACAGACGCCCATGGAAATGAGGAAAAGTAATCTCGCATTTCGTCGCAGTTTGCGGAGTTGTAGTGTCAAACGATACGTGGGTGTGATGACTGTGTGACCTCAGGTTGCATTGCGCAGGAAGCAGTGACCATGCTGTGGTCTGAGCGACCCAGGGGGGCGGTGACTGATATCTTATAGCAGTCAGGATTTGTAGTAAGAAGGAGATCCAAGGGATTTGAGCTGTGTGTTGGGATGCGAGGAAACTAAGTAGGTTGCTAAACCATATTGGCTAAAGAATTGCTGACTGCAAAGGCCTCCGCTGCTCTTCCTTGTGGATCGGTTTTTGAAGATCCTAGCCATTCCTTATTATGGACATTGAAGTCACCAAGAATAGTGACCTCAGAGGAAGGATATTCAGAATGACAGGAAATGCTTAAAAATAAACTTGGCTCCTAACCAGACTAGAATCAAAATATGATTTTATAACCCTCAAAACCATATCACACGATTATGACACTGACATTTCAGTCTCAGTATGCAAAAAATATGTTTCTGTCTTCATGTGCGTTCTGTGTACTTTAAAAAATGGTGGATAACTGTGAGTATTCAGTTATTTGTAAAATATGGTTAAATTACAGGTATTTATCAGAATTGTTACAAAACATGTTTTAATAAATTTGTAGTAAATATAGATTGCGAGTTGTTTTAGAAAATTTTGCACATTGAGGGATTTATAATGCATGTCACAATGGGGTCGTATATAATCCATAATCATAAATTTGATGTAGAGAAATTATTGGTGGTAATAAAAGAACTCCATGAAAAAAAAATGTGAAGTTTTTTCATTATAGTATGTTTTTATAAAATGAAAATTCACCAATCAAAATGCTCATTTTAAAGCCCGTAGTTGTGACATATCAGCCTCAAAGCGTCTGATACAGGTTTCGTCTTAAAATTATAAATCTGAATTACCAGCAGAGATCTTGCAATACATACATACCCTGCAAAGACATAATGAATTCCCTTTAATTTAGACTTAAGTCTTGGGGAGTATATGGTTTCAGCAAGAAAAAGACGTATTTCACTTGATGGTCTTGAGGACGATGAAAAAGAAAGTGGTGAAATAAAAAAATAAAATAAAAAATTGTTGGGTAGATCATGCTAGTGGATGGGAAGGGGAGAAAATGAGCAGGACAAATCATTATGTTTGATAGACCATGCTGGTGGAGAGGATGGAGGGCAAAATGAGCAGGACAAAACATACGTTGGGTAAATAATGCTGGTGCAAAATGAGCAGGAAGAATCATGTTGGGTAGACCATGCTAGTGGAGAGGATGGGGTAAAATGAACATGATGAATTATTGCATTGGGTAGACCATGCTGGTGGAGAGGATGTGGGAAAATGAGCAGGACGAATCATTATGTTGGGTAGATAATTCTGATGCTAACTGAGCAGGAGGAATCATTATGTTGGGTAGACCATGCTGGTGGAGAGGGTGGGGCAAAATGAGCATGAAGAATCATTGTTGGGTAGACCATGCTGGTGGAAAAGATGTGGGAAAGTGAGCAGGACGAAGCATTATGTTGGGTAGACCATGCTGGTGGAGAGGATGGGGGACAAAATGAGCAGGACAAAACATACGTTGGGTAGATAATGCTGGTGCAAAATGAGCAGGAAGAATCATGTTGGGTAGACCATGCTAGTGGAGAGGATGGGGTAAAATGAACATGATGAATTATTGCATTGGGTAGACCATGCTTGTGGAGAGGATGTGGGAAAATGAGCAGGACGAATCATTATGTTGGGTAGATAATTCTGATGCCAACTGAGCAGGACAAATCATTATGTTGGGTAGACCATGCTGGTGGATAAGGTGGGGCAAAATGAGCATGACGAATTATTGTTGGGTAGACCATTCTGGTGGAGAAGATGTGGAAAAGTGAGCAGGACGAATCATTATGTTGGGTAGACCATGCTGGTGGAGAGAATGGGGCAAAATGAGCAGGACGAATCATTATGTTGCGTAGATAATGCTGGTGGCGAGGATGGTGCAAAATGAGCAGGATGAATCATTATGTTGGGTAGACCATGCTGGTGGAGAAGGTGGGGCAAAATAAGCATGATGAATCATTGTTGGGTAGACCATGCTGGTGGGGAGGATGGGGCAAAATGAGTAGGACAAATCATTACGTTGGGTAGATAATGCCGGTGGAGAGGATGGGGCAAAATGAGCAGGACGAACCATTAAGTGGGGGCCTAAGAGATACAAAAAATTGTTGGTTGGCCATAGAAAAAAAAATGGAAAAACTAAAGGGAAAGAATTCAAAATGAATAAATAAACTATTTTCAAAACAAAATTATCAAAAACTAAACTATGTACAATCATCAAATTAAGTTTTCAAACTGCCCCTCAGAAACATTTTTACCATAACATACTCATTTGCAAATTCTATTCATTTTAAACCTGTACCTTAGTTTCATTCCTGTCTTCGTTTTTATTTTGTTTACTTAGATCTCCAATTTTAAATTATTTGCCTATAAAACTATTGCTACTTTACATAAAATCGCATTACTTTGGTAATAAAATTACTTAAAAATACATTAAATTCTGCATTCAGTACAATTAAAATATTAAGATGTTTCAGATTGATTTATTTAAATTTGACATGATACAAAATTTAAAACAAGTATACATCATTTTTGACCTGACAATAAAATTTTCAAAAAAAAAAAAAACCCAACCTAAACTTAAAATAAAAATATCTTTTCTTACCCTTGTTTCAGGAGTAGAAAATCTTTTAGAGATTCCTTTCCTAGAACCTTCCAATTGATAATCATTTGTTGCTTTATGTGCTTTAATTTCTGGTACCTCTATTTGAAATCTTTTTTTATCAGTTCCAAAATATGTGACCTTACAACCAAAGAAACATTTCTGTTCAGCCAAGTAGGTATTCAATTTATTTTCTATAGATGCGATCCACTCTCCAACAGCATCATATTCCCCATCAACTCCTGCTCTTGGGATCATTTTACCATCTATTTCTGCTGCATTTTGATCAAATGCTTCCTATAAATGAAAAAAAAAAGCAATGAAAACATTACAATATTATATAAAAACGGTTTTCTTGGCTGCCACCGCCATCTTCTGTTTATCGCAGGCTTGTTGTCGCCGCCGCAGTCCTGGACGGAGCCCGATTCCAGCCTAAAGAAACTGGACGCTTAGTTGCCCTTCGTCTGTACCAGAGAACCGGAGGCCACAGTCGATTTCAAGTATTTCCGGATGAACGGCGCTAGCTTATCGACGTCCAGCTTGAAGTTTGCAGCAAGTACTTCTTGAGTTGCACATCACTTCCCGCTAGAGTGGAAGTAGTCATCACTTACAGTTAGACCGGAAGTAGTCATCAACTTTGCTAATTTAAATACAATGCCCTATTTTTTTATTGCATATTCGAATCCTCCATAAAATTTTGTGAAGATTTATATTAGGCTTTCCTATCCCTATCTTCTGTTCCAAAGATATTGTGAATTCTCTGTATTTCAGTGATTTTGCAACCTTATTTATAATAGTTTGTATTTCACATGTTTTTAAAGATAAAAGGCTCAAATTTAGAATTTCGTAACTTGTGGGAGGGAGCTTTCATATTATGTGCCTTAAGTTTACCTGTGTCATACAGAGTGTTCTAAATTTAGTTACTAACTTAGACATATTCAACGTGGCAAAAGTATTTTTTTTTCAAATATAACACCCTGTATATTATTAAAAAATCAAGTTCTAAATTTAATTCTACACCGGTTTGATATAAATTTTTCTATACCCATCTTCAATATGTTGCTTGTTATTAGCATTTTTAGGTAACAACCTCCTCTTCTAAAGAGTACACGTTAGACTACACAACAAATGCAGCTGTGATTGTCAGTCAGATAACAAAAGTGATATGATTCCATAAAAATATTTAATGTAATTATTAATAATAAAAAAAAATATTAACAATAAACAAAAAACTGAACAGACAAATAAAAAAAAAGTTAATTCAAATTTAAATGCTACGATCACTATAAATGTTCTATGTGACCACCATCTTGGTCAAGGCACTGCAAAATTCTACGGTTCATCTCATTCGTAGTAGCTCTTTTGATTTCATTTGGATCCAAATATCAAATATCCAAATTAGCAAAGTTGATGACTACTTCCGGTCTAACCGGAAGTGATGTGACCTTGTAAATATTTTAGGATAAACGACAATTACGAATTGTGACCGCTGCCAAAATTTCAAAATTTAGGATATCAGGGAACTTCTAATGCATGGCTATCGTGAAAAACCCTGTATATATACAGCATGTTTAACTGCTGTGTCTTTCTCAGGAAATGTACACCTTGTTTCTTTCTGCAGTTTCTTGGCCCGCTCTTCTTTTTGTTATGTATCAACAACATAAGCTCTGTAATTTCTGGTAATCATCTATTATTTGGTGATGATCTCAAATTATACTCCAGTGTTCACGATATTGGTGACTGTTCAAGACTCCAGGTGGACCTTGACAACTTGCAGCTGTGGTGTGTTGAGAACAGACTTGAATTAAATGTCTTGAAGTGCAAAGTGATGACATACACCAGAAAAACCAACCGTATAGCTTTTCCCTACAAAGTGGGTGGTGTACCATTGGCTAGGACTGAAACGCACAAGGATCTTGGCATTTTATATGATGAACATTTAAGTTTCACTGGACATATTCAAACAATCACAGCATCCTGTTTGAAGTTGATGGGTTTCATTATGAGGAATAGCAGATCATTTTCCAATTTGGATAGTTTGAAAATGCTCTATTTTGCCTATATTCGATCGAGGCTTGAATATTGTAGCTTGGTTTTTGATCCCTTTTATAGTGTTCATATTGGTGCTCTGGAAGATGTTCAGCTTAAGTTTTTAAAACTCCTTGTATATAAGGCATCTGGTACCTATCCACAGAGGGGATGCAATCATGGCCAATTGCTGATACAAACTGGCATACCCAGTTTGTATTCACGTAGAAAAGTTGCATCTGTGATGTTCCTGCGTAACTTGTTTCATGGTAAAGTTGATTGTCCAGACTTATTGATGCAATTAAAGATCTCAGTTCCACGGGCTGCATCTAGCGTGATGAGAGTGTTTAAGCCTCCAATACCAAGTCGGTCTGACTCTGGTTTCCTTCCTTTGCATCAAATCTGGCGAGACCGACATAACAGGGTATTGGGTAAACAATGGATCGCGATGCATCGACGCTCTCGGCCGACGCGTAGATGCTCGGGGATTCCCTCACAGCTGGGCCATTGAAAATAGGTCAAAAAAACAACGACCAGGTTAGTTTTGACATATGTGCGTAAGTGAAAAGCGTTTAACTAGTACTTGGGAGACAATTTCATCAAATAGCTAAATACATTACGTCGAGTATAAACCAGTAATCATTAAAATGAGTGTCGTTTAGAAAGAAAATAAAGGCCTAAGTTTAGTTTGGAATCATTTCTTAAAATCTACAGATGGTTTTACAGCTAAATGTAAGTTATGCCCTAGCATTATTAAAATCTCTTGCTCGTTCTACCAAAGGTCTTTACACCCACCTACAAACGAAGCATAATATTAATTTGAAAGCCAAGAGTAACAGTGAGAGTGTTGTTATTGATGAAATAACACAGGAAAGGAGTCCTAGTGCCAGTAGCTCTAAGCGCTCAGATAATACTAGTTCTTCTGGGCTACCTAAGAAAATAAAAATAAAAATCACGGAGTATTTTCAATCTGAGAAAAAAGTTTCAATGGAAGAAAGAGTGTCTCGAATGGTAGCTACAGATGGTATACCTTTTGCAAAGTTTATCACATGGATCGATATGCGCCAAGTATTTGAATCAGAGGGTGACAAATTGCCTTACTCCGCCAGTACGGTTCAAGGTATGGTAATGGCCTATGGGAAGTCAATTAAAAAGAAAACTATAGAAGAACTCGGGACCCTAAAACAATCCAAACAGCAATTCACAATAACATTTGATGAGTGGTCATTCTTAAGAAATTAACGCTATTTAAATCTGAATCTTCATGCTTTTAACGCTGGAGCTGTTAGTATTTGGAATTTAGGACTAGTGAGAATCTTTGGTAGCTTTCCTGCCGTGTGTAATACAACTTGAAAAAAAAAACTAAAGGAGTTCGACATCCACCTTGAACGAGATATTATCACAGCAACGACAGATGGTGCTGCAGTCATGAAGAAAGTTGGAAGATTGTTATCAGCACATAATCAACTGTGCTATACGCATGGGCTGCAGCTAGCTGTTTGCGACGTACTTTACAAAAACTCCAAGAAGAAGCAAAAGAATATCTACAGGAAGGGAGTGGACCAGATTTAATTAGTGACAGTAATTACCCTGATACCTAAAACAGTGACAACGGAGATGATAAGCAATGCGACTATTTTTCCGTTGATCAAGAATTTCCAGAAGTAGATTTACTACCAAGTTATAGGTAAACAAATAAATATGTCTCAAGTTAGAATAAACTTAAATAATATTTTTGTTCCAGGACACTAATTCAGAAAGTACGACAGATTGTCAAAGTTTTTAGTTCAAAATCTCCTGCAAAATTATATCAAAGCAGGATTAGGCAGAGAATTGCAACTGGTCAAAGACTTTAAAACAGGATGGAGCAGCCTTGCAGCAATGATTTCAAGGTTTAACCTCGTCAGACAGTGCATATTTAAAACTCTCATTGATATTAAAATGACATCATCTTCATATTTATTTACTGATAAAGAATGTAATACTCTGCAGGAGGCTGGATTTGTTGGGCGAAATATAGACTTTAGGCGTCAGCCACAATAGACCTTAAGGTCGCGGTGGAGGGACCGATATGGCCCACTCACATACAAACCTAACCTAACCTAATACTTTGATTGATATTGAACGTGTTTTAGAACCAGTAAAACTGGCTGTAAACGTTTTGTGCCGAGAAAATGTAACACTAGTTACCGCTGAAACTACACTGCGATTCATGATCAGCAAATTGCAAAGTCATAATTCGACATTGAGTAAAGAACTGGTTAAATCTTTACTTTCTGGGTAAAAGAACGCCATTCTTTAATGACTAGCGTGTTAGCGTATTTAGAAAACCCAGGCAAATATTTGGAACAGCAGTCAGTGTCTACGAATGGTGAAGAACCTGAAGAAGATATATTTGTGCTTCACAGCAAATCAATACTCCGAAAAGAAATAAAGAGTTTGATTAAGAGGCTGAAATTAAACACGTCTTCAGAAGAACAACCACAATTCCAAACTGAAGCCCAGATCATTCATGTTGATGAGGATGAAGAGGATAATGTACCTTTATCTAATCGGATAACAAGACGTGAACCATCACCTTCGAATTTAGAAGAGGAATTGAATCGTAGCGTTCATACTGCATGGGCATCAGAATCCGAGGATTCTTCTAGGGCTATATGAGCCCGAGCATCACTTGACCAGTTAATAAAACATAAAATGACCCTTTTTGAATGCGGAGGGAATAGGGTAATATACCTGGAAGCTGTATATAACTGTGTAAAGTCTATTCCGGAGACAAGTGTCGAGGCTGAGCGTCCGTTTTCAACCGCAGGATATATGTGCAATAAAATAAGATCAAATTTAAAAGATGAGACATTAGACATGTTATCTTTTCTCCGAAAATATTTCCAAAATCAACGTGACATCTGATATTTATTTATTCAACGGATCAACCATTTACAATAATAATAAGAACCTCTAAAACTACATTAGTCTTAAATAACCTATCTCAACATGAGAACATAACAAAAAAGCAAAACATAACCTGTACACCGTATGTATGACAATTCAATCAATAACACCTCTCAAAATGCCTCTAATTGAACGGTCAGAATCATCAAACATATCCAAGAGCTCCGAATACTCATTTGCAGTTCTCGCCACTCTCGACATCGCACTGAAAAAGCCAGAATTGGTTCGATGGAAGGGAACCACAAAAACCTCCCTTGCTCACGTGCGGTCCGTAATCCTCAGAGAGACTAACTCGAGCAAAGAAGGACTATCAATTTTACTCACTAATAATTTATGCAAAAAACAAACATCACTGACAATCCTTCTGCCACTGAGTGATTGCAAGTGCAGCCGATTCCGCAAATAAGAAAAGTTAAGATCATTTCTCTGCAAGCCCATTCTGTAAGCACAAATCCTTTAGAATCTATTTTGTATGGCCTCAATCTGATTGATATAAATATTGTAATTCGGACTCCAGACTACAGAAGAGCATTCCAACAAAGAGCAAACCAGACCACAATACAGCCTTCTCAAGCTATTGCATGAAAAATCCAGAGTTGATCTACGAGTAAATCCTAGCATTTTATATGCTTTAAATACTATGTATTCTATGTGATCCTTAAAAGATAATTCCCTATCCAATACAATGCCCAAGTCTTTAATCATTTCCTTCCTCTGTAAAGCACTAGAGCCCTTGAAGTACAGAAAGTCAATGGGAAACTGAGCTGTAGTGAATGTAATGCAGAAACACTTATCAACATTCAGAGTCAGAAGATTGTCACCACACCACCGACCAAAACGATTTAAGTCTTGTTGTAAAAGTAAAGCGTCCTGTCTGGAACAAACAATCTTGAAAATTTTGATATCATCAGCAAACATCAAAATCTGACTATGCTTAAATGAATGTATGACATCATTGATAAAAAGATTAAAGAGGACTGGTCCACAATGTGAACCCTGAGGAACTCCTGAAGAAACAGTAATAGTATCAGAAATAAAGTTTCTGATCTTTACACTCTGGGACCTACCCGTAAGGAAGCTGCGTACCCAAGACAACAAATTGGCATTAAAACCCAACAATGGAATTTTTGACAATAATAAGGCGTGATTAACCTTATCAAACGCTTTGGAGAAATCTGTATACACCGAATCAACCTGTAACCTATCCTCCAAAGCTGGGACCAATAAATTCTGGTAAAGAAGAAGGTTGGTTGTTGTAGATCTTCCTTGATATTAGATAAATACGTTTCTGCCATTAGGTATATTCTGTTTTTAATTGCATAAAGGTTTTTATTAGCATGTTTATTAGGTTGAGTATTAACATTGCAAAGAGTATTAATATTGTTTACAATCCCACAATGTTGCGGATCCGCGGGATAGATAGCTTTAATCCCGCGGGTTTGCGGGATTGAGGTTTTGGTGCGGGATTGGATTCCCTAATCAGGTTAGGCCCTTTGGCACTGGAGTATTTACATCATACTGGGAACATTAATCTACAAGGGTAATAGTAATACATGTGGATGATTTAAGTAGTAATACATGTGAAAGATTAAAAAAAAAAATCAAATCACATATAAAAAAAATTATCTAAAAAAAACCTTTAAAAAATATTTTTGAGGCATCACCTCCCTCCCGAAGTCTTGACGCATACTTTTCGCAGACCTGTATATAGCTACTCTTAACAAGTCCTGCTTGGACATATTTTTATTTGTGGATTCAGTTTTAATATTTTGTTCATGAAGACAGTTTTATGTATTTTCTTTTTTGGTTTCGTCGTAACTGACCCAAACGAGTATTTGTAGTTGTAACTACTCAATAAAGTATTATTATTACTAAACTTAAAACCTACCCTCTTTACATACCTTAAAGAACTGCAGAGAAGAACTGAGATCAACAAACATCCCTACTGGCGGAAACTGAGTTATTTTTCTTAAGAAACTGGAATTACAGCCTAAAAAAATTAAATTTGATTACAACTGATAAAAATAACTATCAAAAATTTTCATCTAATGTAACGCCTCGCAATTAAGACGCTGCATCATAAAAATAGGTACTTTGATAGTGAAAATATATACAGGATGTTCTATTTGTAAAATATTTTTTTTAATTCGAAGTATCAAACATAATTAACCTTAGGTATGAGAAGTGTAATAATGTCTCCCTAGAATGATATGTACAATCTAAGAATGCAAAAATATACAGCGATTTCCATTTAAAATAATAAAGTCGGCGGCAAATTACGGTATACAACCGGATGTCGCAGCGGAACGAAAACATTTTTTTTTTAAATCAGAGGCAGTGGTAACTATATTTATTTATTTTTATTTATTTATTTATTTTTTCATACACCATCCAACATCTTAAAAGCTTAAGGATGGGCCAATACACAAAACATAATAACTAACAATAATCAAACTAACAATACAAAAAAAGTCACAAATTAGATAGATCGCTTTAAAAAACATTTTTATCTCTGATATGTTACATGAGAAGATATCTAGGCAGTCTTGCAGTGCAGAGTAATCATTGCACATCTGGTAAATTGGAGACGATCGCAGCAATCGTGTACGAGCAGTCGGGAGATAGAATGTGCCTGGAAAACGTGCTGCAATACGAGGCACATTGAAATTAAGTTGCTGAAGCAGACTAGGGCAGTCCAACACAGAATTAACTAGTTTATATAAAAATATAATGAACCTGCACTGCCTGCACATCAACAGACCCTGCAGACTAAACCGAAGAAGTAAACTTTCCTGAGGAAAACCAATAGACGGATATCGACCATCCTCACGAAAGCTAAGAAATTTTAGAAATTTCCTTTGCACTGATTCCAGGCTTACCACATGTATCTCATAAGTAGGAGCCCACAAAACTGAGCCATATTCAAGTCGGGACCTAACCAAACAGCTAAAGAGCAGGAGGAGGGTGTCAGTCTGTGAGAAATTTTTGCTGTTTCTTATCAGAAACCCTAGAGTTTTGTAAGCAGAGCTGACAGTCTGCTCATAGTGTTGTTTAAAAGATAGAGTACCATCAAAAACAACTCCAAGGTCCTTAACTGTCCCGGGGCGATCAAGTGGAAGCCCTCTTATATTGTACCCGAAAGTGATTGCGTGCTTATTTCGAGTAAAGGACATCACACAACACTTGGAAACATTCATAGACAGACCACTCTGACAACACCATTCATCTAGGGTCTGAAGACAGTTCTGGAGCCGCAAACAGTCATCAACACTCAAAATGTTTGCGAAAATCTTAATATCATCTGCATACATTAAAAAAGGAACATGTAAAACATGTTTAACTGGGTCAATAAAGATATTGAATAGTAATGGAGCTAGTATGGAACCCTGCGGCACACCCGAGGTTACGTGATAGGTGTTAGCTTTGAAGCCCCCAACCTCAACAAATTGCCTCCTTCCATCCAGGTAAGATCTGAACAAGCCAAGCAAGCCCTCGGAGAATCCGATAGCACTCATCCTGTCAATCAGAACAGAGTGATTTAGGCAATCGAAGGCCTTAGATAGATCAGTATACACAACATCAACCTGTGAAGAGCGGTCAAGAGCGGACGCAATGAACTGTATAACGTCAACTAAATTTGTTACAGTCGATCTACCTGGATAAAACCATGCTGAGAAATAGAGAGTCTGTTTTTGATGTGAAACAGTATTCGCTGAAAAAGGCAGGCCTCGAAAATCTTACAGAAGACACATAGTATGGCTATTGGTCGATAGTTTGATGGATCACCACTATCCCCCGCCTTGAAGACAGGGAAAACCAGTGACAGCTTCCAAATCGCGGGGAATGTTCCAAATCTAAGAATCAGTTTAAAAATTTTCTTAAGTGGAGTCAGGAGAGCATATAAGCAGTCACGCACCAAGAAACCAGGAACCAGATCAGGTCCACAGGACATGTTAGCCTTAATTCTCTTAGCGGCGGTAATAATTTCGTCATCTGTCCAGTCATCCACAAAGAACATTGTGATGTCACCCGAAGCCAGGCTGGCAGCTGTAGGCGGTGAGGTTGCAATTCAAAAACGGTATGGAGTTGTAAATCTGCCCTCAATGAACTGGGCAGCTGTAATGAGGTGTCTCTGGTCTGGATACCGGGTAACTCGGATCATGATGGCAATGTTGCGGCCGACACGCTTGCCAGGAGTGGTGCCCAGCGGGACTTAATCGGACCAGAACCGGTGCTGGGGGATAACATCATGCACAGCAAAACGCACCTTAAAGACCTGGACAGAAAGAATGACAAGCCAGCAATGGCAAAATCTGCCATGATTAGCTTACTCTAAGGCCTCCAAAAATGGACTGTCAAGGGCTAAAAAACTTCTAGAGTTAAACAGACAACAACCGAGTACTCTAGTCGGCCTGTATACAGGACACTGCCGCTTGTGTCACCACATGCACCGTATTGGAGTCAGTCAGGAGACCGAGTGCCGGCTGTATATGGAGAGTGATGAGACAGCAGAGCACGTACTGTGATCCTGTCCGGCGGCGGACAGGACTAGATACCTGCTCTTTGGCAAGACAAAGCTTGCTCCGGAAGATCTGTATAAGCTTTCGCCCACAAAGATTATCGACCTCTGCAGGAGGCTGGCTTTGTTGGGCGAAATATAGACCATTAGGTGTAAGCCACAATAGACCTTATGGTCGCGGTGGAGGGACCGGTATGGCCCACTCACATTCAAACCTAACTATATTGCATGCAAGGCTCAAAGGATTGTATTATAAGTAAAGAAAATACTGGAAGCACTGTTTAGAGCATGCACCATATAAACAGTAACTATGTTACCACACATTAAAAGTCAGCTTAGACGTTTTTAAATTTTCAAATTTTAAAGAGATTCCAATGAATTCCTCAAATATTTTGATGAAAACAAAAAATTAAAACTACCTTTAAAAAGTTCACACAGCTCCTGACTTCTTTCAAAGGCTTGCAAAGTTTTCAGTAAGTCAGTTATTTTTCTCTTTGAATAAGTTTTTTCTTCATAGAATATTGCTCTACTGTCTGGATGCTCTCGACCACAATACTTATTACCATAAGCATGTATTCTGAAAAATATTAGTACATCAATAAATTGATTTCAAAATTAAAATTAGTTCCACCTTACTTTGCTACTTGTCTTTCTAGATCCGGTAATTTTTTAAGAATATCTTGAACACTTTCGAGAAAAGCTGGATTTTTATAAAGTTCTTGTACAGCATGCTGTCGCTCTTGGATTTTCCTAACGTGACACAAAGGTCGGCAAATCCACTGTTGCAATAACCTACAATGTTTAAAAAACATGTTAAAGATACCAAAACATTACAATTATTACCAAACACATATTGGAGTTAAATTGAGAAATGATTTTGTTAAAGTTGTCATGCATGATACAACAGTCAAGAAAGTAAATCAATAGGGGGTATATTTTTAGGTAACAACACAACAGGTTTGAAAAAGTGATTATGCAGTTAACCATATTCTCATTCTGTTAAGCGGTAAGTCATATTGCTTGATAAACTCCATAATATGGAGAGGTACCTCATAATGTGACGGGACAGGATGTTATGACGAGGTGTTATTTCATCAATGCTTAATCAATAGCTAACAAACTAAATCAAATAGAAGTTATGCTGAAGAGTCACTCTCTTTTTTGTGTGTGGCGGAGCACTGTTTTTTTTTTTAATTTTTTATATATTTCAACAACACATCACGTGGGCTTACAGCCTAAATAATATCGTACCGTGTGTGTTGACAAGGAGGAAAGAGGCAACTTGTTAATTCTGGACTTGAAGGTTTGGAGGTTTGGAAAAGAAGGAAAAACATGTGCCGGCAAGGAATTCCACAACTTGGAAGTTCTCGGGACAAAAGAGCGGGCATAACAAGATGTTCTATGCCTGGTGACCTGGACAGTAAAAGGGTGCATTCGCTCTGTTCTCCTGGTAGATCTGTTGGAGGCAGCAGGTGGAGGAACTATGGAAGAAAGCTCCTCTGAGCAGTGCCCGTAGATAGCTATAAAAGAGAGAAAGATCACCAACAGCACGTCGGTGGGCAAGGGATGGCAGCCTTTGGGCGAGGGTAGGGTCACCGATGAGACGTATAGCTCGCTTCTAAATGGAGTCCAGGATAGCGAGTGTAGAAGCGGCAGCGGCACCCAAGATGTGGGAGCAGTATTCGACGTTTGGCCTTATTTGTGAAGTATATAAGGTATAGACATTAGCTGGTGAAAAGTATTTGCGAGCCCGGAAGATGAAACCTAATTTCTTAGCAGCCGCTTCTGCAATTGATGTGACATGTTGGTGCCAATTGAGATTTCATTCACAGAAGTGCCAACATGTGAAAAGAACTCGTTACTTTGAATAACTTGGTTGTTCATTCTGATGGGTCTAGGGCTAATGTATCTCTTATGAGATAGAAAGCAAGACTGAGATTTGGTGGAGTTGAATTGTATAAGATTTCTACTTTGCCAGTCTTAATATTTTTTGGAGATCCACAGAGACAGAACCCTCCATGAGTCTGCGATCCTCTTCTAATTGGGCTTAGAATATTGTATATTTGAGTGGAGGGTGCTGTCGTCCACGTAACTGTGACCTGGGTTAGATGTGCTAGACAGGTCATTGATGTGGAGAAGAAACAAAGTATGAGCTAAAGCTGAACCTTGAGGGACTCCTACATTAATTGGATACAGTTTAGAGGAATGGCCATCCACGACAACAGAAATGCTCCGGTTGGAGAGGAAATTTGCTGTCCAAGTACATAGTTTTGGTGGTAGGCTATAGGCTGGAAGTTTATTAAGCAGCGGTGCCTGCCAGACCAGGTTGAATGCTTTGGATATATCTAGAGCGACAATCTGGGATTCACCGTGTTGTTCCATCGACTTGTGCCAAGAATAGACAAAGGAAAGGGGGTCGGCAGTTGAGCTGCGCTGACAGAATCCATACTGCCTGTCGTGGATTAGACTGTGTTTTTCCCGAAATTTTAGTAATTCGGTGTTTATATACTTTTCCATCACTTTAGAGAGGACTGAAAGGAGAGAAATAGGCCTGTAGTTGCCAGGAAGCGCTTTGGATTCTTTCTTGGGGACGGGTTGTACTCGAGCAGTTTTCCAGTCACTATTGTAAGATATCTGAAACAGACAAGTCAGGATGGGAGCAAGTTCTGGTGCGCATTTTTTGAGAACAATTGCTGGGATCTCCTCAAGGCCAGAGGCTTTCCTGGTATTAGGAGAGGGGAGCATCTTTTGTACCTTTTTAGTTTTGAAAACGATATCAGTCATTTTATGCGCGACATTGGGGACTGTTGGTGGTTGAAGATTTGGAGGTGGGTTGAGAGTAGAATTGCCGGCGAACAACGAGGTAAAAAGTTCAGCCTTTCCCAAGGCGATAGAAACAATTTCATACCCTGAAACAAGAAGTGGGAACATGCTCTTGCAGAAATTATTCCCAATAGATTTAGCAAGAGTCCAGACGGGTTTGCTGCTGCTGGAGCTTAAGAGGACTTTGTTTTTGATGTGGTTATTAAAAGAGTTTTTTGCCTCAGAAAGAATGCGACATAGCGGTTTCTTGCGTCGTTAAATGCTTGACGGTTTTCTTGACCGGGATTGTGTAGAAGCGTTTTGTGAGCTTTGACCTCTTCAAATCTGGCCTTGTCACAGGATTTAGAGAACCAGGGCTTTCGAGGTTTTCTGTGTACGTGGAATATAATTCCATGCCAGCTTGGATAATTTCGTTGATGTTTTGTGAGATATCAGAGGGGTCAGGATGAGAGAAGCAGACAGACGCCCATGGAAATGAGGAAAAGTAATCCTGCATTTCGTCCCAATTTGCAGAGTTATAGTGCCAAACGATATGTGGGTGTGATGACTGTGTGACCTCGGGTTGCATTGTGCAGGAAGCAGTGACCATGCCATGGTCTGAGCGACCAAGGTGGGGCGGTGACTGATGTCTTATAGCATTCAGGTTTTGTAGTAAGGAGGAGATCCAAGGGATTTGAGCTCTGGGATGCGAAAAAAGTAAGTAGGTTGCTGAACCATATTGGCTAAAGAATTGCTGACTGCAAAGGCCTCCGCTGCTCTCCCTTGTGGATCGGTTTTTGAAGACCCTAGCCATTCCTTATTATGGACATTGAAGTCACCAAGAATAGTGACCTCGGAGGAAGGATATTCAGAAATCAGATGGTCGGTTTTTTCAGAAAGGTAGTCGAAGAGCTGGACAAAGTTGTTCCCAGAAGGTGACAGGTAAATGCAACAGATGAATTTAGTTGCAGCCATGAGAGAGAGTTTCATCCTAAGTATGTCTATTCTTATAAATTGGGGAGTCTGGTGCTGGGTAGATTGCTACGGACGTATGTACATACACCTTCATGTAATCTAAACGAAGCAAGGAGCTCATACCCCGGGAAATTAAGGTGATTAGTGGCTGTTTTGGCACTGATTTGGGTTTCGGTGAGGAAGAGGAGTTGGGGCCTATTAGCCTGGAGGAAATGGTGGACGGAGTTCATGTTAGAATTTAGGCCACATATATTCGAGAAGGATATGTTAAATCTTGATGCCGGCGCCCCTTGCACACCCCTCCCCCAGAGATCCGAATGGAGGGGTATTTTATCTCCGGAATCTTTTGTACAAGGAGGAGCGATCATCATTTTTGTTTATAAGGGAAACCGACTCATACACCAGAACCGGAAACGCCCTTTCGGACTTCACCGGCCCCTTGATGTAAGGGGTGGTACCTCCCCGGGCGTGAAAAAAATCCTTTACTATCACATAAAGGAAAAGTCCACTACTAGCTGCAGAGCACTACCACCTGCATGGTGTAGTCCTAATACATTACATACTGTTAACATCGCTGGTTATAAGGTTGTTGCTAGCTTTTGTCGCTCTGAACGTCGACATGATGTGATGATATATGTTCGTGTCTCCATGTCTTTCAGGACTGCCGATTTTGTGTTGAGGCTTCCATAGAGGTTGATTTCGAGGCGTGTGGTCTGCTGTTGAGTGTAAAATCGAAGAAGTACTTTATTATGTGTACCTATTGCTCTAACGTAGGTAATCTAAATGTTTGTTTTTTTTGAGCAAATGTCATTAACATTGAATAAATGCCATAGATGTGCCTCAGATAGCAAAAGGATCTATTAGTAGATCTGATTTCAATTATAATATGGAGTATCTTACACCAAACACAAAGAGTTACTGAGAGTTGACTGCGACAGCATACATCTACATCTAAATTGGACTATTTAATAACAAATTTACCTTTAGATGAGCGTATATATTCTGTGTCTAATGAACATTTAAGTGATCATTATGTGTTATTTTTTCATTAATTTACGAGGATTAAAAGAGGTGGAATAGTTTGCCAGCCCACCTATGTCCAACAGCTGATTCACAGAAAATTTTCTTCCAATAAATTAAAACCACTTATGTCTGTTACCGATTTTAGTTCTGTTTACTTGGAGAACACTAACGTTGACAATAGCTATGCCGAATTTTTTTAATACTTTGTTGCATGCCGTCGACGTATCTTCAAATGTGTCACCAAACCTTGGGTAAATGGAGACATTAAAAAAATGTCCGGTGACTTAAAATATTTTTATTATGTAAACTAACAGAAGATAAAAAAAACTTTCTGAAATCTATAGAGTGTAAATGTGAATACAAACGTTTAATTAATGCGACTATACAAACCTTTTTATATAACAGCCATAAATGATCTGGATAGATGGAGTAGACAGAGATTCATGTGGGATATCGTGAGATACCGGACTGGGAAAATAAAGTAAATACAGCAAATTTCTTTACAAAGGTAATGATTCAAACGAAATCCTGACTAATCCGAGTGATGTTGCAGAAAAATTCGCTTAGTATTTCCCATTTCATTTAAAATTAAATTAATTAAATTACAAGACTGTGAAATTCCCTTTCTCCAAATGCTGTTTCAGTGATCTAGAGTTTTCTGTATATAAAAAGTTTTTGAATTGCAAATTGTCGAAAAATATTTTGTATCAAAAAATGGTTTTCTTAAATCAACATCAAGGCAAACATTGTCATTTAACTTAAAATTAAATTAATTAAATTACAAGCCTGTGAAAACCATAAATTACCTCTTTCCGAATGCGGTTTCACAGTAATCTAGAGTTTTTTGTAGAGTCCCTTGTTCTCCTAGAATTGATAAATTCTCCAAAGAAATTGCATCCAAAACCATGTACTCCCTTTCAAATTCTCTATTCTTCATTACCAAGTCTAAGGGATGATATAATTCAAATTTTTGCATGGAAATTATTTGAACATCTATCTTAGAATCCTTCAGATACCATACACACGCTCCAAGAGCTTTCAATGCCAATTCGTATTCCGGTCTAGGTATCCCTAGAAGAAAAAAGAACTTGTTAATTTGTTTTGTCTCAAACAATCCAAATCTGTAGTATTTTTCTCACAGGGTTAGGATATCTAAAAAAAAATTAAAAATTTGTTCAAACATGAAAAATTATCATGTTCCATCGTCCTAATTCCGATCTTGCAATCAAATTCTAATTTGTTTCAAATGCACCTTTTAAAGCTGCAAACAAGGAATTCCTGACGTCAGCTAGCGTAACTTACTTATTAAATGAAATGTCTGGTATCATCAAATGCAACGTATTGATTACCTTTCAATAAGCGGTTTACAAACCTACTTATTATACTAGGACTTGCGACATCATTATTTGTTAAATAACTGACGTATTTATTTTTCAATAATGGTTTTATTTTCCAGAAACAATGTCTAATAGAACTAAAAGAATTATGATGATGGTAAAGCCACCCATAACTGAACCTGTAGATGATATTGAGCAAAGTGCTATAATAGCTGAAGAACGTATTAAGAGGGATTGTTGAAGCAGCGTATGACGAAAACTTTGAGAATGATGTGTCTGTAACAGAACCTTTTCAACAATGTCGCGCATAAAATGACTGATATCATTTTCAAAACTAAAAAGGTACGAAAGATGCTCTCTTCTCTTAATACCAGGAAAGCCTCTGGCCTTGACGAGATCCCAGCAATTGTTCTCAGAAAATGCGCACCAGAACTTGCTCCTGTCCTGACTCGTCTGTTTCAGATATCTTACAATAAAGGCATATTCCCTAGTAACTGGAAAACTGCTCGAGTACAACCCATCCCCAAGAAAGGATCCAAAGCGCTTCCTAGCAACTACAGGCCTATTTCTCTCCTTTCAGTCATCTCTAAAGTGATGGAAAAGTATATAAACACCGAACTACTAAAATTCCTTGAAAAACACAGTCTAATCCACGACAGGCAGTATGGATTCCGTCAGCGCAGATCGACTGCCGACCTCCTTTCCTTTGTCACCCATTCTTGGAACAAGTCTATGGAACAACACGGTGAATCCCAGATTGTTGCTCTAGACATATCCAAAGCATTCGACCAGGTCTGGCACGCAGCGCTGCTTAATAAACTTCCGGCCTATGGCCTACCACCAAAACTTTGTACCTGGACAGCAAATTTCCTCTCCAACAGGAGCATATCTGTTGTTGTGGATGGCCATTCCTCTAAACTGTATCCAATTAATGCAGGAGTTCCTCAAGGTTCAGCTTTAGCCCCTACTTTGTTTCTTCTCCACATCAATGACCTCCTCTCTAGCACATCCAACCCAGTTCACAGTTACGCGGACGACAGCACCCTCCACTCAAACATACAATATTCTAAGCCTGTCTCTTTAGCCCAATTAGATGAGGATCGCAGACTCATGGAGCGTTCTGTCTCCGTAGACCTCCAAAAAATATTAGACTGGGGAAGTAGAAATCTTGTACAATTCAACCCCACCAAAACTAAGTCTTGCTTTCTTTCTCACAAGAGATACAGCAGCCCTAGACCCATCACAATGAACACCCAAGTTATTCAAAGTAATGAGTCCTTTTCTCTTGTTGGCATTTCTGTGGATCGAAATCTTAATTGGCACCAACATGTTACATCAATTGCAGAAGCGGCTGCTAAGAAATTGGGTTTCCTCTTCCGGGCTCGCAAATACTTTTCACCAACTAATCTCTATACCTTATACACTTCACAAATAAGGCCAAACCTCGAATACTGCTCCCACATCTGGGGTGCAGCTGCCGCTTCTACACTCGCTATCCTGGACTCCATTCAAAAGAGAGCTATACGTCTCATCGGTGACCCTACCCTCACCCAAAGGCTTCCATCCCTTGCCCACCGACGTGCCGTTGGTGACCTCTCTCTCTTTTATAGATATCTGCACGGGCACTGCTCAGAGGAGCTTTCCTCCATAATTCCCCCACCTGCTACCCCCAGCAGATCTACCAGGGGAACAGAGCGAATGCACCCTTTTAATGTCCAGGTCACCAGACATAGAACATCTTGTTATGCCCGCTCTTTTGTCCCGAGGACTTCCAAGTTGTGGAATTCCTTGCCGGCACATGTTTTTCCTTCTCCTCCGAACCTCCAAACCTTCAAGTCCAGAATTAACAAGCTGCCTCTTTCCTCCTTGTCAACACCCACGGTACGATAGTATTTAGGCTGTAAGCCCTCGTGGTGTGTTGTTGACAAAAAAAAAAAAAAAAAAAAAAAAAAAAAAAAAAAAAAAAAAAAAAAAAATCAATGAAATACAAATGGATTGTGACTGTGATGATATTAGCTCAGTTATTGTAGAAAATGAAACCAGTAACATAGAACCTGAGACAAATGTCATGAATTTAGTTCAGCAGACGCAGGAAGCCGAAGAAACTGATATTATAAATGAAGAAGTTAGCAACTATAGTGATGACTTAGAAGATAGCAACAGTAATGGTAGTGAAACCGATACGGAATTGAAACAACATTCGAGATCAAAGAGATATGACCAGGCAGAAAACATACTACCGGAACCAACAATCGTGAAATCTCGGCCGATGGAAAATAACAGACATGAAATTAAAAATTTGGCAAGTGGTTATTTAACTGGGGGATTCAATGAATTATTAAAAGACACTATATTTGTAGATTTATGAACGACCTCAAATACAACAAGAAAAGAGAACAAGGACTTATTTATAAAGGAAAGAAGAAGGAGAATGACGTATGGAACTATGACATTAAAAAACCCGAGAAGTTACAAACTCGTTGCAGTTGTAAGCTGAGGAAAAACGAAACCAAAATTAAATGTTATTCTAAGAGAAGAAGCCAGAAAAACCATCTTTGAGAACTTCTGGGAACGAACAGGGCAAGAAAAAAAGGCAATTGTTAATACGCTATTCATTATAAAACCTACAGCTAGAAAAAGAGGAGAACAAGACGTTTCAAGAAGATCCACTTCCACTGAGTACTATTTGAAAAATAGCCACGAAAGTGTATTTGCCTGCAAAAAAATGTTTCTCGGTACTTTAAGTATTGGAGAAATTGCCATTAAAAAATGGGCCAAAAATTTAGAAAGTAACCAGTTACGTCCGCAGCAGACAGACACTAATTTACAAACAGAGAAATTAATTGAATTCTTCGATAAACTACCCAGATTAGAATCCCACTATTGTCAGGCAAATATGTCGAAATTGTATCTAGAAACCTCATGGCAATCAAAATCTCAACTGTATAAAATATACTGCACAGATTTTTGTAAAGAAAATAACATCAAACCATTGTTACGGGCAACATTTTCTATCATATTTGAAAAAAAATTTACTTTATCGTCCGAAAAAGGATAAATGTGATGTATGTGTAGCCTTCGGAACCAAAAATATATCTGAGGATGAGTACAACCATCACATAATTCTGAAAGAAGAAGCTCGCAAAGAAAAGATAACTGACAAAGGGTCTAACAATGAAGTTTTTACCATAGACTTACAGTCTATACTTCTCTGTCCGAAGTCTAATGTAAGCTCACTTTATTACAAAACTAAACTCTTCGTACACAATTTTACCATTTACGATATAAAACGTCAAGAAGGATAGTGTTCTTTGTGGAATGAGACTGAGGGCAGAGTAACAGCAAATTAATTCGCTTCGATAATAGTGCAGTTTCTTGAAAAAAAGATTAATACTCGCCAACTTGAAGATAATGGGATAAATAATGCAGATTTTATATTTTATAGCGATGGTTGTGCCGCTCAAAACTGGAATGCGATGTTATCAAATGCCCTTTTAAATCTCGCTATTAAACAAAATGTGACCATAATTCAAAAGTTTTTACGGAAGGGTCATACACAAATGGAAGCCGATAGTATGCATTCAACAATTGAAAGGAAATTAAGAAAAACTAACATAAATGTACCCGCTGATTATGTTTTAATTTGTAAAAAAGCCTGCGAAAAATGTCCTTAAGAAGTGGAATATTTATCACATTCTTTTTTCAAAAACATTGAACTAGGAATTTACTTTTTTAAATCAATAAGGCCTCGTAAAAAAGTTGGTGATCCTCAGGTTACAGACCTGAAGCCAATAAAATATACCAACAATGGGATTTTCTTTGAAACACCACATTCTGAAGCAGACTGGAACAGTTACCCATTTAGATTGTCGCCAAACATTCAAAGCGTAGATTTTGATTATCTACCGGCTCGTCACGAGACCAGATTACCTATAAAAACAAAAAGTTTCTCCATCTACAACAGCTGAAAAATAGTCTCGATGAAGACTATCAGGAATTTTATAACAGCTGAAAGTGACTCAAGGTGTATTTTGTTCCATACATGTTTTGTTGGTTTTGTTATTTTTTATGTAAAATTAAATATTCTTGGATTGCACAATAAATAAATAAAAATTGTACCTATCACTTTTATCTCATCAGCACCTTTTTCACACTATAATAATACATACCTATTGTTAAACTTACGATGAATAAGTACATTTTTATACCAAAAGAGAGCATCTCCAGAAAAAGTCAAGACACTTATTGAGAAAAGTGCGTAACTCCATTTATTTTATTTATTTTTTTTGCTAAAAGGCAGATTTTATCTAGTTTAGCTGCAAAAATGGAAACTGCATCCTATTATTAAATTATACTATCAGTTTTGCACAATCATTTGAAACTTCTTTTAAGCTGATCAGTTTTTATACTCTCCTGTAAAATTGTTCAAAATGGAGTTACGCAATTTGCGAATTACACTGACGATATTAAGAGCTGCACATCAGCCGCACATGGGTAGAACCGTAACGGTGTCGTATACACGGATGCGGAGAAAGCTGCTGCATTCGCAGATCATCTGGAGTTACAATTCAGCCCAAATTATAACAACGTTGATCTGTCGCACGTAGCAAAAACGCACCACTACATCAGAAGTGTGCTTCGCGCCACCCCAGACACAACTATCAAGCCCACAACTTTCGAAGAAGTTTCCCAAATAATCAAATCATTAAAAAATAGGAAAGCTCCGGGATACGATGGAATCTCCAACGTAGCCCTGAAAAACCTCCCCCGCAAAGCTGTGGTATTGCTAGTTACGATTATGAATGCCATGCTGCGATTTCAACATTTTCCTTTCATGTGGAAACTTACCGACATTATCAACATCCCGAAACCCAGCAAAGATCCGCTGTTCCCTCAGAACTACAGGCCCATTAGCCTGCTACCCGTCATCAGCAAAATCGCCAAAAAACTGATTCAGAAAAAGCCAGCTTCTTTCACCTCAGAAAATCATATCCTCCCGGGTGAGCAATTCGGTTTCAGATACCAGCACTCCACCACAGACCAAGTCCTTCGTGTGGTGGAAAACATCACCGAAGGATTTAATAAAAACAAGTCAACTGGTGCAATATTTCTTGACATTGCTCAAGCCTTCGATAGGGTTTGGCATGCGGGCCTCCTAAGCAAACTTCTATCATTTAATTACCTTCTCCCTCTGATTCTGCTAATCAGGTCATACCTACAACAGAGCAAGTACTGGGTCAAACATCTGGGAGCCAGATCTAGAACGTACCCAGCCACGGCTGGTCTCCCGCAGGGTTCTGCTATCTCCCCTCTGCTGTACAATATATTTGTCGCAGACATTCAGACAGCCCCCCTAAACGTGACATACTCATTGTATGCAGACGACACTACCATCCTCAGCAGCTCCACTCAACCGAGGATAATAACCGAACGACTTCAGACCGCCATAGTCGAGCTGCAATCATGGTATAGGAAATCCCTTCTAGCCATAAACCCCGATAAATGTTCAGCTGTCCTATTTTCCAAGAGGAGACACACACCTCACGAACAGGTTTCATTAGACAACCGTCTAATTCCATGGCAGGATTCCGCCAAATACATGAGGGTTTTCCTCTACAAACACTTAACATGGCGCTCCCATATCGATCACGCCCAAAAAAAGCCTCGATGTTCATCTCGAAGCTGTTCCCACTTCTGAATAGAATTTCCAAATTGTCCATAAACAATAAGTTGCTCATGTACAAAGTCATTATCCGGCCAGCCTTGACCTATCCATCACCTGCATGGGCCACCGTGGCGGCAACACATCAAGACCCTTCAAATCATCCAGAACAAAATTCTGAGAATGGTTACCGGAGCGCCATGATTTGTCCGAAACATCAGATTCACTCTGATCTGGAAATGCCTTCGATACTTGAGTTTATAACTCAACTATCCACCTCTCAGTTTGCAAAAGCCGCTTCTCACCCAAATGCTCTTCTCTGTAGTGTTACCAACTACGATGAGCAACTTCCACATAAGCATAAGCGTCCAAAGCTTATACTTACCCGCTAACGCCCCCACGGCAAAAACAGAATGGAAACATTCATACCCAAAAAGTCATTGCGTGAAATCTTTCCGACGGAGGTATGGACTAAGGTCCGGTACTCCCATTGAGGGGGTTTAGTGAGCAGTCTCACAGTACCTCGATATCCCACACCTACGGGGCCGTGAATGGGGTCTGCATGAGCATTTCCCGCTCCTGTATAAAAAAAAAGAAAAAAAAAACATTGGTAGAAATCTGCCTTATGCTCGCCATGGTGTCAGGGTTAACAAAATGATTCTCAAACAATACATTAATTTTCTAAGCAATTTTTAGCTCTTTCTACAATAAATTTTACTTTATTTTCCACGCTTAAGAAGTGACTTCAAATTATTTTACTAAGAACTCAGAAGTTGTAAAGAAGCAGTGGTAGATTGGTACTAGATATCAAAATTAATCATAAAACAAGAGAATAGGACTTTTACATTAAAATATACGGTTATTTGTGATGGCTTAGTCTCTCAAAGTGAAATGAAAATAAAAAAATATAAGTAATAAACTTACAACCATCCAAGACTTGCTCAAAAAATGGTGGCCAGGTGAATTTTTCGTCTCGAGGACTGATAGATGTGTCCCCTTTATAATCAAAATAGGGACCACACATTAATTTCTGAAGAGTTATTGAAGCGCAATAAAACTCTGTTCCAGAGGCTAAAATCTCTCTTGGTGTGTCAATAAAGTAGGTTTTCAGGAGATCTAGCAGTCCAGAGCTGTACCTGCCCCTTTCTAGCAAGATCTAAAAAAGTTAATATTATAAATCACTAAATTTAAAGTCAACTTTTGTTTTCCTACATACCAGTCCTGGTGGATACTCAGAAAACATAGCTAGCGTTCTAGAATAATGTTTGTCATCATTGAATTCCGCCAAATGAAAGGTTCCAATTGAAGTGTCTATAAAACAAACACCTAAACGAGGTTTTCCTATTTCCAAAACCTAAAAATACGATCAACAAAACATAAATGGATATTTGATAATTTTTTTAAATCACAAAGGATACTTACCTTTTCAGTCACAGCGAATAAATAACAAGGTGGCGCATTTTTAGGATCCGGCATCTGGGCACTGTAGATGCAAGTTGCTTTTGTAGTTATTTGACAGAGTTCACGGTTGACGACTTTGTCAAATTTTGTTGACTTCCGTAAGTGCTTGACTCTTTCAGTCATCATTTCCGGGGTTTCAGTTTGTTCGACGCGAGCTACTTTAAAACCTTGTTCAATTAAGGAATTCACCATCTTCGCATAAGCAGTTTCCGGAAAACCAGAATGTGCGAACTCTCCCTACAACAAAATAAATCTTTGTTTTTGATTCTTTAACAATTTTCTTAAGATATAGCTCCCTCAACAACATGACAATATTATATTACCTTCCAAGTTACACATTGTCCAAGACTGTACACAATTCCCAAATAAACTGGTTCAATGAATCTCATAACGAAAGGGAACAAACCCTTGATCTATGGGCAATCAAAGAACAAACAGAGAACGTTAATTACTCTATGCTCATAAATAACTCCCAAGGGATTGGGAGAGAGAGCCTCTCAAATTGCCGACGTGCAAGAGCATTGCAAAGATCCTCGTGTGGGAGACTACTGCCTTAACAGGGGCGGAGCCCAAAACCCCAAAGCATGTTCAACCGGCTGGAGCAAACAGAAAACGGCTAGGTCAAAGTTGAGTGAAGTGTTTTATCACATTGCCTCAAACCGAATCTAGACAGAAATTGGACCACATAATCTAGAGGGAGTACTTATCTTCCTTTTAAGACTCGAACAACCTCGACTCAATTAGTCACTAATGCTGCATGTGGGCCTAAAAATAGAAGGAAACATGTATCCTTGCGAAAGTTTCAGTCTAGCAAAGGACCTCGATTAGAGGATAGTAGTCATAATCAGGGGACCAATAAACTTAGGGAGAGAGACCGGCCAATCCCTCTTCCAGTGGAGTAATGGCGGGTATCAGGAGCTGGTATAACACACTCCGATTATCCTGCCACACTGTTAGTAACAAGGATTTGGGAATTCTGTTGCAATCTATTCTGAAGGCTGTAGAATAAATTCAGATGACAGCCTTCTGGTGAGATTCCAATGGTACTCACCTCAGAGTCAGCTGACTCCTTGTTAATTGTGCGGGCAAGGACTGCTTCCCATGACTGAAGCAATCAGTTAATTGCTTGACACCATGGGGGATCGCTTGACTAAGATTTGTAGAGGAGCAAGATATACCAAAGCCTTGTCTTTGCTCGTATCCAGCACGACATCAGCTTCCGGCTGAAGTCTCGGAAAGTGATCACGTGGCTTAGAAAGATTAGCTTTAGCCTGACACAAGGGAATGTACTGTCCTGCACAGGGAGGAGTCGAGGTCTGGACAAATATGGACGTTCTCATTAGATGAGGCATCTATGTTCTCACCAAGGTAGATCGACTTTAGATCTTACATTGGGTTCAGTCAGGTACAACTTACACTGAAGGTGAGGGAAGTGGTACCTGAAGTGACAAGGAACCATACAACCCTTCCAAAACCGGCAACAGTAACCACTGAATGTGAATCACAAATGCCGTCTGTGAAGAAAACCTACCACAGACGAAACTCTTGGAATGGGTAAATGCACCCAAAGAGTTCAAACTAAAGGCAACCCTGCCTTGAAGAAGAGCGATCAACCGCCTTCCAGATGAACCTATTAAGCCCCATTGCTTCCATGAGGGGCCAGTCTAGTACCCCCCTTAGCTTTTATTTTGTATCCTTACTCATATCCTTCTTGTTTATCATGTACCTTTCCCCTCATAATATAATCTAGTAGGCTGAAATGCTTACCAACCAACCTGCATCATGCCAATGCACCATCTTTTATCCTTGCGAAGAAGCTCAATGAACTGCAAGTAGACCGGGCTTTCAATAAAGGCCAGACAAAAGGAAACACTTCAGTGAGGCGTTTTGTCCGATCTACTTTGGTATCTCTTAATGGACCACCTGCTAGCCAGCCCCATTGTGTGGGAGATCCAAGTTCTGACATATGCTGATGATCGGGCCATTCTGATCTAAGGAAATCTGTAGAGATGCTATCATGCGCTCTTCAAGAAATACTGAACGTGGTTTTCATCTAGCATCAAAGGGAGCAGATTTCTAAAGCCTGACAAAACCATAAGGCTACCTTTTATCAGGAAGAGAAGGCTTGAAAATTTGAAACCACCTTCGCTCCCGGATAAGGTGATTCCATCTGAAGATGAGGTGAAATATCTTGGGATATCCCTGGATAAGTCACTTAAATGGAATTTTTACCTAGAAAGAGTTCACAAAGCAAGATCGTCCCTCTGGAAATTTCACAGAATTTATGGAGGAACCTGGGGAATCTGATGGATGAAATTTTATATACGTCCCCTATGATTTATCATAGGGGAGCCACAATAGACCATGAGGTCGCAGTGAAGAGGCTGATCCTTAACCTACTCACAATAATAGGTTCACATGAGCAATACTTTACAATAAAATTGCATATCGCCTAGCTAGAGCTTATAACTGAACCATTTGGTGGTATATTCAAAGGCCTAAATGTCATATGAAGAAAGGAAACCAAAGAGAAAGGAAACAAAAAAAGCCAGTAAAAAATATTCTAGAGCTCAAGTTATCAAAGCTTAAAACAGGCATTATAGAGGCTTATTCCAAGAACGAAAACCTCTTAGGTATTGTCGTAATGACAGGCAATACAATAATTTTCTTTAAAATAATAAAGATGGCACCTACTACCAGTAGAATCAGAAGTTCTAAAAAACTGAAAATATTTCAGCTAGATAAATTCTGAGCTTTGGAACAGGTTTGTTGGAAAACTAATTTTAAGAATTCAGGCCATATTAGTCTTCTTCATTGAACAGTCAATTTTTATAAATAACCCAGTATAATTTAATTATTAAGCAATACCAATGCAAAACATATCAATGGCATAAGTTTGGAAAATTTGAAAATAAATACCTTCATATATGAAAATCCTAGGTGTTTAACACCAATTACAGCGTCCATATGATACAGTTCATAAAACTTGCCAACTTTAAAAAACAAAACGGAATCCATATGTGAGCTTTTCAGACCCCACCATTGTCGCATTGCTGGCGTCTGTGAATTTAGAAACTCACTTGGCACAAAAAGTGTTTTAGCATCATAATTTGGATCGTTAGGTCTTCTTTTCTGTGCATCCATTATCGTTTCTGGTTTCATGAAGTCCAATTTATTGTGAGCCCAGTTTGTGTGAATTGTCTCTGTTTCGTTACAATTGGGAAGTTCAGACGAAGATTCTGAATTCGGTGATGAACCCATTTCCCTACAAATGGGAAATTCAGACACATCAGAATTCGGTGATGAACTCCTCGAAGCATCATCATTTGTTGCTTCATTCTTTGGAACAGATTTTTGAAAGGAAAATGATTTAACCGACAGATCTTTTGGTACTGGCCGTCTTTTTGGTATAACATGGTTTGCTGAATCCTCTTCACTTTCGGAATCTGAATTCAGTCTACTTCTTTTGGCACTTGATGTTTGCCTATTTGGAGAACCATTCTCACTGTCCGAATCACTGTGAACAAAAATCCTGCTACGTTTCTTTGACTTTACTGGTACAATTTCGTCTTCACTATCTACAAAATAAAACAAAATAGTATAGTTTTGTGTAGGGCATAGGATGACATTGAACTTTATAACCTTAATAATTAATTTTCAATTTGTATGAAGCATGGTTTAAACAACCTAGTTTTCACTAACAATTATGAGACAAAAAATACAATACACATCTTGTACAAAACCAATTAAAGCCAGACTTTATAGTTCAGGGGAAACACCTTTAATAAATAAATTACATAGGGTAAATGCGCCGGTTTTCGGCCAGTTAACGTAAAGTTATGAGCATTACTAGTTGCCAAAATAAATATTTAATATTTACAGCAGTATTTTTCTTTAAACCGATTCAGTCAGATATATTTTATACTGTCGAAAAAGTTAATCCTTGTAAATTAAACAAAAAATGTATAAAATTTAACAAATAATGGAAAAATGTTAATTTAACCAGTTTTCTACCAGTATCAATCTATTGTGGGCCACTTAAGACTGTGGTCCAATCAATATGTCATACAGACTCTTATCCATAAATTAGGAATAAAAATAAGAAAAATCAAGAAAAACTCAAAAGCTTTATTTTATAACTATTTTCTTTCTTTAACGTCGGTCTATTTCCGCGACTCTGGCCAATCACCGACGCCAGTGAGCAGTTTCACCTCACTATCCTCGAAATTTTGCCGAACCCCTGCCTTTCTGTAAGCAGGGTAGGGATCTTTAATATGACCAACATCGGATGGTACAAAAGACCGACGGTTTACCCCCCTCCGAAACCTCGGTTGATGTTAATTTTACAGTATGTTTATTTTTAGTGAATTTTCATTAAGACAATTCACTAATAGAGAGGTATCGATGATGAGACTTTCAGAAAATTTCTTCAACTCTTCAAATGAACGCGAATTAGGGCCCCTGGAACCCATTTCCATGGTCAGCTAAAATGTATATATATATATATATATATATATATATATATATATATATATATATATATATATATATATATGTTCAGAAAGATTTCCACAGTCTATGATGTGGGACATACTTGGTTCTCGGGTTGAACCGTGTCCAGAATTTATGAAAATTCGAAGTTTCGGCTCCTGTTTTGGAGCAATTTTCAAAAGATATAGGAAATATGTAAGGACACTCTAAGGCCTCAATCTGCCTACTCCTTAGAGCGGTGGACAAAGGTGGGTTGGGTTGTTGTAGCTCGATTACGGCGCCTCAATCTGCCTACTCCCCAAATCTCAATCTGCCTACTCCCCAAATCTCGCCAGAGATCGTCTGTGAGGTCTCTTAATACCAGGAAAGCCTCTGGCCTTGACGAGATCCCAGCAATTGTTCTCAAAAAATGCGCACCAGAACTTGCTCCTTTCCTGACTTGTCTGTTTCAGATATCTCACAATAGAGGGATATTCCCTAGTAACTGGAAAACTGCTTGAGTACAACTCGTCGCCAAGAAAGGATCCAAAGCGCTTCCTAGCAACTACATGCCGATTTCTCTCCTTTTAGTCGTCTCTAAAGTGATGGAAAAGTATATAAACACCAAATTACTAATATCTTGAAAAACACAGTCTAATCCACAACAGGCAGTATGGATTCCGTCAGCGCAGATCAACTGCCGACCTTCTTTCCTTTGTCACCGATTCTTTGCACAAGTCCATGGAATCCAAAGCATTCGACCAGGTCTGGCACGCAGCACCGCTTAATAAACTCCGGCCTATGGCCTACCACCAAAATCCTGTACCTGGACAGCAAATTTCTTCTCCAACCGGAGCGTTTCTGTTCTCGTGGATGGCCATTCCTTTAAACTGTTTCCAATTAATGCAGGAGTCGCTCAAGATTCAGCTTTAGTCCATAGTTTGTCTTCTGCACATCAACGATCTCCTCTCTAGCACATCCAACCCAGTTCACTGTTACGCGGACGACAGCACCCTCCACTCAAATATACAATATTTTAAGCCTGTCTCTTTAGCCCAATTAGATGAGGATCGCATACACATGGAGGGTTCTGTCTCTGTGGATCTCCAAAAATTATTAGACTGGGGAAGTAAAAATCTTGTACAATTCAACTCCACCAAATCTCAGTCTTGCTTTCTATCTGATAAGAGATACACCAGCCCTAGACCCATCACAATGAACAACCAAGTTATTCAAAGTAATGAGTCCTTTTCACTTGTTGGCATTTCTGTGGATCGAAATCTCAATTGGCACCAACATGTCACATCAATTGCAGAAGCGGCTGCTAAGAAATTAGGTTTCCTCTTCCAGGCTCGCAAATACTTTTCACCAGCTAATGTCTATAACTTATATACTCCACAAATAAGGCAAACTTCGAATACTGCTCCCACATCTGGGGTGCCGCTGCTGCTTCTACACTCGCTATCCTGGACTCCATTCAGAAGAGAGCTATATGTCTCATCGGTGACCCTACCCTCACCCAAAGGCTGCCATTCCTTGCCCACTGACGTGCCGTGGGTGACCTCTTTCTCTTTTATAGATATCTGCACGGGCACTGCTCAGAGGAGCTTTCTTCCATAAAAAAATGTAGTACATAAAAGAGATCAGTATTAACACTTTTACATATTTATTGGTATGAAGCAAAATACATGAAGATTCATTGATTATTGTACTGGACCCTACTACATACAGACTTGCGGACTACTTCTCTGGATTTACTGTTCGGTTTCGTTTCGGTAAGTGAAGGACATAGCGTAAGCTAACTGGAGCAAGTAGCTCTTCTGAATTTCTGATGTTCTAGGATGTTCTTCAATATTTCTATAACAGGTTTCGCTGCTTGACAGCCCCCTTTGACAGATGAAAATTGAATTATTATGAAATCATGACAACTACAAATAAAGATCGGTTAAACGGTTATGTTTTGATCAAAAAATAAAAATAAAATGGAATAAATTGACGAATAACGCCTTCAAAATGTGTACGTGATGTATGTTGATATTTAACATTAAGATAGAACTAACCTATAACAGTAATAACTATAATAACAATCACAACAATAAAATAAATGAACAATAACAGTCTCTACACAATGAAAATATCGACATACATCAATTCATTATCTTATTACAACTTTTTTTAAGGTGTCATCAGTCATTTCATATTATTTTCATTTTTTAAAGAATTTTTTGATCAAAACGTCATAACATGGCAACAGATCTTTATTTGTAGTTGTCATGATTTCGTACTAATTCAATTTTTATCTGTTAAACAGCGAAACCAGTTGCATCAACGTTGAAGAACATCCAAGAACACCTAGAATTCAGAAGGCCACTTGCTCCAGTTAGCTTACGTGCTGGCTACGTCCTTCACTTACCAAAACGAAACTGAACAGTGAAGCCAGAGATGGGGTGTTTCTAATTTGTAGGTCAGCAGGTTGACTGCAGGTCAGCATGTTATAATGTAAAAACTTTGCAGGTCAGTGCGGTTTCCTGCAAGTCATACCATTCTCTACCTACACATGATATGTTTATATTATATAAGTACACCAACCAACCGTAATGCACATAATTGGCTGCGGGTTGATATTATACAGCTTAAAAACTTTTCAGGTTAGTGCAATTTTTTGCAGGTCATACCATTTCCTACCTATACACGATATGTTGATATTATAAAAGTACACCAACCAACCCCCACCCCCGTAATTAACATAATTAGCTGCAGTTTGACATGGTAAAGCTTAAAAACGTTGCAGGTCAGTGCAGTTTCCTGCAAGTCAGACCATTTTCTACTTGTACAAGATATGTTGATATTATAAAAGTACACCAATCAACCCCCACCCCTGTAGTTAACATAATTAGCTGCAGTTTGACATGGTAAAGCTTAAAAACGTTGCAGGTCAGTGCAGTTTCCTGCAAGCCAGATCATTTTCTACTTATACAAGATATGTTGATATAAAAGTACACCAATCAACCCCCACCCCTGTAGTTAACATAATTAGCTGCAGGTTGACATGGTAAAGCCTAAAAACGTTGCAGGTCAGTGCAGTTTCCTGCAAGTCAGACCTTTTTCTACTTATACAAGATATGTTGATATTATAAAAGTACACCAACCAACCCCCACCCCCGTAATTCACGTAATTGGCTGCAGGTTGATATTATACAGCTTAAAAACTTTGCAGGTCAGTGCAATTTTTTGCAGGTGAGACCATTTCCTACTTATACACGATATGTTAATATTATAAAAGTACACCAATCAACGTCCACCCCCGTAATTAACAGAATTAGCTGCAGGTTGACATGGTACAGCTTAAAAACTTTGCAGGTCAGTGCAATTCTTTGCAGGTCAGACCATTTCCTACTTATACAAGATATGTTGATATTACAAATGTACACCAATCAACCCCACCCCCATACTTCACATAATTTGCTGCAGGGTTATATGCTTTACTTTCAGGTCAGTGCAATTTCCTGCATGTCAAACAATTTTCTACCTACACAAGATATGCTGATA
Source organism: Tillus elongatus (assembly GCA_964006375.1). Taxonomy (NCBI): domain Eukaryota; kingdom Metazoa; phylum Arthropoda; class Insecta; order Coleoptera; family Cleridae; genus Tillus; species Tillus elongatus. Next base: position 115,045,657 of record OZ023269.1, on the reverse strand, counting down.
TAAAACTATACCAACCAACCCCTACCCCCATACTTCACATAATAGGCACTAGGTTGATATGTTTTACTTTAAAAACTCTGCAAGTCGGTGCAATTTCCTGGAGGTCAGACCATTTTTTACCTAAACATAATGATATACTGAGATTTGAAAACTATACCAACCAGCCGCCACCCCCATACTTAACATAATTGGCTGCAGGGTTGATGGGTTTTACTTTATAAAGTCTGCAAGTCGGTGCAATTTCCTGCAAAGTTTTTAAGCTGTACCATGTCAACCTGGAGCTAATTATGTTAATTACGGGGGTGGGGGTTGGTTAGTGTACTTTTATAATATCAACATATCGTGTATAGGTAGGAAATGGTCTGACCTGCAAAGAATTGCACTGACCTGCAAAGTTTTTAAGCTGTACCATGTCAACCTACAGCTAATTATGTTAGTTACAGGGGTGGGGGTTGATTGGTGTACTTTTACAATATCAACATATCGTGTATAAGTAGGAATTGTGCAAGGAATTGCACTGACCTGCATAGTTTTTACATTATAACATGCTGACATGCAAAGGTTTTACATTATAACATGCTGACCTGCAGCCAAACTGCTAACCTGCAAATTAGCTAGACCCCCAGAGAAGTAGTCCTCAAGTCTGCATGTAAATAGATCAAGATATCAAATAAATTTAATTATTTAAAAACCATAGGATAATATCATGTGAAGGGGAGGTGGGTCTCCCAACATCTTACCAAATCTCACTAAGGGGGGAAAGGGGTCGAAATTTTAAAAAAACACCTTGCGTAATTAATGGACATCCCCTAACAGGTGAAGTTAAATAAAAACTTGCAAAAACGATCAATAAAATGTATTTTTAAGCGAAGTAGAAAAAGCCACATACATCTTTGGTTTAATGTGCAACTCTATTTAAATATCATCCAATGTAAACTTACTGCTTTATTTTAGTTGTAGTTAGATATGTTAAAATTGCAATAGTTAAATGCAATTGCTCATAAATAATAAAACATATGTAAAATATAAGCAGAACTTAATTTAGCAGGTTGAAATACAATAATAATAATAATAATAATAATAATAATAATAATAATGTGTACATTGTTTGAAGATGTTTCACTAAACCAAAGTTCACTGCTAAGCATTTCATTAAAAAGTAAATGTTTTTTTATTTACACCATACTAAACAAAGAATCGGCCAAAGGCTGTGGTGCTATCGGGATGGCAATAAGGCGGACGACCCCTAAGGAAAAAAAAAACACAAAGAATCAATGTCTGATGAGATTAACATTATGATGTTTTCCATTACACTATCTCCATATAAACGAAAGATGTGTTTAACAAAAAAAGTCAACCCAAATACTTAACAAAAGTAGCTGCCTAATGTAACTGGATGTAAGAAACAATTTGGTAACCTAAATACAGCCAATATGGCTGTTATCTAGTATTACACAACAAACATACTTCAGTAAATTTGCAGATTATCCCATGGTTACCTTTTAGAAACATACTTAGAAGCACCCCTGTAGGCATCTACTACAAGAGAAATGCTGTGGTTTTAACCCCCACGAAAGTTATGGGACAGGACTGGGAGCACATTCAAGTGCTGGGCAGGCAAGCAGGCAAACAGAAAGGAAATATAAACACAACATAAGAAAAAAAGACAGCTTAATTGGAATTCACTTAAGCTGCTTTTTCCCATCTTGGTAATTCTACAGTTGATGTCGGCAAATGTTGGAGTTTATGAGCTGTTGCCACATCGTCGTAGTAGGAGAGGGCTGCCTGAACAGTGTAGGTCAGGAAGGGAAGGTCAGGTAAGGTAGCCCTCTCCTTCTACTACGAGAAGGATGTAGCAACAGCACGTGAACTCCAACGACGAAATTCTAGTGTGCGACGACTCTGCCCGTTCACCGGCATCAACTGCAGTATTATCCACATTTTGCCATTACACTCCCTTTTAATCTTGTTTACCCTGCAGAGCACCCCTATTCGCCCTGGATCCCATAACTTTCCTGGGAATTAAAACCACATTTCTGTCCTGGTTTATGCATACAGGATGCTTGTAAACATGTTTCAGAAAAGATCTGAAAAGCTGAGATTAGTTCACCCAAATAAAAAGCTAGGGAGAAGGAAAACTATTTCAAAATGCACCCCCACAGAATTCACTGGAAGGATAAACTCGAGCATGTTCATAAAAAAAATCTGAAAATGGACACCAGGCCACCTCTCCGGGTTTCCCCTGAAAGACGGCCGATTTGTCAGATTAAAAAGCTAGGAATGGGAAAGCACATCACAAGGCACACTAACAGAGGTTCAGGAAAAAACGCCTAACAGCCGCCCCAACCCCAACCAACCAACCACCTTACACACAGCTGAGGAACAACCACAAGGAAAAGGAAAAAAATAGTATCAAGGTGCACGTAAACTTGTAAGCTTTCTTTCAGCAGTCGGTGTATCTCAAACATGAGATAATCTGCAAATTCACCCATTCTACAAAACCCGCTTCTGAACCTCATGAGACGCAATAGATTTTTCCCTCCAAATTACGCCTTTTACCTTACTCATACTCATACAGAGATATGACATCAAGAAAATCAGTTATATTTTTAAAAAAACGAGTACATGCGGCAAACATTGTAATCAACTTGTAAAAGCATTTATTAATTCGATAAATAAAATACGTACCAGAAGAACTTGTTTCTTGTTTTTGCAGGTTAGGGCGGTTAGTCGATTCGGGAGATTCATTAGCTTCTTTATTTTTAGATGACGAAAAGTAGTTAAAAAGTGCATTACTCTGACTAATGTTTGTTTTTTTCGACATTATTAGGCAATAACACAAGATAAATAAAATTCAATCACTTTCGCAGTCCGCCACTTAACATTAAAGAACAGAAACAGAAAGAAACAAAGAAAGTAAATCCCGCAATCCCGCCATAAAATTAACAAGAAGAATAAACAACGGCAAGCGCTGCCAACATAATTTATTTAAATGTTATAAGATTCGAACTATTATATTTTCTAACCTGAATTTTAAATAACAAATTTAGTGATAATAAACAACTTCCGTGTATCTTTCGTTAAAGGTAGGTAAATTAAATTAATGCTACAAAACATTATGTTAACTTCGTTTAAAGGTGAAACCTTTGTGTTGAGTGGCTGCACTGATCAGATAGGTCCCGTGCTATCTACGTCCTTTACTTGCCAAAACGAAACCCAACTGTGATGCCAGAGCCAGAGTAGTCCCAAGTCTGTATTTACATACATGAAGATATCAAATAAATTTTATTTAAAAACTATGGGATAATCTTACGTGAAGGTGAGATGGTCCCCCAAATCTCACTAAGGGGGAGGAAGGGGTCGTAATTAAATTTTAAAAAACCTCATGTAATTAATGGACATCCCCTAACAGGTGAAGTGAAATAAAAGCTTGCAAAAATCAAATGGGTAAATATGAACTTTATGCCCTTCAAACAGCGAAGTCCTGGCGCACCAGAATTTCGTCGTTTGAATTCACGCGCTGTTGCCACTTCCTTCTCGTAGTAGAAATAAATTTAAAAATTGTAGAATTCCTTAAAAATATATATACACGCAAGTAAGTGCGTTATGGTAAAGTATGGTATAATAATGCGTATAATATAATAATGTGGTAGACAGTATGATATAATTTATCAAGTAAAACGGAGAGTTTTAAAATACACCTAAATTAACGCACCAAGTGTGTTACGGTAATGAAAAAGAATATAATTAATACATATGCGTTATGGTAGGGAGTAATATAATTTATCAAGTAAAACGCATAACTTTTAAAATGACCTATATTGACGCAGCAAGTGTGCTACGGTAATGAAAAAGAATATAATTAATACATGTGCGTTATGGTAGGGAGTATGATGTAATTTATCACGTAAAACGGAATTTAAAAAAAAATCTATATTGACGCAGCAAGTGTGTTACGGTAATGAAAAAGAACATAATTAATACATGAGCGTTATGGTAGGGAATATGATATAATTTTTCAAGTGAAACGGTAAATTTTTAAAATATACGGTAAAGGTTTACTTTCGGGGCGCGTGTTCGATTTTTATGAAAGTTTGTATATAGGGTGGCGCATTGAAAACGAAACAGACCGATTTGCGTCCAGAGAATTTTTTTTGTAAGGAACGCTGAAGCAGGTCAATTTTAATATTGAGGGGGGCATGTTTTGACATAAAACCCAACTTTGTCACATCAACCCTTAAGGGTTGTGATAACAACCCTTATATTTTAAATGGGGAACATGGGTCGAGTGTTACATCATTTGAAAGCTCTTTCTTTTCTGAATTCAGCACACTCTTTTTTTTGGAAGTTTTATCAACTCATTTAAAAATTATTCACAGATGAAGATGCAAAAACGCATTTCACTCATTCCGATAAGAAATGTGCTGATAGTCAATATTTTGTGGGTTTGTAAACAAAAAATTGACTATCAGAACATTTCTTATCGGAATTAGAGAAATGGGGTTTATTGTATCAGTTTATCGGTCGGTTTGATATATCAAGTATTTAAAAATTATTCACAGTTAAAGATGCAAAAACGTATTCCACTCATTCCGATAAGAAATGTGCTGATAGTCAATGTTTTGTTGGTTTGTAAACAAAAAATGGACTATCAGAACATTTCTTATCGGAATGAGAGAAATTCGGTTTATTACTTCAGTTTATCGGTCGGTTTGATACTTGATAGTACTACCGGAAATTAATTTCACAATGGTGTATTCTGTAGAAGAGAGTTGAAATAATAACTCTTTTTTTTTTAAAAAACGATGACTGTGCCAACCGTAACGCAAATTTGTTTAATGAACGACATCCGAACAGACATGTTAACAGAAAATACATTTTGGAGTTAGTTGCAAAGTTTCGACAAAGTGGTTCAGTAGCAAACAAAAAAACGGGATCCTGAACGTGAATTTCCTGTTAGAAATGAGATTAATGAGATTGAAGTTTTAGGACAAATTGCTGCAGACCCAACTTTGAGCACGAGAAAATTGGCCACTGTTTCAAACATCAAAAGAAGAACTATTCAGCGAATATTGAAGCATCATAAATTTCACCCGTATAAAATTCATCTTGTACAACAACTGAATGAAGATGATTTTGATCGGCGGCTGGAGTTTTGTGAAGTTATGACTGCAGAAATAGCTGATAACGGGAATTTTCTGTTCAATATCTGTTTTTAGACGAGGGTACGTTTTTATTAAACTCTACAGTCAATCGTAATAATTGTCGTTATTGGGCGGATAATATTCCAAGAAATTTTCACGAAGTCCACACTCAAACTCCACAGAAATTGAATGTCTGGACTGGCATTTTTGGAGACCGTTTAATCGGACCAATTTTTCTTGATGGCGATTTGAGTGGCGAAACGTATTTGGAGTTACTAAAAGATATCATTTACCCTCTACTAACTGACATTGTTGAAAATGATGGTCGCTATCAAGAAAGTCAATTAGTGTTTAAACAAGATGGAGCTCCTCCGCATTTTCCACAACGTGTTAGGGAGTTTTTGAACAGAGAGTTTCCAGAGCAATGGATTGGGCGTAGAGGTGCTATTGAGTGGTGCCCTAGATCACCGGATTTAACTCATTTAGACTTCTTTCTATGGGGCCATTTAAAGAGTAGAATTTTCGCAACAGAACCGGAGTCTCTGGAAGAATTACGTCGACGCATTTTTGAAAAATGCCGTCTAATAACTCCATAAATGCTCCAGAATGTCAGAGCTCGTTTTGAACAAAATTTGTACTTTTGTATGGAAGCTGGTGGTCAACAATTTGAACACTTAGTTAACTGAATAAACATTTTTGAACGTTTGGTATTGTTTTTTAGTTTTTTTTTAAACGAAAAATTGACTAATTAGTGCATTTCTTATCACAATGAATGATTTTTAAACGACTTGATATAACTTCCAAAAAAATTAGTGTGCTGAATTCAGAAAAGAAAGAGCTTTCAAATGATGCAACACTCGACCCATGTTCCCGATTTAAAATATAAGGGTTGTTATCACCACCCTTGAGGGGTTGATGTGACAAAGTTGAGTTTTATGTCAAAACATGTCCTTCTCAATATTAAAATTGACGTGTTTCAGCGTTTCTTAAAAAAAATAATTCTCTGGGCGCAAAACGGTCTGTTTCGTTTTCAATGCGCCAGCCTGTATAGACGTGTTTTAGGGTGTAGATGACGAAAATCACAATAAAAATTAGGACAGAAGTCAACTTTTGGAGATATTTGGACATTTTTGTAGGAAAAACTAAGTTATACTCACTTTTGCGGCATGTTTTTGTAATATTTTACACATTTTCGGGGGCCGTTCGTTTTATATCAGGCTAAAGAAGGGTGTATTCCACTATTCTAATTCATTTTCACATAGTTAGTGCACCCCCTTAACTGTTTATGTGTCTAAAAATTCCCCTCTTTTCATCCTATAAGTTGAAATTGACATTTGACATTAAGTTGGCTTTATATGTCAAATGTCAATTTCAACTTAGGATCGGTTATACAATGAAAAGAAGGGTAATTTTCAGAGACACATATAATAATGCGTATAATATAATAAGGTCGCAGGCAATATGATATAATTTATCAAGTAAAACGGATTTTTTTAAAAATATACCTATATTGACGCAGCAAGTGTGTTACGGTAATGAAAAAGAATATAATTAATACATGTGCGTTATGGTAGGGGAGTATGATATAATTAATCAAGTAAAACGGAAATTTTCTAGAATATACCTATATTGACGCAGCAAGTGCGTTATGGTAATGAACATTCATAAAATAATAAGTTATGAAATACCTTGGAAAACCTTGAAGCAGAAATTAGCTATGAAAACTGACAGTCAGTTGCACTGTACAAACGCCTTATGTTACAATATAGGCTCCGCCTTTTAAATAATCCGAATAATGAAAATAAATAAATAAATATATATATATATATATATATATATATATATATATATATATATACAGGCTGTCCCTCTAACAATGGGCCAAACCCATATATTCGGATAGAGCATCAAACATAAATACTTTCATCAATACGTTTTGTCCGATTGTTGCTTGTTTTCGATATACAGTCTGTTAAAATTGACTTTGAAAAAAATTAAATCGCTCGTTTTTCTGCTACTTACTGGAATATTGATTTGGAACTTTGTAATAGGGGGTTATCGAGGATGCCGCTTCCAACCGTGGTACCTATTTTGAGCTACATCATAGTTGGCGCCACCTACACTAAACCCGAATGTTTTACAGGGGCATAACTTTTTCGATGATCAACTTTCTGCAAATCTGTTCAGAAAAACTGAAAACTAATAATTTTTTGTACGAAAAAGGTATACTAAGTTGAAACTCATAAAGTGAGTGGTTACCGAGATATTGCGGTTTTAATAATGGTGTGCATTGAAAATCTCTCAAATCTGAAATTTTATTCTGGCCCAAAGTTCATCTCTGGAGTTACAAACATTATTGTGTATGTACCAGTTGTTTCAAGTAACCCCAATGGAAAATTCTAGAGGATTGAGGTCGGTGTATTTTAATCATAATTTTCTAATTCTAAATCAATTCCTAAAAATTGGGAAGTTTCTCTGGATTTAATTCGATTTCATAGAATAAGTATGTTTTTGGCAAATAAAAGATGTATTCCTGTGGACATATCACGGCGCTAATAACTATAGCAGTTGATTGGCCGGGTCAACAACTGTCAATGAAGTAGATGAAATATCTTTTGTTTTTCGTTTTCATAGGGATGTCATTTGCGTAACACAATAAACATAATCTGTCAATTTTGACAAGCACATGGTTTTTCAATTAAGAGCAGTAGGTAGTTATTATTTCTGAAATGCCTCGCCATAATGAGTTTAGCAATATTGAGAAGAGAGATATGATCTGCGTTTATGAGCAATCAAACTTCCGTAGCCACCAAGCCGCCGCCAGATACTTGGAATTATATCCTAGTCGTAGACAACCAGATCACAAGACCTTTAGAAGATTATACGATAAATTAGGTATGTAAAAGAGTAATATGCACTCATTGCCATTGATTATTTCTGAAACGAAAGTTTTGACAAAATTCACACCTGAGGGCTGGAAAAATCGTGAAATACACATTTTGTTACACGGATGCGTATCATCTCGTCCTAATGTATTCGTAGGTGAAACTGGTTCTTTCAATTCGAAGTTGGAAGTTGGTGGACCAAGACGTCCTGTACATCAAGAGGAAGAGATATTAGTACGCCTTGCAGAAGATCCGGAAACAAGCGTAAGACGCCTCTCTGCAGCAACTGGAATAAATAAATCACGTATTGGTAGACTTCTCAGAAAAGAAAAGTTACATCCTTACCACTTCACACCAGTGCAGAATCTTTTACCTCTAGATTTTCTATCTAGATTGGATTTTTGTGAACGCATTCGTCGGTATCAGAATGACGATCCGTTTTTCTTCAACAACATTCTATTCACTGACGAAGCGACATTCACAAGAAGAGGAGTTTTCAATTTCAAAAATGCTCACACATATGACAGCAGCAATCCTCATTTGACGCGAGAATACCATTTTCAACATGAGTTCTCCATTAATGTCTGGTGTGGCATACTAGGCGACGTGTTGTTGGGACCAATAGAACTTCCTGCTAGGCTCAATGTGGAGAATTATTCAATTTTCTTGAGAGATCAACTTCCTATTCTCTTGGAAGATGTCCCTCTAGACGTGCGCAGGAGATTATGGTTCATTCACGACGGGCACCTGCCCATTATGGACTTCCTGTCAGAGAATTTCTGAACCAAAATTATCCGCGCCGATGGATAGGTCGAGGTGGAGATTTTCCTTGGCCTGCACGTAGCCCCGACCTCAATCCTCTAGATTTCTTCCTCTGGGGTCACTTGAAAGGATTAGTATACAAGAAAATTTGTAACTCCAGAGATGAACTTTGTGCTAGAATAATCGAATCCAGTGATATATTAAAAAACGATTATCAAACTTTTTTTAAGGTGAGGCAAAATTTTGGGTTGAGACTAGAAAAATGTATTGAAGCAGGCGGAGGCCATTTTGAGAATCTTATTAAGTGAATTGTTCGATAATTGTCAATTTTTTCTTATAATTTAGTGATAATAATAATGTTAATAAAATTTCAGATGAGAGATTTTCAATGCACACCATTATTAAAACCGCAATATCTCGGTAACCACTCACTTTATGAGTTTCAACTAAGTATACCTTTTTCGAACAAAAAATTATTAGTTTTCAGTTTTTCTGAACAGATTTGCAGAAAGTTGATCATCGAAAAAGTTATGCCCCTGTAAAACATTCGGGTTTAGTGTAGGTGGCGTCAACTATGATGTAGCTCAAAATAGGTATCACGGTTGGAAGCGGCATCCTCGATAACCCCCTATTACAAAGTTCCAAATCAATATTCCAGTAATTAGCAGAAAAACGAGCGATTTAATTTTTTTCAAAGTCAATTTTAACACACTGTATATCGAAAACAAGCAACAATCGGACAAAACGTATTGATGAAAGTCTATTTAATTTTTGATGCTCTATCCGAATATATGGGTTTGGCCCATTGTTAGAGGGACACCCTGTATATATATATATATATATATATATATATATATATATATATATATATATATATATATATATATATATATATATATAAAATAAACTTTATTATTATTATGTAGTTTTTTTTAATTTCCATCGTATTGTTCAGCTATTAATAGAAAAAATTGGGACACACTATCTTGGTTCCTGTATCTGTTTTACCAGGCAAATTCGTGAAGATATGTAGTGAAAAGAGCTCGAGAGGTTCCAAACTGCAACCGCAGTTTCCGTTTGGCCCGCATCCACATATTCTTAATATTTTGTGTGTGGATTTCTGGGTAATCCAGATCAACAACATTTCTTTCATGTATAATGACTCTGTGTTCGTAGATAACCCCATCGATGGCGCCGCTGTTGGCATAACCCCTTCAACCATCGCTAATGATGATTGTACCTGGCACGATGCATCTATAAAGTATTGAAAATGGCTTCATAAGTAACAAGAAAATGTATTAAATAATAATAACTTACTGTCTGATAAGGACAGTCAGTGTTTGCTGAGTTCTGTTAGGTACTCACACCAGAAAACATTCGCCAGTCTCACTCTCAATGCCCCCAAAAACCCAATGACCTCTATTACTGCACCTGGTTATACTTTTGTTATGGAAATATGATTCGTCTATCTCGACTATCTTGGGTGGGCCGTCCTCCTTTAAACCACCAATTACCGATTGATGAAACTTAAAGTGTCGCGGGCAAACATACCTGCAAAAGTTGCAAAAATCGGTAATTGTATGGAAATAATGCAATCTGGCCTCACGGGCGATCGCAATTTGTGGGAACTCAAAAGCCCAACAATATATGATGATTAATATTTGGTGCAGGCTAAGGTGGCTACCACTGAAAAATGAGTTATGTCTGATAGCTTTGCAATGTTTGCATACCCAGTGGTAACCATCAGAGCCTGGGTTTTTTCAGAAATAACATTGGAATCTGAAAAAAATTAATGGAAACTTAACATATGTAGTGCAATTAACGATAGCTTTTATTTGAGAACCCGCAGAATTGCATTATTTTTGTTATTTCGAACAACAAAATAAGTAATGCCCAGGTAACGACAATGAGACAGAAAAATAATTTTGTAAAATAAGCGTGGCTTAGTAGCACTAGACCGGATATTGTAAGGTTGTTTCACATACAAGCTGACCTTTTGTGGACCCACACAGGTCGCCCATTGAAAACTATGAGGGGGTTTCTGATTAGTTGAACTTATATGTTTGCATATACCATGTGCCGCCGCCAGACAGATTTGTCGCATATTAGCACATTCTTCGTTGCTAAACAATACTTTTTTAAAGAAAACATAGGGCATCGAAAGTCCAGTAGTAAAAACGTGTGCTTCTGAACCCAAGGGTGATGAGTTCGATTCGCAGCAGCTTACCCTTACCTTTTTTCAGTATATACTATTCACTTTACATCAACCTAGGTTGTGGTATTATGTTTGAGCAAGTCGAATATGTCTGCACGTTGCGCCCTGTAGAACCGTCGGTCCCAAGTACCATGCGATGTTAGGTACATTAATTACCCAATACTCTCCTTACAGAAATGTTGGGTTTTTTTATTTTTTTATTTCAACAACACACCACGAGGGCTTACAGCCTAAATAATATCGTACCGAGGGTGTCGACAAGGAAGAAAGAGGCAACTTGTCAATTCTGGACTTGAAGGTTTGCAGGTTCGGGGGAGAAGGAAAAACATGTGCCGGCAAGGAATTCCACAACTTGGTAGTCCTCGGTACAAAAGAGCGGGCATAACAAGATGTTCTGTGTCTGGTGACCTGGACAGTAAAAGGGTGCATTCGCTCTGTTCCCCTGGTAGATCTGTTGGGGGCAGCAGGTGGAGGAACTATGGAAGAAAGCTCCTCTAAGCAGTGCCCGTGCAGATATCTATAAAAGAGAGTGAGGTCACCAACGACACATTGGTGGGCAAGGGATGGCAGCCTTTGGGTGAGGGTAGGGTCACCGATGAGACGTATAGCTCTCTTCTGGATGGAGTCCAGGATAGCGAGTGTAGAAGCGGCAGCGGCACCCCAGATGTGGGAGCAGTATTCGAGGCTTGGTCTTATTTGTGAAGTATATAAGGTATAGAGATTAGCTGGTGAAACGTATTTGCGAGCCCGGAAGAGGAAACCTAATTTCTTAGCAGCCGCTTCTGTAATTGATGTGACATGTTGGTGCCAATTGAGATTTCGATCCACATAAATGCCAACAAGTTAAACGGACTCATTACTTTGAATAACTTGGTTGTTTATTGTGATGGGTCTAGGGCTGGTGTATCTCTTATGAGAAAGAAAGCAAGACTGTGATTTGGTGGGGTTGAATTGTACAAAATTTCTACTTCCCCGGTCTAATATTTTTTGGAGATCCAGGGAGACAGAACCCTCCATGAGTCTGCGATCCTCATCTAATTGGGCTAAAGAGACAGGCTTAGAATATTGTATATTTGAGTGAAGGGTGCTGTCGTCCGCGTAACTGTGAACTGGGTTGGATGTGCTTGAGAGGGGGTCATTGACGTGGAGAATAAATAAAGTAGGGACTAAAGCTGAACCTTGAGGAACTCCTGCATTAATTGGATACAGTTCAGAAGAATGGCCATCCACGACAACAGAAATGCTTCGATTGGAGAGGAAGTTTGCTGTCCACGTACAGAGTTTTGGTGGTAGGCCATAGGCCGGTAGTTTATTAAGCAGCGCTGCGTGCCAGACCTGGTCGAATGCTTTGGATATGTCTAGAGCGACAATCTGTGTTGTTCCAAGAATGGGTGACAAAGGAAAGGAGGTCGGCACTTGATCTGCGCTGACGTAATCCATACTGCATGTCGTGGACTAGACTGTGTTTTTCAAGAAATTTTAGTAATTCGTTGGTTATATACTTTTCCATCACTTTAGAGACGACTGAAAGGAGAGAAATATGCCTGTAGTTGCTAGGAAGCGCTTTGGATCATTTCTTGGGGACGGAATTTACTAGAGCAGTTTTCCAGTTACTAGGGGATATGCCCGACTTTTTTAAGTTTGCACTAAATTTTATGCCTCATTAAAAAAAATGTCTAAGAAAATTCGCTACCATAACGCACTTGCTGCGTCCCGACTTTTTAAATTTCTAGAAAATTTGTTGTCTCATTAAAAAAACATGTCTCATTAAAAAAACATGTCCCATTAAAAAAACATATGTCTCATTAAAAAAACATATGTATCATTAAAAACATATTTCTATGAAAGTTCGCTACCATAACGCAGTTGCTGCGTCCCGACTTTAAGTTTGTACTAAATTTTATGTGTCATGAAAAAAAAAACATATTTAAGATTGGAAACATTGCTATGAAAATTCACTACCATAGCGCACTTGCTGCGTCCCGGCTTAAAGTTTGTACTAAATTTTATGTCTCATGAGAAAAACATATTTAACATTAAAAACGTTTCTATGAAAATTCGCTACCATAACGCACTTGCTGCGTCCCGACATTTTACGTTTGCGCTAATTTTTATGTCTCATTAAAAAAAACATATTTAAAATTAAAAACATTTCTATGAAAAATCGTTACCATAACGTACTTGCGGAGTCACTAAATTTTTCCTTACAAAGTCGATAAAGAGAAGGAAGTGGCAACGGCGCGTGAACTCCAACGACGAAATGCCAGTGCGGAAGGACTGCTGTTTGAAGGACATAGTGCATCTCTTTACCAAAAAATGATCAAAAATAAAATGTCATTTCAAGGGAAATATAAAAAGCTACATACATCTTTGGTTTAAGGTGCAACTCTATTTAAATATCATCCAATGTAAACTTATTACTTTATTAGGTATAGTTAGATATGTTAAAATTGCAATAGTTAAATGCAATTGCTCATAAATAATAAACATCTGTAAACTATAAATGCAGAACTTAATTTAGCAGGTTGAAATATAATAATAATGTGTACATTGTTTGAAGATGTTTCTACTAAACCCAAGTTCACTGCTAAGCATTTCATTAAAAAGTAAATATTTTTTATTTACACTATACTGCATAAAGAATCAATGTCTGATGAGATTAACATTATGGTGTTTTCCATTACAGTCTCTCCATATAAACTAAAGATGTGTTTTACAAAAAAAAGTTAACCTGAATACTGCTGCCTAATGCAACTAGATGTAAGAAACAATTTGGTAACCTAAACACAGCCACTATGGCTGTTATCTAATATTACACAACAAACATACTTCAGTAAATTTGCAGATTATCCCATGGTTACCTTTTAGAAACATATTTAGAAGCACCCCTGTATGCATCTACTACAAGAGAAATGTTGTGGTTTTAACCCCCAAGAAAGTTATGGGTAAGGACTCGGAGCACACTGAAGTGCTGGGCAGACAGGCAAATAGAAAGGAAATATAAACACAACATAAGAAAAAAAACTTAATTGGAATTCACTTAAGCTGCTTTTTCACATTTTGGTAATTCTGCAGTTGATATCCGCGAACGTTGGAGTTCACGCGCTGTTGCCACATCCTTCTCGTAGTAGGAGAGGGTTGCCTGAACATTGTAGGTCAGGCAGCCATCTCCTACTACGAGAAGGATGTGGCAACAGCGTGTGAACTCCAAGGACGAAATTCTAGTGTGCGACGACTCTGCCCGTTCACCGGCATCAACTGCAGTATTACCCACATTTTGCCATTACACTCCCTTTTAATCTTGTTTACCCTGCAGAGCACCCCTATTCGCCCTGGATCCCATAACTTTCCTAGGGATTAAAACCACATTTCTGTCCTAGTTTATGCATACAGGATGCTTGTAAACATGTTTCAAAAAAAACATCGGAAAAGCTGATATTGGTTTACCCAAATAAAAAGCTAGGGAGATGGAAAACTATATCAAAATGCACCCCTGCAGAATTCAGTGGAAGGATAAACTCGAGCATGTTCACAAAAAAAATCTGAAAATGGACACCACGCCACCTCTCCGAGTTTCCCCCGAAAGACGGACGATTTGTCCGATTAAAAAGCTAGGAATGGGAAAGCACATCACAAGCACCCTAACAGAGGTTCAGGAAAAAACGCCTAACAGCCGCCCCAACCCCAACCAACCACCTTATACACAGCTGAGGAACAACCACAAGGAAAAGGAAAAAATTGAATCAAGGTGCACGTAAACTTGTAAGCTTTTTTCAGCAGTCGGTTTATCTCAAACATGAGAAAATCTGCAAATTCACCCATTCTACAAAACCCGCTTCTGAACCTCATGAGACGCAATAGATTTTTTCCCTCCAAATTACGCCTTTTACCTTACTCATACTCATACAGAGATATGACATCAAGAAAATCAGTTATATTTTTAAAAAAACGAGTACATGCGGCAAACATTGTAATCAACTTGTAAAAGCATTTATTAATTCGATAAATAAAATACGTACCAGAAGAACTTGTTTCTTGTTTTTGCAGGTTAGGGCGGTTAGTCGATTCGGGAGATTCATTAGCTTCCTTCTTTTAGATGACGAAAAATAGTTAAAGGGAGCATTACTCTGACTAATGTTTAATTTTTTCGACATTATTAGGCAGTAACACACAATAAGTAAAATTCAATCACTTTCACAGCCCGCCATTCAACACTAAGGAACAGAAACGGGAAGACAGTAAAACCCGCAATCCCGCCGTAAAATTAACAAGAATAAACAACAGCAAGCGCTGCCAACATAATTTATTAATTTATTAAAATGTCACAAGATTCGAACTATTATATTTTCTAGCCTAAATTTTAAATTAGAAATTTAGTGATAATAAACAACTTTCGTGTATCTTTCTTTAAAGGTAGGTAAATTAAATTAATACCAGAAAAAATGATGTTAACTTCGTTTAACGGTAAAACCTTTCAGTGTCGAATGGCTGCACCAAAGAGGTTGTATATAACCTCTTTGGGCTGCACTGATCAGATAGGTCCCGTGCTATCTACGTCCTTTACTTGCCAAAACAAAACCCAACAGTGATGCCAGAGTAATCCCCAAGTCTGTATTTACATACATGAAGATATCAAATAAATTTTATTTAAAAACTATAGGATAATCTTACGTGAACGGGAGATGGGTCCCCTAAATCTCACTAAGGGGGAGGAAGGGGTCGAAAATAGAATTAAAAAAACACCACATGTAATTAATGGACATCCCCTAACAGGTGAAGTTAAATAAAAGCTTGAAAAAATCAAATGGATAAATATGAACTTTATGCCCTTCAAACAGCGAAGTCCTGGCGCACCAGAATTTCGTCGTTTGAATTCACGCGCTGTTGCCACTTCCTTCTCGTAGTAGAAATAAATTTAAAAATTGTAGAATTCCTTAAAAATATATATACACGCAAGTAAGTGCGTTATGGTAAAGTATGGTATAATAATGCGTATAATATAATAATGTGGCAGACAGTATGATATAATTTATCAAGTAAAACGGAGAGTTTTAAAATAAACCTAAATTAACGCACCAAGTGTGTTACGGTAATGCAAAAGAATATAATTAATACATATGCACAAAGAATCAATGTCTGATGAGATTAGCGTTATGGTGTTTTCCATTACACTATGTCCATATAAACAAAAGATGTGTTTTACAAAAAAAGTCAACCGGAATACTTAACAAAAGTAGCTGCCTAATGTAACTGGATGTAAGAAACAATTGGGTAACCTAAATACAGCCACTATGGCTGTTATCTAGTATTACACAACAAACATACTTCAGTAAATTTGCAGATTATCCCATGGTTACCTTTTAAAAACATACTTAGAAGCACCCCTGTAGGCATCTACTACAAGAGAAATGTTGTGGTTTTAACCCCCAAGAAAGTTATAGGACAGGACTGGGAGCACATTGAAGTGCTGGGCAAGCAGGCAAACAGAAAGGAAATATAAACACAACATAAGAAAAAAAAACAGCTTAATTGGAATATACTTAAGCTGCTTTTTCACATTTTGCAGTTACACTCCCTTTTAATCTTGTTTACCCTGCAAAGTACCCCTATTCGGCCCGGATTCCATAACTTTCCTGGGGATTAAAACGGGTCTAGCTAATTTGCAGGTTGGCTGCAGGCTAGCAGGTCATAATGTAACAACTTTGCAGGTCAGTGCGATTTCCTGCAAGTCATACCATTTCCTACCTACACATAATATGTTTATATTATAAAAGTACGCCCACCAACCCCCACCCCGTAATTCACGTAAGTGGCTACAGGTTAATATGTTACAGTTTATAAAAACTTGGCAGGTCAGCGCAATTTCCTGCAGGTCAGACCATTTCCTACCTTTACCTGATATTTTGATATTATTAAAGTACACCAATCAACCCGTACCCCGGTAATTCATGTAATTGGCTGCAGGTTATTTTGGTACAGCTTAAAAACTTTGCAGGCAGTGCAATTTCCTGCAGGCCAGACTATTTCCAACCTAGACACAATTTATTGATATTATAGAAGTACACCAATCCCCACCCCCGTAATTCACGTAATTGGCTGCAGGTTGATATGGTACAGCTTAAAAACTTTGCAGGTCAGTGGAATTTCCTGCAGGTCAGACCATTTTCTACCTATACAAGATATGTTGATATTATAAAAGTAGATCAACCAACCCCCACCCCCGTAATGCACGTAATTGGCTGCAGGTTAATATTATACAGCTTAAAAAGTTTGCAGGTCAGTGCAATTTTTTGCAGGTCAGACCATTTCCTACCTATACACGATATGTTGGTATTATAAAAGTACACCAACCAACCCCCACCCCCGTAATTCACGTAAGAGCTGCAGGTTGATATGTTACAGTTTATAAAAACTTTGCAGGTCAGTGCAATTTCCTGCAGGCCAGACCATTTCCTACGTATACCCGATATTTTGATATTATAAAAGTACACCAACCAATCCAAAACCTTGTAATTCTTGTAAGGCTGATATGGTACAGCTTAAAAACTTTGCAGGTCAGTGCACTGATCTGCACAATTTTTAAAATGAAACTGATCAACCTGCAGTCACTTACTTATGTGAAGTATGGGGGTAGGGAACCAAGGGTTGCGGTGCTATCGGGGCGGCAAGGCCGCGGACGAGCGCAGAGGGAACAAAAAAAAACTGGGGGTAGGGGTTGGTTGGTGTAGTTTTATAATATTAGTATGTCGTGTATAGATAGAAAATAGTCTGTCCTGCAAGAAATTGCAATGACCTGCAGAGTTTTAAAAGTAAAACATATCAGCCTAGTGCCTATTATGTGAAGTATGGGGGTGGGGGTTGGCTGGTATAGTTTTATAATATCAGCATACCATGTGTAGGTAAAAAAAAGTCTGACTTGCAGGAAAGTGCTCTGACCTGCATAGTTTTTAAAGTAAAACCATATCAACCTGCAGCCACTTATGTGAAGTATGGGGTAGAAAATGGTCTGACCTGCAAGAAATTGCACTGACCTGCAGACTTTTTTAAGTAAAACATATCAACCTGCAGCCACTAATGTTAGATATGAGGGTGGCGGTTGATTGGTGTAGTTTTATAATATCAGCATATCCCGTATAGATAGAACATAGTCTACCTTGCAAGAACTTGCACTGACCTGTAAAGTTTTTACATTATAACATGCTGACCTGCAATCAACCTGCTGACCTGCAAATTAGAAACCCCCGATTAAAATCACATTTCTGTCCTGGTTTATGCATACAGGATGCTTGTAAACATGTTTTAAAAAAATCCGCAAATCTGAGATTGGTTCACCCAAATAAAAAGCTAGGGAGAGGGAAAACCATATCAAAATGCACCCATGCAGAGTTCAGTGGAAGGAAAAACTCGAGCATGTTCATTAAAAAAATCTGAAAATGGACACCACGCCACCCCTCCGGTTTTCCCCCGAACGACGGCCGATTAAAAAGCTAGGAATGGGGAATCACATCACAACCCACCCTAACAGAGGTTCAGTGAAAGGAAAAAAAACGCTTAACAGCCGCCCCAACCCCAACCAACCACCTTACACACAGCTGAGAAGCAACCACAAGGAAAATGTAAAAAAAATAGTATCAAGGTGTACGTAAACTGGTAAGCTTTCTTTTAGCAGTCGGTGTATCTCAAACATGACATCATCATGAGATCATCATTCACCTATTCTACAAAAACCGCTTCTGAACCTCATAAGACGCAATAGATGTTTCCCTCCAAATGACGCCTTTTACCTTACTCATACTCATACAGAGATATGACATCAAGAAAATCAGTCATATTTTAAAAAAACGAGTACATGCGGCAAACATTGTAATCAACTTGTAAAAGCATTTATTAATTTGATAAATAAAATACGTACCAGAAGAACTTGTTTCTTGGTTTTGCAGGTTAGGGCGGTTAGTCGATTTGGGAGATTCAGTAGCTTCTTCCATTTCAGGTAACGAAAAGTACTTAAAGAGAGTATTACTCTGACTAACGTTTAATTTTTTCGACATTATTAGGCAACAACACAGGATAAATAAAATTCAACCACTTTCACAGTCCGTCACTTAACATTAAAGAACAGAAACAGAAAGACAGTAAATCCCGCCATAAAATTAACAAGAATAATAAACAACAGCAAGCGCCGCCAACATAATTTATTTAAATGTCATAAGATTCGAATTATTATATTTCCTACCTGCATTTTAAATTAGAAATTTAGTAATAATCAACAACTTTCGTGTATCTTTCTTTAAAACCCGGTAGGTAAATTAATTAATGCTACAAAAAATTATGTTAACTTCGTTTAACGGTGAAACCTTTCAGTGTCGAGTGGCTGCACTGGTCAAATAGGTCCCGTATCCCGTGCTAGCTTCAGGGTTGCCATTTTGCCAGTAATTACTGGCATTTGCCAGGAATAGTCCTGCCAGTAAACTTGCCAGGAGCAACATTCTCAGGTATGTCGATTTGAAAATAACCCCCAACATTTGCATTTGTTATTAAAGTAACATATAAATCGCAGAGCCCAGATTACTTAAATCAAATTAAGAATTTTGATTCCCGATATCACCGCTAGATGACACTGTATCATGCCTCTACTATTATATTTTGTCACACTTGGCCTTGGTAGTTATCCTTGTTTAACATTTATTAATATTACGGGGTGATAGTGATAGCTATACACTGACGAGAACCACGGTGTTGGACAGAGAAAACGAAGGCGAATATTGGAAGGTATATTTGGTAAAAAAGGAAAACAAACTTTTAATTCTTCGGTTTTCCGTAATCAGCGTTTCTTTATTAGTTTCGTAGGTAGTGATGGGCACAACGGTTATTTTCTATTAACAGTTGAACCTGTAAACGTTATTTAATAATAAACGTTGAAAATAACAGGCCCAGTTATTTATCTGTTATTTTGAACTGCATAGTCGATCGATAGTATCCTACGTTCCCAAAGTTGTGAGCGAGAGCGAGCACACTAGTATAAATAACGTGTTAATTGTTAAGTAATATGTTATGAAGTAAAGTCCGCTCTATACTGCATAGCATACCCATACATATTTATAGTGATGGGTCGTTATTTAACTGTCGGTTATTTTTAAACGGTTGTCGAGCCGCAACGGTAACCACCAGTTGTGGATTTATAAAAATAACAGCTTACAAAATAACGCTTTTTACACTAAACTAGAATTCGGAGTCGTATCTGTTTTAGTTCCACTGCAACTAGGTTCGACGAACAAACATCGGTTTTCATCGGCAACTGTTAAATTTAACTATTTAACGGGATGAATGGACATGCGACTGGGAATGTAATAAATATGTATGTGTATGCTATGCAGTATAGAGCAGACTTTAGCTTATAACATATTACTTAACAGGAAACACGTTATTTATACTTTAGTGCGCTCACTCGCGCTCACTCTCGCTCACAGCTTTGGGAATGTAGGATACTATCGATATCGATCGACTATACAGTTCAAAATAACAGCGATAAACTGAAGCTGTTATTTTCAACGGTTATTATGAAATATCGTAAACGGCTTTAACAGTTAATAGAAAACAACGGTTTTTCCCATCACTGCATATTTAGCATTCCCAGTCTCATGTACATTCATCCCGTTAAATTTAACGGTTGCCGATGAAAATGAAAACCAATGTTTATTCATCGAAGCTAGTGGCAGTGGAAAAGAAACAGATACGAGTCCGAATTCTAGTTTAGTGTAAAGCGTTATTTTCTAACTGTTATAATTAAATATCCATAACAGGTGGTACCGTTCGGCTCGGCAACTGTTAAAAAATAACAGATTGGCGATCCTTAAGTAGACGGGCCCCGTCCGTGCATCGAGAGAGCAGCATTGCCGGACGGTGCTTATGGCTCTAGGGTCCTGCCTGACCTGACCTTCCTGACCTACAGGGCTGCCTGACCTGCCCTTTAGGTCAGGAAGGTCAGTTCGGGCAGGCTCCTAGAGCAATAAGCACCGTCCGGAAATGCCGTATCTACAGTGGTATAGTGTAGTGAATATAAAATTAAAATGGATAAGTGGTTAATAAAAGTAGAAAAATCTGACGCAGGGTCTAATCAAACTTCATGACAGGTAGGAAAGTAAAATTTGAAATGACGAATATGTCGATAAGCGGGCGGTCGACTTTTGACAAAAATTTTATATAGATGTGTTCAGCAGCACCCACAGCACACAAAGTCTAATACGGACTTTGTTATCATTACCGATAGAGGTCGCTTTTAGAAATGTTTTTAACTCTCTTTTTTCCCTCAGGGCTCGTCCGCGGCCTTGCCGCCCGGATAGCACTGCAACCTTTGGTTGATTGTGAATACCCTTAGTCTTACTCCACCCATTTCAAAATCACTGTGCCTTGAACTAGTCTGCACAGCGATTGGTAGGGTGAAGTTTTATATTGCTCTGTCTCCGGTCTAGACTGACCGTAGATCAGTTGACTTTTGCGGTCCAGAGCTTTACACTCGCACTAGATGTGCTGGGCTGATTCCTCCCCCTCGCCGCAGAGTCTGCATGCGAGTTCCCCTTTGAACCGCCCCATTTTATGCAGGTGTTTCTTGACGGCCATGTGTCTGGTCAAGAGACCTTTTATGTTCGTGAGCTGTCCTCTGCTAAGATTTAGCAGCTCCACAGCTCTCTTTGAACTGGGTCCGTCAATTATTGACTTCCCATGTCTGAGCCCTGGACAGTCTGCCCAGTACATCTTGTGTTGGTTTCTGACCCAGGACTTAATGGCTCCCTTGACAGTGCTCTTTATCACGCCCAGAGCCGGTTCTGGTCCCATAAATGGTTCTGCTGACCCTCTCTTCGCGAGACTGTCAGCTTCTTCATTGCCTTTGACCCGGCACCCAGATGAGGGTCACCTCATTCTGCCCAGCCAGGTCGCTCGTCTCGGCACTCACTCACCAGCCAGGAATTTACCCGTGGGCTACTTAGTGCCTTAAGGGCTGCCTGGCTGTCTGTGGCTATGAGGATCCGCTTGTTGGTGTAGCCCCTCTTGTTATTCCGCACACAGTGCAGGATGGCGTACATTTCGGCCTGAAACACCGTTGCATGGGCTCTGAGGGAAATACTATGACTTACCCTCGGTCCTTCCGAGTAAACACCTGCCCCCGTCCCAGGCTCCCCGCCGGATCGGTCCGTGAACCAGACGAGGGCGTCCCGTGGTATGCCGGGCGTCTCCTCCCGCCAAGCCTCGCGGTCGGGGATTTCCACTGTAAATTTGTTTTCCCTGCAGATTCGCGGCGGGCTCGCGAAGTCTGACCTCATTTCAAGCATGGACTCCTTTGCGATCTGTTGAATTTTGCAGTGGCCCCTGAAGCCTGGGTTGATCTTCAGTCTACCATTGCAGGCTAGTCTGTATATTCCTAGCCTAGCCTGCCCCATAATAACTGGGGGCAGATCCAGCAAAACCTCCATGGCGGCTGTTCGGGTTTAACTCTCTTAGAGCCTGTTATATCATAAGGTAGCCACAAATTATGTTATTAAGTTTCATAAACACTGAAATACTGCTTACAAACTCTATTAAACAAAAATTAATTGAGGATTTTAAAACCTTGAAAAACGACAGTGACAGATGAGTGATGAGTTAGAAGCGCTTATGGCGCCCTCCGTTGGTTCAGACTAATAAATTCCATATTAGACTTTGTCTATAGATAATCCGAAATCTGGCCACAGAGAAACGACCGAGTTTCGTTACTGATTGTTACCTATACTGTGGACTGCGTTCTTTAAACTAGCCAATTATATAATGCTATTGCCTACCGATTCAAATCACCGGTGTATTCTGAAAAGTGCCCATGCTGTATAAGATTAAGGCCCTGACGTAATTTTACATCATTCGCAAAATCACAGTAATCACCCCATAATTTTACAGATGCAGACTTACATACCCATTATGACAAACATAATGATCACCAAAATAATAAAGTAAATTATTAAATTGACAGGGATTGCAAGTAATAAAAAAGTTCGGGACGCAGCAAGTGCGTTATGGTAATGCATTTTTATTAAATGCTTCAAACTTGAATAACTCAATTTTCAATAAACTTAGAAAGTTGAATTTTGGTATGTAGTAAGGTCTTTCCTATGGCAACATATCCACGAATTGTCATTTAAAAAGATTTGTAATTTTCGGAGAAAAAAAAAATTTCGAAAGAAAACTGAAAATTTGCAACACTCAATTTTCTATAAACTTAGAAAGTTTAATTTTGGTATGTAGTGAGGCCTTTTTCAAGGCAATATATCCACCAAATTTGATTAAAATAGGTTTGTAATTTTCGGAGAAAAAATTTTTTTTCGAAAGAAAACTCAAAATTTTCCCGGAAAACCTTGTCAGATTTTCCTGGATAACGAACTCATCCAAGCCATTAATAAAATAAAGGCACTTGCCGAGTTTCATCGAAATCGGTTAATTATTTTTTGAGTTTACGGTTGGATACATATTTTTGCAAAGTCTCACCATCGATACCTCTCTATTAGTTAAATGTTTTTAATAAAAATTTACTAATAAAATATTTAATTTTTCCAGAAAATGCCAGTAATGCAATCAAGTTTCGCCAGTAATTTTGTGTCGACCTAGTGGCAACATGGAAGCCAGAGAAGTAGTCTCCAAGTCTTTATGTAAATACATGAAGATATCAAATAAATTTAATTTAAAAACTATATCATAATCTCACGTGAAGGCGAGGTGGGTCCCACAAATCTCACCAAGGGGGAGAAAGGGAACGAAATTTAAAAAAAAAACACCTCATGTAAATGGACATCCCCTAACAGGTGAAGTTAAATAAAAGCTTGCAGAAATGATCAAAAATAAAATGTCATTTCAAGGGAAGTAGAAAAAGCTACATACATCTTTGGTTTAACGTGAAACTCTATATAAATATCATCCAATGTAAACTTACTACTTTATTAGTGAATTTTTATTTTTTAAAAATTCACTAATAGAGAGGTATAAATGGTGAGACTTTGCAAATTTTTTTCAAATGAACATGAAGTAGGACCTCTAGAACCCATATCTGGGGTCAGTTTTAATTTATATATATATATATATATATATATATATATATATATATATATATATATATATATATATATATATATATATATATATATATATATCCAACCGATAACTCAAAAAATAATCAACCGATTTCGATGAAACTTGGCAAGTGCCTTTCTTTTATTAATGGCTTGGATAAGTTCGTTAGCTAGGAAAATCCAACAAGGCTTTCCGAGAAAATTTTGAGTTTTTTTTTCGAAAAAAAATTTTTTCTCCGAAAATTACAAACTTATTTTAATGAAATTTGATGAATATGTTGCCTTGCGAAAGGCCTTACTACGCGCCAAAATTCAACGTTCTAAGTTCATAAAGAATTGAGTTATTAAACCTTTGAGTTTTCTTTGGAAAAAAAAAATTTTCTCCAAAAATTACAAACTTATTTTAATGAAATTTGGTAAATACGTTGCCTTAGGAAAGACCTTATTAACTACCAAAATTCAACTTTCTAAGTTTATAGAAAATTGAGTTATTCAAATTTGAAACATTTAATAAAAATTCACTACCATAACGCACTTGCTGCGTCCTGAACTTTTAGGTATAGTTAGATATGTTAAAATTGCAGTAGTTAAATGCAGTTGCTTATAAATAATAAAACATCTGTAAACTATAAATGCAGAACTTAATTTAGCAGGTTGAAATACAATAATAATAATAATAATAATAATAATAATAATAATAATAATAATAATAATAATAATAATAATAATAATAATAATAATAATAATAATAATAATAATAATAATAATAATAATAATAATAATAATAATAATAATAATAATAATAATAATAATAATAATAATAATAATAATAATAATAATAATAATAATAATAATAATAATAATAATAATAATAATAATAATAATAATAATAATAATAATAATAATAATAATAATAATAATAATAATAATAATAATAATAATAATAATAATAATAATAATAATAATAATAATAATAATAATAATAATAATAATAATAATAATAATAATAATAATAATAATAATAATAATAATAATAATAATAATAATAATAATAATAATAATAATAATAATAATAATAATAATAATAATAATAATAATAATAATAATAATAATAATAATAATAATAATAATAATAATAATAATAATAATAATAATAATAATAATAATAATAATAATAATAATAATAATAATAATAATAATAATAATAATAATAATAATAATAATAATAATAATAATAATAATAATAATAATAATAATAATAATAATAATAATAATAATAATAATAATGTGTACATTGTTTCAAGATATACTGACGCAGCTAGTGTGTTACGGTAATGAAAAAGAATATAATTAATACATGTGCGTTATGGTAGGGAATATGATATAATTTATCAAGTAAAACGGTAAATTTTTAAAATATACGCTAAAGGTTTACTTTCGGGGCGCGTGTTCGCTTTTTATGAAAGTTTGTATATAGGGTGGCGCATTGAAAACGAAACAGACGGATTTGTGTCCAGAGAATTTTTTTTTAAGAAACGCTGAAACACGTCAATTTTAATATTGAGGGGGACATGTTTTGACATAAAACTCAACTTTGTCACATCAACCCCTTAAGGGTGGTGATAACAACCCTTATATTTTGAATAGGGAACATGGGTCGAGTGTTACATCATTTGAAAGCTCTTTCTTTTTCAGCACACTCATTTTTTTGGAAGTGTTATCAACTCGTTTAGAAATTATTCACAGTTGAAGATGCAAAAACGCATTACACTCATTCCGATAATAAATGTGCTGATAGTCAATGTTTTGTTGGTTTGTAAACAAAAAATTGACTATCAGAACATTTCTTATCGGGATGAGAGAAATGCGGTTTATTATTTCAGTTTATCGGTCGGTTTGATATTTGACAGTACTACCGAAAATTAAATTCACAATGGTGTATTCTGTAGAAGAAAGAGTTGAAATAATTACTCTTTTTTTCAAAAACGATGACTGTGCCAACCGTAACGCAAATTTGTTTAATGAACGACATCCGAACAGGCATGTTAACAGAAAATACATTTTGGAGTTAGTTGCAAAGTTTCGACAAAGTGGTTCAGTAGCCAACAAAAAACGGGATCCTGAACGTGAATTTCCGGTTAGAAATGAGACTACTGAGATTGAAGTTTTAGGACAAATTGCTGCAGACCCAACTTTGAGCACGAGAAAATTGACAACTGTTTCAAACATCAAAAGAAGAACTATTCAGCGAATATTGAAGTATCATAAATTTCACCCGTATAAAATTCATCTTGTACAACAACTGAATGAAGATGATTTTGATCGGCGGCTGGAGTTTTGTGAAGTTATGACTGCACGAATAGCTGATAACGGGAAATTTCTGTTCAATATCTGTTTTTCAGACGAGTGTGCGTTTTTATTAAACTCTACAGTAAATCGTCATAATTGCCGTTATTGGGCAGATAATATTCCAAGAAATTTTCACGAAGTCCAGACTCAAACTCCACAGAATTTGAATGTCTGGACTGGCATTTTTGGAGACCGTTTAATCGGACCAATTTTTCTTGGTGGCAATTTAAGTGGCGAAACGTATCTGGAGTTACTAGAGGATATCGTTTATTCTCTACTAATTGACATTGTTGAAAATGATGATCGCTATCAAGAAAATCAATTAGTGTTTCAACAAGATGGAGCTCCTCCGCATTTGTCACAACGTATTATGGAGTTTTTGAACAGAGAGTTTCCAGGACAATGGATTGAGCGTAAAGGTGCTATTGAGTGCCCCCCTAGATCACCGGATTTAACTCCTGTAGACTTCTTTCTATGGGGCCATTTAAAGAGTAGAATTTACGCAACAGAACCGGAGACGACGCATTGTTGAAGAACGCTAAGTCTAATAACTCGACAAATGCTCCAGAATGTCAGAGCTCGTTTTGAACAAAATATGTACTTTTGTATGGAAGCTGGTGGTCAACAATTTGAACACTTACTTAACTGAATAAACATTTTTGAGCGTTTGGTTTTGTTTTTTAGTTTGTTTTTTTTTTTAACAAAAAATTGTGCATTCCTTATCACAATGAATGAAATATGTTCTTGCAACTCCAACTGTGAATAATTTTTAAACGAGTTAATAAAACTTCCAAAAAAAATTGTGTGCTGAATTCAGAAAAGAAAGAGCTTTCAAATGATGTAACACTCGACCCATGTTCCCTATTTAAAATATAATGGTTGTTATCACCATCCTTAAGGGGTTGATGTGACAAAGTTGAATTTTATGTCAAAACATGTCCCCCTCAATATTAAAATTGACATGTTTCAGCGTTTCTTAAAAAAAATTATCTGGACGCAAATCGGCCTGTTTCGTTTTCAATGTGCTAGCCTGTATATATATATATATATATATATATATATATATATATATATATATATATATATATATATATATATATATATATATATATCCAACTAATAACTCAAAAAATACTTCACTGATTTGGACCAAATTTGGGAATTACCCTTATTTTGTTATCGCTTGGATGAGTTCGTTCATCAGATCTTAACGCCCAATCTTTCGTAACAAATAATTAAAACATATTTTTTAAAACGCAATATTTCTCAAGTTCTTTATGTGATTGAAACGAAAATCTACAACTTAAAAGAACATAAACAGACGTGGTTGTGTAACATTTTCCAAGTCTTTTGATCAAAGAAAAATAAAGTTATTCGAAATTAAAATAATCCTCAATATCACTTCAGATTCTGTAACGCAATATCTACAATGTGGGAGAAAGACAGATGACGTTACCTGTACTGCTATGCTATTTAAGTAAATGGTGGATAAAAATCTAAACAATTGAAATTACAAGTATCAGTGTGGGACCAGGTAGTATCTAGTTAACACAAAGAGGTTGTGTACAATCAACTAACAATTTTGTAAATTGTCAGCCCTGGGCCATTTCTTTCCTAATCCAGGGACAATGTTTTCTATCAAAAGCACTAAATTTTAGCATACGACTGCAAGCGGCATGATAGCTGGTTGACGTTAGATGACACTGCTGATCTTTAACAGCAGTAAGTTGCTTGCAAGCTTAACCAGCGCATTATTTCTACGCTTCGTCGCTTGTGCTTGTTATGTAGCCTTGTCGACTTTTTACAACTGACTTTTAACTAACCTAACATATTTAAAACATTGATATAAATATTGAAAATAAATTATTAGGTGATGGTTATAAATGAAAATTGTGAGGTAATGACTTAAAACAATACAACTTTGTGTGAAATAGAAAACACCGTCGACGAACTACTTTAATCTTCTGGTTGACAAAATTAAAGTAGTTCACCGACTGTGTCCGTGCATTATTGACACAATAGACAAAGATGGGCCTCAGACTACAATTTTTTCCTCAGCTTAGTTCGTATACCTAGGCGTGATATAAATACATTGTAACTTTTAACTTAGTTTAGAATTTTTCATTCTCTGATAATGCTGAAGTGGTCAATGAAACGACCATAAGGTCTTTAAAAAATGTGTTGTGGTGATTTGAGTTCTCAAAGTGTACTTATCAGTGCTCATCACAGGTTCCAGTTTTCACATAGTAAACATACTTCAGTAAATTTGCAGATTATCCCATGGTTACCTTTTAGAAACATACTTAGAAGCACCCCTGTATGCATCTACTACAAGAGAAATGTTGTGGTTTTAACCCCCAAGAAACTCTGTACGTGGACAGCAAATTTCCTCTCCAACCGGAGCATTTCTGTTGTCGTGGATGGCCATTCCTCTAAACTGTATCCAATTAATGCAGGAGTTCCTCAAGGTTCAGCTTTAGCCCCTACTTTGTTTCTTCTCCACATCAATGACGTCCTCTCTAGCACATCCAACCCAGTTCACAGTTACGCTGATGACAGCACCCTCCACTCCAATATACAATATTCTAAGCCTGTCTCTTTAGCCCAACTAGATGAGGATCGAAGACTCATGGAGGGTTCTATCTCTGTGGATCTCCAGAAAATATTAGACTGGGGAAGTAGAAATCTTGTACAATTCAACCCCACCAAATCACAGTCTTGCTTTCTTTCTCATAAGAGATACACCAGCCCTAGACCCATCAGAATAAACAACCACGTTATTCAAAGTAATGAGTCCTTTTCACTTGTTGGCATCTCACTGGATCGAAATCTTAATTGGCACCAACATGTCACATCAATTGCAGAAGCGGCTGCTAAGAAATTAGGTTTCCTCTTCCGGGCTCGCAAATATGTTTCACCAGCTAATCTCTATACTTTATATACTTCACAAATAAGACCAAACCTCGAATACTGCTCCCACATCTGGGGTGCTGCTGCCGCTTCTACACTCGCTATCCTGGACTCCATTCAGAAGAGAGCTATACGTCTCATCGGTGACCCTACCCCCACCCAAAGGCTGCCATCCCTTGCCCACCGATGTGCTGTTGGTGACCTCTCTCTCTTTTATAGATATCTGCACAGGCACTGCTCAGAGGAGCTTTCTTCCATAGTTCATCCACCTGCTGCCCCCAACAGATCTACCCGGGGAACAGAGCGAATGCACCCTTTTACTGTCCAGGTCACCAGACATAGAACATCTTGTTATGCCCGCTCTTTTGTGCTGAGGACTTCCAAGTTATGGAACTCCTTGCCGGCACATGTTTTTTCTTGTCCCCCGAACCTCCAAACCTTCAAGTCCAGAATTAACAAGTTGCCTCTTTCCTCCTTGTCAACACCCACGGTACGATAGTATTTAGGCTGTGAGCCCTCGTGGTGTGTTGTTTAAATAAAAAAAATTACAAAAAAGAAGCTATGACAGGACTCGGATCACATTGGGGTACTGGGCAGGCAGGCAAATGGAAAGCAAATATACACACAAAATAAGAAAAAAAAACAGCTTAATTGGAATTCACTTAAGCTACTTTTTCAAATTTTGCTGTTACACTTCTTTTTAATCTTGTTTACCCTGCAGCGCACCCCTATTCTCCCCGGATCCCATAACGTTATGCGGGATGTAAACCACATTTCTGCCTTAGTTTATGCATACAGGATGCTTGTAAACATGTTTCAAAAAAAAAACAAAAAAAAAAAACCGAAAAGCTGAGATTGGTTCACCCAAATAAAAAGCTAGGGAGATGGAAAACCATATCAGGATGGCGGACGGTCGACTTAACCGCAACTGGAATCTAGCAGAACGGCGCACACCACAAGAAAGAGTACGTAACGTAGGTTTATAATCCCAAAAAAAAAATTACGGTAAAACCAGAAATAACAGAATAATTGAGAAATGAAATTCCAAAAAATGCACCAACTTCACTTTTTGAACTGTCAATTTTCAGCAGCGTTACCACATTGAATGAATGCACTGCCGGACAGTGCTTACTGCTCTATCAGCCTGCCTGACCTGACATCCCCCCAGTATCAAGTAAATAGCTTCGAAACCGACAACAATGCCTATCATGTCAACGAAACAACAGTCATAACCTCAGCTACAAAAATATACGTTTTTGTTGCAAATCGAAACATTTTAATTGCGTTTATCATTAAAAGGTTATTAAAAATGAAATATACACTGTTTTACTTTATTAAGGTATGTACAACTGTTTTTAGGCCATATTCTATTATAATCACGTTAATAGGTAGTTGCGGTTAAGCCGACCGTTCCCATCAGAATGCACCCCCCGCAGAGTTCAGTGGAAGGAGAAACACGAACATGTTCATAAAAAAATTCTGAAAATAGACACCTCACCATCTTCTCTCCTGTTTTCCCCCGAAAGACGGCAGATTTGTCCAATTAAAAAGTTAGGAATGGGAAAGCACATCACAACGCACCCTAACAGGGGTTCAGAAAAAGGAAAAAACGCCTAACAGCCGCCCCAACCCCAACCAACCACCTTACATACAGCTGAGAAACAACCACAAGGAAAAGGAAAAAAATAGTATCAAGGTGCACATAAACTGGTAAGCTTTATCTTTCAGCAGTCGGTTTATCTTAAACATGAGATAATCTGCAAATTCACCCATTCTACAAAAACCGCTTCTGAACCCCATGAGACACAATAGATTTTTCTCTCCAAATTA
Source organism: Tillus elongatus (assembly GCA_964006375.1). Taxonomy (NCBI): domain Eukaryota; kingdom Metazoa; phylum Arthropoda; class Insecta; order Coleoptera; family Cleridae; genus Tillus; species Tillus elongatus. The sequence continues at coordinate 115,014,474 of OZ023269.1, read as the reverse complement.
CGCCTTTTACCTTACTCATGATGATAAAGGGATATGACATCAAGGAAATCAGTCACATTAAAAAAAAACGAGTACATGCGGCAAACATTATAATCAACTTGTAAAAGTATTTGTTAATTCGATATATAAAATACGTACCAGAATTTGTTTCTTGTTTTTGCAGGTTAGGTTGGTTGGTCAATTTGGGAGATTCATTAGTTTCTTTCTTCTTAGGTGTCGGCTTTCCTTTAGGTGACGAAAAGTAGTTAAAGAGAGTATTACTCTGACTAACGTTTAATTTTTTCGACATTTTTAGGCAGTAACACACGATGAATAAAATACAATCACTTTCACAGTGGGCGATTTAAGATTAAACAGAAAGACAGAAAATCCCGCCATAAAATTAAGAAGCCGAATGAACAAGAGCAAGCGCTGCCAACATAATTTATTTAAATGTCATAAAATTCGAACTATTATATTTTATAGTCTAAATTTTAAATTAGAAATTTAGTGATAATCAACAACTTTCGTGTATATTTCTTTAAAACCCGGTAGGTATATTAAATATATACTAAAAAAAAAAATTTAACTTCGTTTAACGGTGAAATCTTTCAGTGTTGAGTGGCTGCGCTGGTCATATAGGTCCCGGGAAATTCAAATATCATTTAATTAAAACATTAATTAAATTGATTGGAATTGGAACATCATGTACAAGTGCTTGGCGCATGTACTATATATTATCACCCTCACCGATAACTTTTTTACTTTATCAGAGGCTATAAAATTTCTTGCTAAAGAACATAAAATTCAGAGCGTGTTTGGTTTTTGAAAAAGTAGAAAGACAGCAGGTATGGACTTTAAATTGTTTTACTACCTATAGTTACATTTTTTAAGACAAGAGACTTATAGGGTAGCATAAAATTTCGTTTTACTGACCTTCTACATGTAAATTTCTTTACTATTTTTGGTTGCTATGAACTGTTTTTAATAAATATATTATTTTGGTTTTATAATATTAATTTTACTTTGCCCTTGATATGTGTAGGAAAGATACTATATCAATTATGCCTTGTGGAACATCATCCTGTGGACCCACTAAACCAAAGAAAACTACGGCGACAGCAAAGAAAACTGCCACCAAGAAAACTGCGACCAGTAAACCAAGAGCATCTTGTACGAGCTGTTGCTGCAGTAATTCTGGTTGTGGGTCCAAGCCAGTCAAGAAGGTATGCAAGTAAAAGGTTAATATCATTAGTTTTCTTACCTAATTTTTAAGAATTCTGGAATTTTGTTTAAAAACATAAGCATATCCTTGAGGAATATATAAATATATATGGGGTCCCCTTCATAAAAATTTGCAAAAAATGTGTAGTCCAGTAATCTCCTTTAATACAACTGTATTTTTGTATTAAAAAAAGTATAATATAATAATTAAGACCATAACTTTGTAACAGATTTTACTATAATGTTTTGGCATTTTATCAATCTTTTATGATAGCTGGTACCCAAGAAATAAATATAATAAACATTAATAATACAATGAATTATAATTTGAAATGGAAAGATGTTCGAAATTTGAGCTTTAATTAAAGTAAATTCCTTGATTAGATTAGTACATGTTCTTATCTATTTATTTAAATATAAAATTAACCATATGATATTTTTAAGATTATATACTTTATTTTAATTTAATGTTATATTTGTTCTGAGTTCTAATGTAAGTTAATATTTGCAGGCATACATAATGTATAGGTTGAAAAACTGCCGTGATTGTGATAGTTCTCAAAGCGATTGCGACTCATCCAGTGAACATTCAACCGATAGTTGTAGTTGCTCTGAATGTCTTTCTACCAGTTCCGATTCGTCCCCAGAGAGAAAGCCTTCCGGGAGGCGTCAAAATGGGAGAGGGTCCTGTAGGTGTTAGCTCAAGGAAAAAAAAGCAAATTCAAAATATGGAAAAAAAATCAAAAAAATTGGGCTGGTGTTGGTTAAATTCTTTAAAACATTTGGGCTGGTACTGGTGCCGTTACCTTCTCCTATATATCTTACCTTTCTATTTTATTTATTATTACTTTTACTGTTTGTGTTATATTAGTGTATTAAGTCTTATATTTTGTGGTGTGTTATATTTAATTTTTGTGATATTTTATCCTTTGACGTAAGTAAATATGTGTTGTATGTGTTATTTTTAAATCGGTACTCTTAAACTATAATGAGATGTAATTTATCGGTCTGCTTGAAGTGAGAATAAAATATTTATTGACTTTGGAAACAGCAGTTATTTTTTATAAAAATTCCTCTTTCCCTTATTTACCTACTAAAATTCTAAATATGTTTATTCGAGACATGTCCAAAATATAGGTACACTTTTGTAAGACCCACTTTCCCTACACCATGTTTTATAGCTACGGTTTTGCTGGCAAAATTAGCTTCATCAGAGAATGAAATAGAAAGGTATTTTATTCTTTAAAAAGCTGAGTTTGTTGGAGACATAATCGTCAGGCATAAAAACACGTTGTGGCGAATTGAGTTTCAGCAAGTGTATTTTATATTAGTGCTGACCACAGGTTTTCTAAAATGTCTATTGAGAAAATATGTCTTAATTAGTATTCATTTTAGCTGGACAGAGTTATATGTCCCAAATTAAAGAACAATTAAAATCCCACTTATTAAAAAATAGATTAGTATAATGGAATAAAAATCGTCATAAACTAATAAGCTGTGTTATTATAATTTTAGTAAAATCTGGGACCTGGTAGCCTTTGCAAAAACATTTATTTTTCCAAACAGTGTTTAAAATTTGATTACGCTTGTTGAAACTATTTCTAAAGTGAAGAAGCTTATGTGTCTATAAATTTCTATTAACCATGTATAATTTTATCAACAATTTTAGTAACAAACTGGCAAACATTCAGACAAAATAAATCCATAATACAATCTACTTCCAAAATATTTTAGTTTCTTAAAATAACAATAAAATAGAATTTAACATTTTTAGTAAAAAATTCCCAATAATAAAAGTATCTTTATTCTTGACTTATTTTAATACATTTTTAGAAGTGATAAAAGTAATCAGTAGAGCAAGGAATGTTTAAAAAAAACTGGTATCAGCAACAATATCACCAGTGATATGAATTTTTTTGTTTGTTTATAAGTTTTCCAAATTTTATTAATACTTTATTTACTTGTTTCATAATATAAAAAATATATTGAAGAAATATATACCTACCTAGCGATACTGGCATCCTTCCGTATTTTTTCAAATTGAAACTAGAATATAAAATTTTAAGGCAAAAAAGATGGTCAATATCACCATATTTTATTAATTATTTATTCATACAAAGTCCAAAAATATTGTTGAAAAGTTTATTCTTGGTAAATATGTTAACAAAGGCGTGTCCTATCAGAAGCCATTACTAATATTCTAAAATGTCATACAGGGTGTCTGGTATTTTCGTTAACTTTTTTGTCACTTTAAATGCCGATAACTTTCTTATTTCAAATCGAATGACCATAATATTTTTACACCGTTTGATGTAGAATTTTATTCTCTATTGATATGTTGTACCATATCCTATAGCTAAAATGAATATTTACAGAGCTGTTACAAAAAATGTGAAAAAACTCTTATTCAACTCGTGTGTATTGTCGTAAGTGTGCTTTGGATGGTTTTAAAATTCATATTTGACAAATACTGTAAATGTAAACTGACAGATAGTTAATTGTATTTTAATGGCTGATAATAATACTTACACTTATCGAGATATTCTTAATATGTTTTATACATATGGCGGGTGTGGTAAAATTAACGGTGAAAAGTTTATTCTTCATAAATATGTTAACAAAGGAGTGTCCTATCAGGACCCATTAATAGTATTCCAAAACGTTTTTTTTTTTCAACAACACACCACGAGGGCTTACAACCTAAATACTATCGTACCGTGGGTGTCGACAAGGAGGAAAGAGGCAACTTGTTAATTCTGGACTTGAAGGTTTGGAGGTTCCGAGGAGAAGAAAAAACATGTACCAGAAAGGAATTCCACAACTTGGAAGTCCTCGGGACAAAAGAGCGGGCATAACCAGATGTTCTATTTCTGGTGACCTGGACAGTAAAAGGGTGCATTCGCTCTGTTCCCCTGGTAGATCTTTTGGGGGCAGCAGGTGGAGGAACTATGGAAGAAAGCTCCTCTGAGCAGTGCCCATGCAGATATCTATAAAAGAGAGAGAGGGGTCACGAATGGCACCGTCGGTGGGCAAGGGATGACAGCCTTTTGGAGTCCAGGATAGCACGTGTGAAAGCGGCAGCCGCACCCCAGATGTCGGGGCAGTACTCAAGGTTTGGCCTAATTTGTGAAGTATATAAGGTATCGAGATTAGCTGGTGAAAAGTATTTGCGAGCCCGGAAGAGGAAACCTAATTTCTTAGAAGCCGCTTCTGCAATTGATGTAACATGTTGGTGCCAATTGAGATTTCGATCCACAGAAATGCCAACAAGTGAAACGGACTTATTACTTTGAATAACTTGGTTGTTCGTTGTGATGGGTCTAGGGCTTGTGTATCTCTTATGAGATAGAAAGCAAAACTGAGATTTGGTGGAGTTGAATTGTACAAGATTTCTACTTCCCCAGTCTAATATTTTTTGCAGATCCACAGAGACAGAACCCTCCATGAATTTGCGATCTTCATCTAATTGGGCTAAAGAGACAGGCTTAGAATATTATATATTTGAATGGAGGGTGCTGTCATCCGCGTAACTGTGAACTGGGATGGATGTGCTAGAGAGGAGGTCATTGATGTGGAGAAGAAACAAAGTAGGGGCTAAAGCTGAACCTTGAGGGACTCCTGCATTAATTGGATACAGTTTAGAGGAATGGCCATTCACAACAACAGAAATCCTCCAGTTGAAGAGGAAATTTGCTGTCCAGGTACAGAGTTTTGGTGGTAGACCATAGGTATTAAGCAGCGCTGTGTGCCAGACCTGGTCGAATGCTTTGGATATGTCTAGAGTGACAATTTGGGATTCACCGTGTAGTTCCATAGACTTGTTCCAAGAATGGGTGACAAAGGAAAGGAAGTCAGCGGTTGATCTGCGCTGACAGAATCCATACTGCCTGTCGTGGATTAGACTGTGTTTTTCAAGAAATTTTAGTAATTCGGTGTTTATATACTTTTCCGTCACTTTAGAGACGACTGAAAGGAGACGGAGAGAAATAGGCCTGTAGTTGCTAGGAAGCGCTTTGGATCCTTTATTGGGAACGGGTTGTACTCAAGCAGTTTTCCAGTTACTAGGGAATATGCCTCTATTGTAAGATGTCTGAAACAGACGAGTCAGGACAGGAGCAAATTCTGGTGCGCATTTCTGGAGAATAATTGCTGGGATCTCGTCAAGGCCAGCGGCTTTTCTGGTATTAAGAAAACAGAGCATCTTTCGGAGTCCAGTAGTTTTGAGCGACACCGCCTGAATGTTTGCAACCCTCCATACACCCACTTATTTAATAAGGATATTCAATAGTAGATTGGTGGACTGTAATGTGTAATGTATTCCGTTGGTTAATGTTAAAAGGTAGATGTCATCAAGGAGAGGTTGTTTGAAAATATTTATACGTTTTCCCCTCAACCATAAACTTGGAAAAACAAGTTTGCAGCAAATGAGCGTTAAAAAATATAGAAAAGTAGGTGCCATCGAGGAAAGCTTTTAAAATATATATATAAACAATTTCTTAACTATAAACATTGAAAGACAATGTTGCAGGAAACGAGCATTAAAAACCAATGTTAAAAAGACTATCATCGCAGCCAGCTTTTTTGAATTTATTAAACATTTTCTCATTAACCATAAATTTTGAAATAGAATTTTGCACCAAATGAGCATTAAAAATAAATGCCATCAAAGACAGCTTTTTTAAAAATATTTGGCAATAATAAAAAAAACATTAAAGTTAATTATAATGTGGTTTTGCTGTTAATTAAAAAATAAAACTAATCTTGTCAATGAATTTTTTCATTACAAATATTTTTATAGGAAAATGTCATTGCAATTTAAACTATTAATACCTTCTACAGAAACAATTATTTACCCTTATGTATATTTATTTGTATCTAAATAACTCAAACAATTCAAAATGCAATTAAATAAGTCTCCTATAAAACATAAATTTGAATGTCTACATTAATTACATAATATTTATTTTTTCTATATAGTTTCTGTTATGGGAGGAGCATAAGAAATAAGAACACTCCCATTGGTCTGTCTATGACACTTCACACAGTCAGCCAGACAAATACTGAAAAAATGATCTTTCTGCCTGTAAGGAGTCGATCTAATGTTGTGTCGCGCTAAAGAGTGTTGCGCAGAACCACTGTCGCGCTAATCGACGACCTCGCATCTTTCGTACCTTTTTAGTTTTGAAAATGATATCCGTCATTTTATGCCCGACATTGGGGACTGTTGGTGCTTGAACATTTGGAGGTGGGTTGAGAGTAGAATTGCCGGCGAACAACGAGGCAAAAAGTTCAGCCTTGCCCAGGGCGGTAAGATATGGTGCCTGGTATTTCCGTTCACTTTTTTAATTATTTTATATGGCACAATGAATTTCTTATTTTAAATTGAATCACCATAATATTTTTACACCATTCAACGTGGAATTTTATTCTCTATTGATATTTTATAGCATACCCTATAGCCAAAATGAATATTTACATTCAATGAAAATTTTTACACAAAACATCTACATCACAGAAATAAACATAATGAAATTAAAAAAATATTGAAAAACAAAACTAAAGTAATTGTTCAAAATGTCGCCCATGTTACATAATAATTCTTCTTCGGAGACCTTCAGTCGTTGACCTTTGAATTACTTCATGCGAAAATTGTGAATAGGCTAGTCCTACTTTCTGCTCAAGAGATTCCATTGAGTTACATGATGTTTGGTACACTTTACTCTTTATAACACCCCAAAGATAGAAGTCAAGAGGTGTTAGGTCAGGTGATCATCTTGGAGGCCATTCCCATGGTCGACCTCTCCTAATTCATCTGTCATCAAACAGGCTCAATTTTTTGGTTATAATTCTAGCATAATGTGCCGGAGCATCATTCAATTGGTACTAGCAAGAAAATCTCTTGTTCAGGGGCAGTCATCCAAAAAATCGCTTACTTTTGAATTTAGTCTAGATATTTTTCCAAAGACAAGTTCTCGTTGTAAATGCAGAATGGTAATTTATTGTTCATTAATAAACAAAAAAGGTTCAAACTAAATTTATGTTGATGATTAGTTTCCCGATCTAGATGGGGATTTTGATTTGACCAAAAGTAATTGTTTCTGGAATTGACTATGCATCCCTTGAAAATTAGGCTTTGTCTGTCCAAATAATTCTTTCAAGAAAAAAGTTATCATCAAATATGTCCATTAACTGCGTATAAAATAGTTCCCTTTGTTGGAAATTCTCATCTACAAGGGCTGGCACATTTTGAAATTTATAATTATGGATACTGGCTTTGTTGAGTGTCCGCTGGACTGATTTATATGAAATTCCACTTGCAGCTTCTACTCCTAAAAGACCCTTGACGATCTGCATTAAAATACCTCAGAATATTAATTTTATTTTCTTAATTAAGTGTCACCGGTTTCTGCCTGTTTCGCTCAACTTTAACCTTGCCGTGATTAATAAATATATTCTCTATCTTTCGAAATGTGAGTTTGGTGAGAGGAGTTAAATGAGGATACCTCTTATTAAAAGTTCTCACAGTTTTAATATACTCTCTCTCCTGAAACTTTTAATAACATGGCACACAAAATTTTTTTTTTCGGAAATAAAAAAACTATTTATATATGAATATAAATTTATTTTTAAGTATTACTATGCTTCAATATAATATTGCCTTATTATTGCATTAAAATGATAAGGTAAATAACGTAACTAAATCTTCATGAATATAAAATATAGTTTTTATAACAAAATGATTTTTTTTTATTGCTGCTTTCTTGTCCTACATGTTTTTTATTTAATATTTGTCATCATCCTTTCCAGCCATCCAGTTCTCTATTTCTTCAATGCTGCAAAAAACGAAATTAAATTAATGAAAAAACTCTGCAGTGATGGTTTTCGCACAAACACACACACACACACAGATATATATATATATATATATATATATATATATATATATATATATATATATACAGTGCGCGCCAAATGTATGGACCGGGACTTACAAAATCTAAAGTAAGCGGCCAAAAAAATTGAAATTTGATATGCGCATATGGAACGTATTTTCGCATATTATGACGTGATTTCTAAGTATTTACCCTTTTTATTACAAAATATACAGGGTGTAGGTCGTTTTTAAATGGTAAAAGGGGCAGTAATTTGTTAATTTCTTAAAGTACAATATTTTCTGCTTCTAATAATGTATAACAAGATGGGGGTTGCATAAGAAAAAATTACAGAAAAAAAATTAAATGTGAAGTAAGACACGAATAAGAACTGGACAATAATTATCCGTATTTTCCCCAAATATTTTAACTTTAAAAAAAATTTTTGTTGTCTACAAACATTGGTTGGGATATAAAAATATTAGTTGGGATATAAAAATAAAAAACTAAGTTTTTAAATTTTTCATCGAAACATACATAAATGTAAAAAAACTAAATCGTCTCTAGTTACTTTGAAACAATGGCATCAGATAATTGTTATGCCAAATGTTCGAACTGTTGGCCTTCTGCTGCAAAACAATGGCCTTATCTGTCCATAAAAGAATGCAATGAATTTTTAAAAAAATTTTGCTTGTTGGTATTAATATCATGTATTTCCTTGGAAATTCGATTTTTCAAATCATCAAGATCATTTGGCTTACTTTTGTAAACCTTGGTCTTGAGGTATCCCTACAAGACAAAATCTAACGGAGTTAGATCTGGCGATCTAGCCGGCCACTTCAATGGACCTCTTCCACCAATCCATTGTCGAGGAAAGATATCATTTAATAATTCACGCACATTTCTCGCATAATGTGGTGGTGCACAGTCTTGTTGGAACCAAATTCTTTCGTGAATGTTTCCATTGTTTCCTGGATATAATCTTGCAAGAAATGGTAAAATGTAGTTATTTAGAAGTGCTAAATATCTGGCGTCATTTACATTTCCATCTATGAACAAAGGCCCAACAATATGTTGCTCAATAATGCCACACCAAACATTAACCTTTTGAGGGTGTTGAGTATGACTTTCCCTCATCCAGTGAGGATTATTATCGGACCAATACCTACAGTTTTGGCGATTTACAGTTCCATTTAAACAGAACATTGCCTCATCAGAGAAACAAATTTAATAAATAAACTGGCGATTATTTACACACCTATCCATCATGACACCACAAAATTCTGACCTTCTGTCAAAATCATTATCAGATAATTCCTGCACAAGTAAACTACTATAAGGATGGTTTTTTTTTTGAACACCCTTCGAACCGAAGTTTGCGAGATCTTAAGATCTCGGGCAACTTGCCTAGTTGAGACATGGGGAGATGCTGCAATAGCCAATAGTGTATCTAGCTGTTTCTCCCCAATTGTTGCAGATTTTGGTCTACCTAATTTTGGTTTATTTTTAACAATGCCCGTCTCTTCAAATCTCTGAATAGTTTTGCCCACAGCTCTGCTACTAATAGGGAGTCTTTCGGGATACAATTCATTAAATATCCGACAAACCTCCTCGTGAGGTCTTTGTCTGTATCCATATCCTCGTATAATTAAAATTTGTATTCTCTGCTTTTCACTTAATTGATCCATATCTTATACGACAAATTGAAAAATTACTTCAGAAACACTCAAATATTACTTGACCAATAAAGGCGGAAGCACACGCTGTCAGCTTGACTGTGACAGTTAATTATAATTGTTATTATCTTATTAAGGTAAAAAATATCATTATAAACCATCCTCAGTAAGACAAAAAACGGGACAATGTACAAGCAGATAAGCTTGGAATTTATTAAGACCATTCGACCAGTTCGTATTCGTGTGTTACTTTACTCAATATTACTTGACCAATAAATGCGGAAGCACTCGTTGTCAACTTGACTGTGACAGTAAATTAAATTTTGTATTATCTTATTAAGGTAAAAAAATATCATTTATAAACCATCCTTAGTAAAACAAAAACCGGAACATTGTACAAGCTAATAAGCTTTTAATTTATTAAGACCAGTCGACCAGTTCGTATTCGTGTGTTACTTTAAATTTCATTTCTTTTCTGATATAAAAGACAAAAAACGGGACTATGGACAAAAAGTACAAGCTGATAAGGTTGGAATTTATTAGGATGAGTCGACCAGTTCGTATTCGTGTCTTACTCCACATTTAATTTTTTTTCTGTAATTTTTTCTTATGCAACCCCCATCTTGTTAAACATTGTTAGAAGCAAAATAGATTGTACTTTCAGAAATTAACAATTACTGGCCCTCTTACCATTAAAAAAAATTACCTACACCCTGTATATTCTGTAATAAAAGGGGTAAATACTTAGAAATAACGTCATAATATGCTAAAATACGTCCCATATGCGCCTATCATATAAATAACTTCCTTGATTTTTAATATTTTAGTTTGGAATTGTAGTAATATTTTAAGTTTGAATAAACACACATTAGGTATAAATTTTATCAAAATTGCTCAGCTCTTACTGGGTTTCGATTTTTTTTAAAGTCAGTATATATTTGGTAAGAGTGCAGATCCACAAAAACATTGATAGTGTGACAATGGCTCCTTTGTCTAATTTTAATGCTGCTAAGTTTGAGCAAAATGTAATTCTTTTAATAAACACTTACGTCCTAGGAACTTTTGTTAAATTCATTGCACCATTTTTTGATATGTAGACATCATCTTCAATACGTATGCCGCCAAAATTACGGAATTTCTCTATTTCATCTTTAACCAAATATTGGGATTGCTTTGTATTATTGAAAGCTTGATCAAGCAACTAAAACAAGTAAAATAACATGAGTTCACAATACAAATGATACAGAAAACCATTAAAACAAACATGTTTGGTAAGATTATTTTAAATTAACCCCACAGAGCTCACAAGCGGACTCCCAGTCCGCAGCAAATCATTTTTAACTATAAATCCATATTTCTTTAAAACACGCAGGTGCACCCTGTAGTACCTCTCGCAAATACTACATAGAATGCCAGTACGCAAAATTAGCTCCCTTGAGACGGTAGTGTTTGTTTTATTAGTGATTGCGGACTGTGAGTCCAGCGTGAGTACTTGTGTTACTAATTTTATAGGTTTTATTACTATTTTGTTTTAAATAACATTTTGAAAAGGTAAGACTATCTCTGGTTATATAACTGGATATTTAGTGTAATTTATTTATAGAATGGCTACCTACGAAACAGAACAAGAACACTTGATGAAGTTAATGTAAGAATGCCAACTCCGAGAACAGAGAGGAAGAATTTGATGATGAAGCGGAAGATGGTGAAGAAAATAATTTGAGTATAGTTATGGTTCGGATACAGAGCAAGACTTTTCAGATACAGAACTACATTTGCATGAACCAATACAATCGAGACCTCATTTTATTGGTAAAGACAATGTCACCAAATGGAGAAAGCATGCACCCCCAAGAAATGTTAGAACTAGGTCTGAGAACGGAATCACTCGGTTTCCAGGCCCTAAAGGCGAAATAAAAGATTTTAAAACTGCCTTGGAAATATGGAAATATTTTTTCGAAGATCAAATAATTAAGATTATTGTTGAAAACACCAACAAAAATATTTTGTCTATTCAACAGAAATATTCTCGAATTAGAGATGCCAACTTTATTACTAAATCAGAAATTCAAGCGGTTATTGGATTACTGTACTTTTCTGGGGTTTTGAAAAGTGGTCAATTGAATACCGAAGACCTATGGAAAAGCGATGGCACAGTAGTAGAAATGTTCTGACTGTACATGTCCCCAAGCCAATTTTGGTTTCTTTTGTATCATTTGAGATTTGACGATATTGCAACACGAGAAGAACGAAAAACACTAGACAAACTAGCTACAGTTCGAGATATGTTAGACATATTTGTAGGAAATTGCAAAAGTACATATAAACCATTTTATTATGTGACAGTCGATGAAAAACTCGAAGTTTTTCGCGGCAAGTTTGCTTTTCGACAGTATATGCTGAATAAGCCCAACAAGTACGGCCTCCAGATATTTGCTCTTTGTGATGCGAAACTATTTTTTACTAATAATTTAGAGGTATATGTTTTTTTTCCTCCCTCAGGGCTCGTCCGCGGCTTTGCCGCCCCGATAGCACTGCAGCCCTCAGAAGTATATGTTGGCAAACAACCAGAGGTTGTTGAAAGGGTTTTCAAGTAGACAACTTTCGAGATGGGGTTGTTCAAAGACTTTGCGAACCAATCAGAGGCACAGGAAGGAATGTAGCAATAGACAACTGGTTCACTAGTATAAATCTAGTACAAAATCTAAAAAAGAATTATAGACTGACTTTATTAGGGACGATTAGAAAAAATAAAAGAGAATTGCCTCTAGAATTTACACATCCAACTAAACAACCAAAACAATCATCCATGTTTGCGTTTTGGGATGATTGTACTTTAGTGTCATACATGCCTAAAAAAAAAAAAAAAAAAAAACGTTCTGCTAGTTTCTAGTATGCATCATAATGACCAAATAGATGGAAAGGCGAATAAGCCAGAAATGATTATGTCATATAATGCTACAAAATGTGGTGTCGATACTGTCAACCAACTTTGCTCTGACTACAACTGTGCCAGAAATACCAGAAAATAGACCATGGTTATTTTTTATGCCTTGTTGAATGTATGAGGTATAAATTCATTTGTAATATTTAACATGAACGATCCAAAAACAAAAACGTAAAGAAGACAATTTTTACGACAGCTCTCATTTGAACTTATGAATGACCATCTCAAGTGCTGTGCCACTTTGCCACACATTCCACTGTCTATTTTTTTTTCTACTTAGGGCCTTAAAGGCTGCCTGGCTGTCAGTGGCTATGAGGATCCGCTTGTTGGTGTAGCCCCTCCTCTTGTTCTCCTGCACACAGTGCAGGATGGCGTACATTTCTGCCTGAAACACCGTTGCATGGGCGCCAAGGGAAATACTATGACTTACCCTCGGTCCTTTCCAATAAACACCTGCCCCCGTCTCACGCTCCCCGCCGGATCCGCCCGTGAACCACACGAGCGCGTCCCGTAGTATGCCCGGCTTCTCCTCCCGCCATGCCTCGCAGTTGGGGATTTCCACTGTAAAGTTGTTTTTCCTGCAAATTCGCGGGCTCGCGAAGTCTGACCTCATTTCAAGCATGCTCCTTCACGATCTCCTGAATTTTGCAGTGGCGCCTGAAGCCTGGGTTAACCTTCAGTATACCATTGCAGGCTAGTCTGTATAGTCCTAGCCTGGCCTCCCCCATAATAACTAAGTGTAGGGCGGGCAGATCAAGCAACACCTCCATGGCGGATCTTGGGGTTGAAGACATGGCCCCTGTGATACCTAGGCAAGCCATCCTTTGGATCTTGCCTACTTTTTGTTTGACACTGGATTGTGTCACCTTAGGCCACCAGACTAGTGCCGCGTGAAATGTGACTTTTTAAACCAAGGTAGTTTTGGTGGAAGTGGTTCTAAGTTTTTATAATGTTGACCTTTTCTTGACTTTATACTGTCTCTTCCATTTTTGTCATAAAACATTCCTAACAGATGGAGGTATATCACCTGCAGGGGATTTCAGGTCATTGATGTCTTCTTTTTCAAGGTCTTATTTTGCCATGTTATCAACCTCTGCATTTTGAATAACACCACAATGTGTTGGACTTTTGCTATCGCTGATGATTTGAAGTTTTCATCTCGTAGTTCTGCAGCAAAATTGGCAGCTTAATAAATGACTATAATTCTTTCTGCAGAATAGATGGAGAAGTGTTAATTTAGCCTAATTTTATTTTTATATTGAAGGTCTGGTATATAATACGTGCAAGCTACCCTTGAGCCTTTGTTTAAGCCATCTGTAAATAATTGTAAAGACAGTGAGCAGATTTTATGCATTAGTACATTATTGGTGTGATATATTTATATATAAACATATAAAAATTGAAACTGACCTCGAATGTAGGTTCTGGGGGCCTAGTTCGTGCCCTTTTAAAGGATTTGTTCAAAATTCAAAAGTCGTGATCTTCTCATTAGTGACTTTTTCTCACAAAAATTCACTAATATCACATCACATTGGAGCCACTATTAATGTAAAAACTATTAATGGTACGAGAATATTTAATGCCAGCATTCTATACTACTTTAAACTCTAGCATTACAATGTAGGAACCAAAATGGTCGTTCCGTATTTTAATCCGAATCTTTCTGTCAGTCACTTAAGATATGAATCAATTATTGATTCTACCTCTAGTACTGATGACATTGAGTTTTTGACATAGGAAAGTCGGGTTAATATTGTCAAATGCTCTGGAAACATCACAACATATTTCAACAACATGTTTTCGTTTTTTTAAAGGTCCATGTATATTATGCAGCAGCAGGTGAGCTGTGGCTAAGTCGATCGAAAAAATTTCCCTAAAGCCATACCAATTCTTGTACTGGAAACTGTTTGTGTTGCAAAACTCTAGTACCATATCATATCATTATCTGATCAACCCAAGGTTTGATTTCAGTTTTTTGTTTGGAGTCTTTTCACTTGGCAGTTTAATATTTTGATTTTAAATAGAAAGACATAAAGCTCTAATTACATTTATAATCAAAGTTGGCCATGGAAGCAGTCATATGTTCCCTTATTAAGAGCTGAGTTCACCAGGCGCTAACAGTTGAGTCAAAGCACTGATCTGCTGACTACCCATACATTTCAGCGGTTGGAGACTGATGAATGCACTGTTGACATCAAGCACTAGTCTGTGACGTTTGTCTGTCATTCCGCTTTGACAAATCGGCAACAGTTGAGTTCCAGGAGAAACTCAGCGGAATTGGTGAACGCATACGTTAACACCAGTATTCAACTGTTGGCACAGCGTGAACCCGGCCAATAATGGCATCTTTACCATTAAAAACGTAGAGTATGACAATACTGCATCCGCAAAGAATAATAATTATTCATTAAACAACTTATGTTGTAAAGTACCTGTTACGTGGACAACTTTTAGTATTTATAATTGTTGATATAAATTAAAGTTCTATCTGTATACTTACTGGATCAATAAAATAGCAGCCAGGCTCAATAGTTAAAAACATTCCTTCCTTGAGAATCCTGGCAGTTCTCAGTTTACTAACTCCTGGTTCTGAAGGTCTTAGTGGTTGTCCTTCTAAATAACCACCAACATCATGAACATCTAAACCAATTAAATGACCCAAACCATGTGGCTGGAAAACAGCACCCAATCCATCTTTTAACATGTCGTCAACATTCCCTTTTAAAAGTCCATACGACTTTAGATTTTCTAGTAAAACTTTGTTTGCCAGTTTGTGCATCTCTACCCAACTTACACCAGGCTTTGCAGCATTCAGTACTGCTAAATTAGAATTCAAAACAGCTTGGTAGATTTTCTTTTGACCTTCGGTAAATTTCCCGTTACATGGGTAAGAACATGTGATATCAGCAGCATATCCAAAGTAGTTGGCCCCCATGTCGAATAAACTAAAATATAAAATTCATTCAATTGCATACTGTATCTCTGAAGCGTTAAGTTTTAATCATTACGTTTTTAAATTTACACATTTGAAAAACTAATTGCTTAGACTATATCTTTCTTGTATTAAATGTGTCCTCTGCATAAAGTATATTAGCACTTTTATCACTCAATCAGTCTTCCGTTAATAGTATGGATACAATTTTAGACTGAACATTTTCATTTGAGTAGTGTCCACTTAAATTATTATAAGAATAGGTAAAAAGTAGAAGTTCTAACAATTTTCTTTTACAGATAATAAGAAAAGACACCAACACCGTACACATTAACGCCTATCTGAAAGAAGCAGCCGCGCCAAGGCGGGAGCCCATGCGAACACGCTAATCAGCTCCTGAGCGAACTACAATGAAACTGAGCAACGAAAATATAGGAGACCAAAAACGCCAAGACACCTGGTAGACGTCACTAGGGTAGGAACGCATAATTCTAATTTGCACCCGATTCTTACGTCATTAGTGTTACCAATTGTTTGTGTTTTGCCATTTTAAGAAATGAAAAACCTCCCTGAGATGCTGTTTTATCATAATGCTGGCTGAACTGACCTTTCTGGCCAGCCCGGACATCAATTTGCCTAATTAAAAGCTAAAAGAAGGAAAAATCAACCCTATCATAGATCAAGATCATGTAAGCATATTTTTCCTACTTAAAATACTACTTAAAAATAGTACTTAAAAACCTGTGCACACATCCAGGTGCTGAAGGTTGCGTATCGACTTGTACTTTGGCAAAATCAAATCAAGAAGGAGGTTGCAAAGGTTACGTCTGTGAGGGCTGAAACGAGTAGGTACAAGCATGGGTGAGAGGACACAAGTTGTTATACACCTCCACCAAAGGGCGCACCTAAAGACAGCCTCGTCAGCCTTTGCTGGAATTGATCTAACCTCGCAGATGGTGTCAGAACCGGGCTTGGTAGGGCCCGTGCTATAAAAATAACGTCAGTCTACCAGGCAGCTGCTAGAGTAGACAAATCGACAAGCAGAGACAGCCACTAGAGACTATGCAGCAAAAGAGCGAAACCCTTGCTACAAAAAGAGAAAGAAGCAACATGTTCCAAGCTCTTTACGACGTCGGATATTCTAAAATTATTAGCAGAGCATAGAGCGCCCTGAAGATCTATGACACAATGAAGGGATAATTTTGACCTAGATCAGCGAATCCCTAGGGGGCATAATAAAAGTAAATAGGGGGTGCAAGCATATTGAGAAGAAATGAGCAAAAACCTTTTATTAACAGATTTATTTAATTTACTAAAAGAAAAGCAACAGAATACACTTATATAAGATTGTACCAATACTGCACAATTTATTTAATAATTAACTTATCAATATTAAATTAAAAATAAGATTAATAATCATTAGTGACTCCCTGGGGCTTGTCTTACAGAGCAAAGTTTTTCAAAAGAAGGTTTAATATTAGAAATTGACACTCTAAGCTCTTTTTCTATATTTATCTCAGATCTGCATTTTGTCTTCAAATCAGCCACCGCAGAAAATCCGGTTGAGCAAAGCTAGGATGTTGAAAATGGTAATAGTATACAAAATGCTATTGTTTTTAGTGCAGAAAACTCATCATCTAACCCTGCCTAAAATTTGTGATTTATTCCTAAATTATCTTTTGATTTCACCACTTGCCGTGAACTCTACTGAGCTTTCTTCTTCGGCAGTTTAGAGACCTTCGGGAGTATTCTGAAATGGGTCTCCTATCCCACTCGTAACTTGCTATCAAATTGAAGTCAGCAAGAAAATACTTTTCAAAATTTTTGCCAGCATGGCTAAATGATTTTCAATAGTTACAAAAAGAACTTCCACATGTGGTTCTTCAGCCTTATAAGTTTTAACACATTTATCCACGTTTGCAAACATTTCTAGGTTTTTTTGCTTTACCTTTTTGCAGTTTTCTAGTTTTCTACAAAACGCATTAACTTTATCACTCATATTTTTTTAACTTATTATATCAACAACACACCACGAGGGCTTACAGCCTAAATACTATAGTACCGTGGATGTCGACAAGGAGGAAAGAGGCAACTTGTTAATTCTGGACCTAAAGGTTTGGAGGTTCGGGGGAAAAGGAAAAACATGTGCGGGCAAGGAATTCCACAACTTGCAAGTCCTCGGGACAAAACAGCGGGCATAACAAGATGTTCTATGTCTGATGATCTGGACAGTAAAAGGGTGCATTCGCTCTGTTCCCCTGGTAGATCTGTTGAGGGCAGCAGGTGGAGGAACTATGGAAGAAAGCTCCTCTGAGCAGTGCCTGTGCAGATATCTATAAAAGAGAGAGAGGTCACCAACGGCACGTGGGTGCGCAAGAGATGGCAGCCTTTGGGTGGGGGTAGGGTCACCAATGAGACGTATAGCTCTCTTCTGAATGGAGTCCAGGATAGCGAGTGTAGAAGCGGTAGCAGCACCCCAGATGTGGGAGCAGTATTCGAGGTTTGGTCTTATTTGTGAAGTATATAAGAAATAGAGATTAGCTGGTGAAAAGTATTTGCGAGCCCGGAAGAGGAAACCTAATTTCTTAGCAGCCGCTTCTGCAATTGATGTAACGTGTTGGAGCCAATTGAGATTTCGATCCACAGAAATGCCAACAAGTGAAAAGGACTCATTATTTTGAATAACTTGGTTGTTTATTGTGATGGGTCTAGGGCTGGTGTATCTCTTATGAGAAAGAAAGCAAGACTGTGATTTGGTGGAGTTGAATTGTACAAGATTTCTACTTCCCCAGTCTAATATTTTTTGCAGATCCACGGAGATAGAACCCTCCATGAGTCTGCAATCCTCATCTAATTGGGCTAAAGAGACAGGCTTAGAATATTGTATATTTGAGTGGAGGGTGCTGTCGTCCGCGTAACTGTGAACTGGGTTGGATGTGCTAGAGAGGAAGGTCATTGATGTGGATAAGAAACAAAGTAGGGGCTAAAGCTGAACCTTGAGGAACTCCTGCATTAATTGGATACAGTTTAGAGGAATGGCCATCCACGACAACAGAAATGCTCCGGTTGGAGAGGAAATTTGCTGTCCACATACAGAGTTTTGGTGGTAGGCCATAGGCCGGTAGTTTATTAAGCAACGCTGCGTGCCAGACCTGGTCGAATGCTTTGGATATGTCTAGACTGACAATCTGGGATCCACCGTGTAGTTCCATAGACTTGTTACAAGAATGGGTGACAAGGTAAAGGAGGTCGGCAGTTGATCTGCGCTGACGGAATCCATACTGCCTGTCGTGGATTAGACTGTGTTTTTCAAGAAATTTCAGTAAAGGAGAGAAATAGGCATGTAGTTGCTAGGAAGCGCTTTGGATCCTTTCTTGGGGACGGGTTGTACTCGAGCAGTTTTCCAGTCACTAGGGAATATGCCTCTATTGTAAGATGTCTGAAACGGACGAGCCAGGACAGAAGCAAATTCTGCTGCGCATGTTTTTAGAACAATTGCTGAAATCTTGTCAAGGCAACAGGCTTTCCTGGTATTAAGAGAAGAGAGCATCTTTCGTACCTTTTTAGTTTTGAAAATGATATGTCATTTTATGCGCGACATTGGGGACTGTTGGTGATTGAGCATTTGGAGGTGGGTTGATAGTAGAATTGCCGGCGAACAACGAGGCAAAAAGTTCAGCCTTGCCCAGGGCGGCAGAAACAATTTCATCCCCTGACACAAGAGGTGGGAACGGGCTCTTGCAGAAATTATTCCCAATAGATTTAGCAAGAGTCCAGAAGGGTTTGCTGCCGCTGGAGCTTAAGAGGAGTTTGTTTTTGATGTAGTTATTAAAAGAGTTTTTTGCCTCAGAAAGAATGCTGACATAGCGGTTTGTTGCGTCGCTAAATGCTTGACGGTTTTCTTGACTGGGATTGTGTAGAAGAGTTTTTGAGCTTTGACCTTTTCAAGTCTGGCCTTGTCACAGGATTTAGAGAACCAGGGCTTTTGAGTGGCTGCAGAGGTTTTCTGTGTACGTGGAATAAATAATTCCATGCCAGCTTGGATAATTAATTTCGGTGACGTTTTGTGAGATATCAGAGGGGTCAGGATGAGAGAAGCTGACATATGGCCATGGAAATGAGGAAAAGTAATCTCGCATTTCGTCCCAGTTCGCGGAGTTGTAGTGCCAAACGATACATGGGTGTGATGACTGTGTGACCTCGGGTTACATTGCACAGGAAGCAGTGACCATGCCGTGGTCTGAGCGACCCAGTGGGGCGGTGACTGATATCTTATAGCAGTCAGGATTTGTAGTAAGAAAGAGATCAAATGGATTTGAGTTGTGTGTTGGGATGCGAGGAAAGTAAATAGGTTGCTGAACCATATTGGCTAAAGAATTGCTGACTACAAAAGCCTCCGCTGCTCTTCCTTGTAGATTAGTTCTTGAAGATCCTAGCCATTCCTTATTATGGACATTGAAGTCACCAAGAATAGTGACCTCGGAGGAAGGATAGTTAGATATGCACAATCAACCAAGGGTTGCGGTGCTATCGGGGCGGCAAGGCCGCGGACGAGCCCTGAGGGAACAAAAAAAAAAGGATAGTTAGAAATCAGATGGTCGGTGTTTTCAGAAAGGTAGTCAAAGAGCTGGACAAAGTTGTTGTCACAAGGTGACCAGTAAATGCAACAGATGAATTTAGTTGCAGTCATGAGAGAGAGTTTTATCCATAGTATGTCTTTTCTTCCAGCTTCTAAATTGGGGAGTCTGGTGCAGGGTAGATTGCTGCGGATGTACGCGCACACGCCTCCATGCAATCTAAAGGAAGTAAGGAGCTCATATCCCGGGAAATTAAGGTGATTAGTGGCTGTTTTGGCACTGATTTGAGTTTCAGTGAGGAAGAGGAGTTGGGGCCTAAGTTATTAAATAAATATATTATTTCATTTCTCGAATATGTCGACCAAGTAGCTCAATTTCATTAGAAATAAATCATTTCGAAATTTCTCGGCCTTCGGTCGACTTTCCTCTTCTAGAAAAATGGCAATTTTATCTCTTAGTTCATAAACACATTGTAAAAATGTCTCACGTGATAACCATCCTGCCCCGCAATAAAAACGTACCGCCGAATCTACTGCCCCCATGTCTTTACAAAGTGCAGAAAAGATTCTTGATTTGAGAGGTCTCATTTTTATATAATTTACTATGGTTGCCACCGTCGTTAGCACAATATTCAGACCAGGATTCATTTCTTTGGACGCCAGAGATTCTCTGTGGATCATGCAATGTGTGGAGATACACTGTCAAGTTTTTTTTTGTTTCACAAGTGCTTGTATACTTTGGAATCTTCCAGTCATTGTACAAGCACCATTGGTTCATATTCCGACGCAAATTTTCCACTCTATGTTTGCCTCGTTTAGAAGATCAGTTAGAAATTATGCAAGTGCTGTTGCTTTGAGTTCTATTGGTTTGCAGAATAGTAGTTCTTCTACTGCTGAGATACCATCACAAAAACGAACATAGGCAATTAAATTAGCATCTTTATTGCTATTTGTTGCCTCATTAAGCTGATTTGAAAAAAAATGTCACGAACTCCCCGAAAAGCTGATGCTATACATCGTCAGCTATATCACCAATTCGATAGGCAACAATATTATTTGATAGAGGTATGGACTGCAATTGTTTGGCAAAATTATCTCCAAACGTACTATCTCAATTGCAGCTGGCAGAATAAGCTCTTCACTAATGGTGTGAGGCCCCCCTACACTTAGTTATTATGAGGGAGGCCAGGCTAGGACTATACACACTAGCCTGCAATGGTATACTGAAGATCAACCCAAGCTTTAGGGGCCACTGCAAAATTCAGGAGATCGTGAAGGAGCCCATGCTTGAAATGAGGTCAGACTTCGCGAGCCCGCGAATCTGCAGGGAAACCAACTTTACAGTGGAAATCCCCGACCGCGAGGCATGGCGGGAAGAGACGCTGGGCATATCACGGGACGCGCTTGTCTGGTTCACGGACGGATATGGCGGGGAGCGTGGGACGGGGGCAGGTGTTTATTCGGAAGGACCGAGGGTAAGTCATAGTATTTCCCTCGGAGCCCATGCAACGGTGTTTCAGGCCGAAATGTACGCGGGAGAACAAGAGAAGGGGCTACACCAACAAGCGGATCCTCATAGCCACAGACAGCCAGGCAGCCCTTAAGGCACTAAGTAGCCCACGGGTAAATTCCTGGCTGCTGAGTGAGTGTCGAGACGAGACGAGCGACCTGGCTGGGCAGAATGTGGTGATCCTCATCTGGGTCCGGGTCACTCGGGGGGTCAAAAGCATTGAAGAAGCTGACAGTCTCGCGAAAAGAAGGTCAGCAGAACCATTTATGGGACCAGAACCGGCTCTGGGCGTGACAAAGAGCACTGCCAGGAGAGCCATTAAGTCCTGGGTCAGAAACCAACACAAGGTGTACTGGGCAGACTGTCCAGGGCTCAGACATGGGAAGTCAATAATTGAAGAACCCAGTTCAAAGAGAGCTGTGGAGCTGCTACATCTTAGCAGAGGACAGCTCAGAAACACAACAGGTCTCTTGACGGGACACACTGCCGTAAAGAAACACCTGCATAAAATGGGGCAGTTCGAAGGGGACCTCGCATGCAGACTCTGCGGCGATGGGGAGGAATCAGCCCAGCACATCTTGTGCGAGTGTAAAGCTCTGGACCGCAAAAGACAACTGATCTACGGTCAGTCTAGAACTTCACCCTACCAATCGCTGTGCAGACTAGTTCAAGGCACAGTGATTTTAGAATGGGTGGAGTAAGACTAAGGGTATGCACAATCAACCAAAGGTTGCAGTGCTATCGGGGCGGCAAAGCCGCGGACGAGCCCTAAGAAAAGAAAATGGTGTGAGGCTTGTTAGATCTGCCTATTTGATATGAAACTTTGCAAGAGGCAAGTAAAGCTTATTGTCATTCATAGACAAGGTTTTTTAAATTATTTTAAATGTAATTCGAAGAATTCTCAGGGTTTACTAACGTACTCACTATGCAGCCTTTCCATATGCCGTTTAAGCTTATTAGGTTTTATGCTGTCTGCTGCCAAAACCTTTGAGCAAATGACACAAAGGGGCCTTTCTACTTTATTTACTTCAGCGCTAGTAACCAAAACTTTAAATATTCTTGAGAATATTTTCTTAATTTCTGTTCCAGAACCACTCTCGTCTGTGCACTTGTTGATGCGTCACTATTGTTAGGGTAGAATTGGGATTGAAAATTAGGTTGCAAATACTAAAAGTTTAAGAAACGCTGGCTTAGATGATGCTCAGTCCATTCTCCATATCATACAGTCTGGCTATCTGTGGACTGCTATTAGTTATTGGCGGCTTGTATCATTAGGCAATTGGCAACCAAAATTTTCAAAATATTATTATCTAAGTTACCTTCATGAATCACTTTAATTCGAAACGACTTTCCATACAGATAGTAGGTCAGACAGGAAGAAATAAAATCTTAAGAGAGCTCAGTGAAAAGGTATAACATTTTTAGGTAGCAATTTATTTAGAAAAGATGCCTGCGCTAAAACCAAGGTTTCGCTGGTTCTAGAAAATTTTTCTTCACATCTCTCTATAGATATTATCTCGTCTTGTCTATAATTATTTCTTATTAGAAAAAAATCCAAGTAACGTGTATAAATTACAAATGCAGAATTGGATTCAATGATTATAGAATCCGTTCGAAAACCACTTTTTTCCAAGGGGCTAATATATCTAACAATTGTCAAACAAAAGATAACTATCTTAAAAATTGCTTATTACTAGTATAAAAAGTCTGGACGCAGCAAGTGCATTATGGAAGTGAATTTTCATTAAAATGATTTTAATAGCAAATATGTCTCTCTAATGCAAGCAGGCATCAATCTGGTTACCGGTATAGCATATATAGTAGAAACAATGTACCATATTTTATGGAAATTACTTATTGTTTGACAATATACAAAAATTTTCCGAAAATAAACTTTAAATGTTTCCGAGAAAACTGGTTTTCTAGCCAACAAACCTGAGGTGAATAGCAAATTGAGTTATTGAAATTTGAAGGATTTATGGAAAATTCGCTACCAAAACGCACTTACTGCGTCTCCACATTGTTTCTTACAAATATGCATCATATTTCAATAAAAAAATGCCAAAATTCAATAATATAAGGGTGTTCGAAAAAAACAATTGTAGGGATCACCAACGACTTATGGACCACCCTATGATTGTCAAAATATTTTTATAAGATGCAGCTTAAGACACCCTATAATTAACGTATACAATTTTTTCTCGTAACTTGTATAATAACAATTATACTGAGCTTTACCGTAGAAATGTTTCACCCTGTATATATGTAAACAGATATAAACTGAAAGTAGACCCGGATATGGATTCTAGCGGGCCTAGTTTGCGCTCATTTGAAAAAATCTTTTTTTAATTCAAAAGACGCGGTCTCCTCATTAACGAATTTTTTCTATAAAATTTAGCTACAAATTATAGACCGTTAAACCATAAACTTAAATAAACCTACAGCCAAAGCATCAACTTAACTAAACCTACAGCCAAAGCATTAGAGAAAGGGTCTATTTGAAATGAATTTTCTGTAAATATCTTAGTGAAATGAAGGACAACATCGGCTTAAGCTGAAACTTAAAACTTTATAGAACATACTTCTTACGATATTTCTTTTCACATAAGCCTTATTAGTTTCAGGTTATTTATCTAGAACATGGCAATTTTTACGTTTCGAATCGGGACTCTGAAGTTTTGAGAAGAAAAACTATTATGCTTATAACTTTTTTTCCTTATAATGTAGAGATCCAAATTTTGATACGTGGTTTTTTAATGATATAAACCGGCGTATTAAATTTGGTTGCCATAGCTTTGTTATTTACTGGGATATAAAAAATTTCCGAAAGAAAACACAGCATTTTCCGGGAAAAACAAGCCTGATTTTCCTGGCTAACTAACTTGTCCAAGCGACTTGCGAAAGGAAGGTACTCACCAAATTTTATCACAATCAGTCCATTATTTTTTGAGTGATTGGTGTGACACATAAATATACATATACATATATATATATATATATATATATATATATATATATATATATATATATATATATATATATATATATATATATATATATATATATATATATATATATATATATATATATATATAAAGTCTAAAACTGCGCTCATTTTAAGATTTTTTTTCAAAATTCAAAAGTCGCGATCTCTTCAATAGTAAATGTTTTTTTACGAAAATTCACTAAAACATAAATTTCCTTACCATATATCACCATCCTTTATGATTCGGTTGTTAGGTGCCCCAGCATGTCCATAATGTAAAATAGCAGCATTTGGTCCAGAACCACAAATACAAGTATATGATACATGTCTGCAACCCCCTTTACCATAAGCGTAATTTAGAAACTCTGATTCACAGGTATATTCTGTATATATATATATATATATATATATATATATATATATATATATATATATATATATATATATATATATATATATATATATATATATAAAGTCTAAAACTGCGCTCATTTTAAGATTTTTTTTCAAAATTCAAAAGTCGCGATCTCTTCAGTAGTAAATGTTTTTTTAAGAAAATTCACTAAAACAGATTTCCTTACCATATATCACCATCCTTTATGATTCGGTTGTTAGGTGCCCCAGCATGTCCATAATGTAAAATAGCAGCATTTGGTCCAGAACCACAAATACAAGTATATGATACATGTCTGCAACCCCCTTTACCATAAGCGTAATTTAGAAACTCTGATTCACAGGTATATTCTGGGATTCCTGGTTTCACATAACGCATTACATGTCTGTGGGCTGCTGATGATACTTCCGTTACATACTTCATTACTTCATACTCCAAACTAGTTTTTATTGTACGTCTAAAATGTATATTATTGTTAAATAAAGCATTTGTGGAAAACATAAAGACTACAATTAGAAAAGGCAAAAACACTTAAATGTTAGAAAAATGTTTATAAGAGAGTACGTTTATTTCAAAGTGCAAATAATATCGAGTGATTTCTAATTAATATGATCAAACTGAGAAAATGATGTACTATTTTATGGCGATTAAATATGGTATGGTGTCCATAAAATAATAAGTTAGGAGCTAAACATTCTTATTTCAAAAACAAGCTCTAATTATTTAGGTGTGCTAAACTAAAACAAAAATGGCCATATCGAATTTATAAAGGCACCACCTAGCCTACTGTATTTCACTAGCGACGACCTTTCATTTGATAATCATATCAAGGCACTTCTTTTCATTTACTAGATTACTTTTTAGGTGTCTTTATCGATCAACTGTTAAAATGGAATTTTCACACAGATTATATAAACAGAAAAACCGTTTATAAAGTTAAGCAATTAAAGAACATTTAATCGTGGAAGTGGCTAAAGTGCGTCTATATTTGTATTGTTCAGTCAATCCTAAGCTATGCTATCATAGCCTGGGGAAATGCATACGAGGTACACCAAAGATATGTTAACCTAATACAAAAATGGATCGTCAAGACAATGCTGAATATCAATATTATATCCTACGGTAAAAGTTTTTCAGGATAGCGGTATATTTACCGTGTCAGACCTCTACATATTCTCGGTTCCTAAATTCATGAAAAAATTCCCCATTTATCATTCACCTATTTCTCATTCTATTACAACAGGATCAATTAGCTCAAGCAAAGTAACAGTTCCCTTTAGGTTTTTAAATCTTTCACAGCAAGACGAATAGCTTCGAGGACATTTAGCGAAAGTTGATACTAATCCTTGTACATGTTGTCAATTATTTTTGTGACGAGTTGTCTCTTGTAATTACACTGCAGAGAGTTCATAATTCTCTGATCTAAAGGCTGCAGTACAGACGTGGTATTAGGTGGCAGAAAAACTAGTTTGATGTTCTCCAAACTTGTCAATTGTGAATGTGCGACCCAATTATCCACCACAAGCAAATTTTTTCTATTTTTTCTTTCCAGTTCTCTATCCCATTCTTCTACTTCAGGTTTAAAAATATCGCCAGTCACTCTTGCTTTATTATTAGCAACATATTTCACCGAAAAACTCTTTACATTTTTAAAACATCTTAGTTTTTGTGCTTTGCCAGTAACCAATAGTCTTCGAAAGTCATAACCATCATAATTTACACAAACTAGTACAGTCAGTCGCTCTTTGGATAACTTCTCAACCGCACATTTTTCGTTTTTGAATTTTAGAGTTTTGTCCGGCAACATTTTGTAAAAAAGTCCTGCCTAGACTGCATGAAGACAACATCACATGCCTGATATTCCTCCGATACTTCTCGGGTTATTTAGAAGCTTCCCTCGAAACTTCGCTTCCAAAGAAACTTTTCTTAAATTAATTGAGCATCTTTGGTAACGAGAAATCCAGCTTGTAGAACACTGGAAATTCTCTCCATATCCCATTTCTCTACCAACAGAAACAGCTTACCCCTGGAGAAATAGACCATTTATAGCAATGTTTGCGTACCTCTGATATTTGACCTAATCAAACAATGCTTTGTCCAAGTTCTCGATGTCGGTTGTTTTTAGACTTTTTCTCTTCTTGTGTCGGAACCACTAGTCTGGACAATATCACCCTCGCACTTTAAAATTGTTGATAATGTAGACAATGCAATACCGTACTGCCCACAAACATCACTTCTTTTCGTTCCCGTTTTCACTTGTTTTAATATCATTTTCTCTTCAATGGTAAGGCGTTTTTTTTAAATACGGGACGCGGCCATTGTGTAAACAAGACTCTATTCACCTGCCTCAAACGCGCGGTGATCGAAAACTGCTCGGAATAGGACGGAAGTTTCAAGATTTAAACATAAAAACAAAAAGCCATACAAATGTACAGTTGTAACGAACTAAGAAACGTTGATTTCAAGTGGTGTTGTGTTGTGAGCAATAAAATTTATTGCTCATTAGTGTCATGCCTGTTTAAATGGCCATATTTTTTTAATAGAGAGGTAACGAAATTCACAGAAAGACGAAGCCCTCTTGTTTACTTTCGCACATCTGTGTATCCCAATAAAAATGTGAACGCGTCAGCGCAATAATTACCTCGCTAAAATACAAATTTCCTAAAAAACGTTCTGGTTAAATCAGAAACATTTTAGCATCTTACACAAGTCAATTCAAATCACCAAAATTTGCTCGTTAAATGAGAATTTCGTTAAATCTATTACTCGTTAAACCCAGATTCCGTCAGCGCAGAGCAACTACCGACCTCCTTTCCTTTGTCAACCATTCTTGGAACAAGTCTATGGAACTACACGGTGAATCACAGATTGTCGCTCTAGACATATCCAAAGCATTCGACCAGGTCTGGCACGCAGCGCTGCTTAATAAACTTCCAGCCTATGGCCTACCACCAAAACTCTGTACCTGGACAGCAAACTTCCTCTCCAACCGGAGCATTTCTGTTGTCGTGGATGGCCATTCCTCTAAACTATATCCAATTAATGCAGGAGTTCCTCAAGGTTCAGCTTTAGCCCCTACTTTGTTTCTTCTCCACATTAATTACCTCCTGTCTACCACTTCCAACCTAGTTCACAGTTACGCGGACGACAGCACCCTCCACTAAAATATACAATATTCTAAGCCTGTCTCTTTGGCCCAATTAGATGAGGATCGCAGACTCACGGAGGGTTCTATCTCCGTGGATCTCCAAAAAATATTAGACTGGGGAAGTAGAAATCTTGTACAATTCAACCCCACCAAATCTCAGTCTTGCCTTCTTTTTTATAAAAGATACACCAGCCCTAGAACCATCACAATGAACAAACAAGTTATTCAAAGTAATTAGTCCTTTTCACTTGTTGGCATTTCTGTGGATCGAAATCTCAATTGGAACCAACATGTCACATTAATTGCAGAAGCGGCTGCTAAGAAATTAGGTTTCCCCTTCCGGGCTCGCAAATACTTTTCACCAGCTAATCTCTATACCTTATATACTTCACAAGTAAGGCCAAACCTCGAATACTGCTCCCACATGTGGGGTGCTGCTGCCGCTTCTACACTCGCTATCCTGGACTCCATTCAGAAGAGAGCTATACGTCTCATTGGTGACCCTACCTTCACCCACATGCTGCCATCCCTTGCCCACCGACGTGCCGTTGGTGACCTCTCTCTCTCTTTTATAGATATCTGCACGGGCAGTGCTCAGAACTTTCTTCCATAGTTTCTCCACCTGCTGCCCCCAACAGATCTACTAGGGGAACAGAGCGAATGCACCCTTTTACTGTCCAGGTCACCAGACATAGGACATCTTGTTATGCCCGCTCTTTTGCCCCGAGGACCTCCAAGTTGTGGAATTCCTTGCCGGCGCATGTTTTTCCTACTCCTCCGAACCTCCAAACTTTCAAGACCAGAATTAACAAGTTGCCTCTTTTTCCGTGTCGACACCCACGGTACGATAGTATTTAGGCTGTAAGCCCTCGTGGTGTGTCGTTGAAATAAAAAAAGACACTACTCTATTTAGAAAAACCTAACTATGCCACTAGATTCTACGTAAAAAGTTCTAAAAGGATTCGTTTTCACCTTTTTGACAAGTTGTCAGACAACTTAAATAAAAGGTGTACCCGAAAATGTTATATTTTCAGTATCGCCCTGCTGTGGCTCGAAAACTAAGAGGGCTATGACAATTTTGTTTGCGGCATCTTTCGTTTCACAAAAAAAAAGTTGCTCAGGTTTGCGACAACCGCAATGTTCCATCTTTACTAATAACCGAGCCAACCAGCAATTGCAACCAAGATGGGACACCTGTACATATTCATTGTTTTCTTAAATTGTGTTGTTATATTTGTTCCCTTTGTATAATAAAAAGCGAAACCAGCAACGTATGTGTTAAGCTTGTGAAAATGCAAATTAATTTCTTGACAAATAAGCAGCAACGTATGTGTATTTTTGTAATGAACGCAAAGATTTTTTACAAGGTGTGACCGACTGATGAGGTCTATTAAGATCTAAACCGGTATGTTATCTTATCCTGACCAAAACTCATCTAACAAACACTTTTATTATTTTAACTTTTTCAAATTAACTTAAACATAATGTGTAAAGAACAAATATATAAAAAATACTTACAAATCAGCGATTTCTGGAAACAGAGTCACATTATCAACTGTAAACCTGTAAAAGAAAATTAAAAAAATATTTTATTATAAGTTTTTTCTTGTAACATAGAAATCTAAATTTTGGTGTATAGTTTTCTTTTTATATCGTAAACCTACCTACCAAATTTGGTTATCATAGGTTTTTTAGTTTTTGAGATAATTTTTTTTCCGAATGAAAACACAAAATTTTCCCGGAAAACCTCGTCCTCCGATTTTCCTGACTAACGAACTTATCCAAGCCATTTACAAAAGGAAGGTACATGCCAAATTTTATCAAAATCGTGTGATCCCTTTAAAAACAGAGAATACAAGAAGACTAACAATGTTTTTAGGACTCTATTTCCGAACTTGTATATGTATCCTGTGTTTTCGTATGTCTGCAACTTAGACTTTTGAAGTCCAGTAGGCGTTGGTATAAATGTGAATAGCATTTGTTTTTGTTTTCAAATATTTATTTTCTGTTATACCTAGAAAAAAGGGAAAAGATATATCAAGATGAAAACTTACGGAAACCCTGGCCTAATTACGTCCGTAGCAATCTACCCTGCACCAGACTCCCCAATTTAGAAAGAAAAGACATACTTAGGATGAAACTCTCTCTCTCTCTCTCAGGGCTGCAACTAAATCCATCTGTTGCATTTACCGGCCACCTTCTGACAACAACTTTGTCCAGCTCTGCGACTACCTTTCTGAAGAAACCGACCATCTGATTTCTGAATATCCTTCCTCCGAGGTCACTGTTCTTGGTGACTTCAATGTCCATAATAAGAAATGACCAGGATCTTCAAAAACCGATCCACAAGGGAGAGCAGCGGATGCCTTTGCAGTCAGCAATTCTTTAGCCAATATTGTTCAACAACCTACTTACTTTCCTCGCATCCCAACACACAGCTCAAATCCCTTGGATCTCCTTCTTACTACAAAACCTGAACGCTATAAGACATCAGTCACCGCCCCCTCCTTACTCGCTCAGACCACGACATGGTCACTACTTCCTGCGCAATGCAACCCGAGGTCACACAGTCATCACACTCACGTATCATTTGGCACTACAACTCCGCGAACTGGGACGAAATGCGGGATTACTTCTCCTCATTTCCATGGGCGTCTGTCTGCTTCTCTCATCCCTTTGATATATCACAAAACGTCACCGAAATTATCCAAGCTGGCATGGAATTATTTATTCCAAGTACACAGGAAACCTCTTCAGCCACTCAAAAGCCCTGGTTCTCTAAATCCTGTGACAAGGCCAGACTTGAAAAGGTCAAAGCTCACAAAACGCTTCTACACAATCCCAGTCATGAAAACCGTCAAGCGTTTAACAACGCAAGAAACAGCTATGTCCGCATTTTTCTGTGGCAAAAAACTCGTTTAATAACCACATCAAAAACAAAGTCCTCTCAAGCTCCAACCGCAACAAACCCTTTTGGACTATTTCTAAATCTATTGGGAATAATTTCTGCAAGAGCACGTTCCCACTTCTTGTTTCAGGGGATTAAATTGTTTCTACCGCCCTGGGCAAGGCTGAACTTTTTGCCTCGTTGTTCGCCGGCAATTCTACTCTCAACCCACCTCCAGGCATATTCCCTAGTAGCTGTAAAACTGCTAGAGTACAACTCGTCCCTAAGAAAGGATCCAAAGTGCTTCCTAGCAACTACAGAGCTATTTCTCTCCTTTCACTCGTCTCTAAAGTGATAGAAAAGTATATAAACACCGCATTATTAAATTTTGTTGAAAAACACAGTCTAATCCACGACAGGCAGTATGGATTTCGTCAGCGCAGATCAGCTGCCGACCTCCTTTCTTTTGTCACCCAATTTTGGAACAAGTCTATGGAACTACACGGTGAATCCCTGATTGTCGCTCTACACATATCCAAAGCATTCGACCAGGTCTGGCACGCAGCAGTGCTTAATAAACTTCCGGTCTATGGCCTACCATCAAAACTCTGTACCTGTCCTCTCTAACCGGAGCATTTATGTTGTCGTGGATGGACATTCCTCTAAACTGTATCCAACTAATGCAGGAGTCCCTCAAGGTTCCCCTACTTTGTTTCTTCTCCACATCAATGACCTCCTCTCTAGCACATCCAACCCAGTTCAAATTTACGCGGACGACAGCACCCCCACTCAAATATACAATATTCTAAGCTTGTCTCTTTAGCCCAATTAGATGAGGAATGCAGACTCATGGAGGGTACTGTCTCTGTGGATCTCCAAAAAATATTAGACTGGGGAAGTAGAAATCTTGTAAAATTCAACTCCAACAAATCTAAGTCTTGCTTTCTATCTTATAAGATATACACCAGCCCTAGATGCATCACAATGAACAACAAGTTATTCAAAGTAATGAGTACTTTTCACTTGTTGGCATTTCTGTGGATCGAAATCTCAATTGGCACCAACATGTCACATCAATTGCAGAAGCGGCTGCTAAGAAATTAGGTTTCCTCTACCGGGCTCGCAAATACTTTTCACCAGCTAATCTCTATACCTTATATACTTCACAAATAAGGCCAAACCTCGAATACTGCTCCTACATCTGGGGTGCCGCTGCCGCCTCTACAATCGCTATCCTGAACTCCATTCAGAAGAGAGCTATACGTCTCATCGATGACCCTACCCTCACCCAAAGGCTGCCATCCATTGCCCACCGACGAGCCGTTGGTGACCTCTCTCTCTCTCTTTTATAGATATCTGCACGGGCACTGCTCAGAGAAGCTTTCATCCATAGTTCCTCCACTTGCTGCCCCCAACAGATCTACCAGGGGAACAGAGCGAACGCACCCTTTTACTGTCCAGGTCACCAGACATAGAACATCTTGTTATACCTGCTCTTTTGTCCCGAGGACTTCCAAGTTGTGCAATTCCTTGCCGGCACAGGCTGCCATCCTTTGCCCAACGACGTGCTGTTGGTGACCTCTCTCTCTCTTTTATAGATATCTGCACGGGCACTGCTCAGAAGAGGAACTACCACCTCGGCAAGATGTTTTTCCTTCTCCTCCGAACCTCCAAACCTTCAAGTCCAGAATTAACAAGTTGCCTCTTTCCTCATTGTCGACACCGACGGTACGATAGTGTTTAGGCTGTAAACCCTCGTGGTGTGTTGTTGAAATATATTAAAAAATTTATTAATAATACTTACTGAGTTACTCCGTCAAAATAGGCTGATTTGGCTGTTAGATCGCTATCAGTGTTGAGCCCCGACTGTAAATATAAAATTACATAACAAACATTAAAATGCAGTAAAGAATCAGAAAAACGTTAATTACAAAAGAGAAATAATTCAAATTATATTTTATTAATAATTCTGAAAATAAAAATTATAAAATGTTTATTAAATAGAGCCATATATTGTAAGTACTTACCAAAGTTAAAACAACATCAGGTTTTAGGATTTTAAGTACAGAGGCCATCTGGAACAAAATTAAACGGAATGTATTATCAGGCGTATATCAAAATGTATTGAGGTTAACAGTGGCCATTATGAACAGTTGTCGATCAGTATTTAAGTAATAGATAATTTATTTTCCTAATAATAGAAGTTCTAGGGATCCTAATTCGCGCTCATTTAAAAAAAAGATCAAAATTCAATTCATCTCCACACTAGCGAATTTTTTCTACAAAAATTCGCTAATAAACTATATAGCTGTATTTTTAACAGGGTTTTTCTTCCAAAAATCTCTAGTTTTAATGGACAATTTTAGCCTACAAATCTATTTATTTGCTTGCATAATACATAATCAATTCTCTGACGTAAACGGTATATTAATTCTAATATATTTCGCGTCCTTACATACTGAGCTCATTATATTTATTTACTCTGTACTTTTCGAAGAGATACAAACAAGTTAACGACTACAAACGATATGCATCTACCTTGTTCTTGTTTACGCGAACAGTTTTCACTGGACGCAGTAAGTGCGTTATGGTAGTGAATTTTCATAAAAATGTTGTTAATAGCAATGATCTTTTTTCAATCAAAGCAAACATCCAATTTGGTCACCAGTATGACGTATATAGTGGAAACGATCTACCATATTTTCTCAAAATAAGTTTATTGTTTGAAAATGTACAACAATTTTCCGACAATAGACTTTAAATGTTCCCGAAAAAACTGGTCTGATTTTCCTGGTCAACGAACTTCAAGCTATTTACCCACCTACCAAGATATAATTATTCACAAAAAGCTTTCCGACAAAACTTTCATGAAAATTTGCAAACAATTATTTCACGAAAATACGAAAAAAATATTTTTATAATAACTTATTAAACATTTATTATTAATTACGAAAATTTTACAATGATTTCTACAGAAACACAAAAAAATTGTATACGGGCCCACGATTTTTTTTCACGAATAATCTAAAGGAAAACCCTCTGAATGCGTCATTTTAATGGGACTTTACTATATATTGGTAAAAACGTCGTATCATAATTTTTTATATGTCAAAAATGTGAAACAATTGAAGTAACTCGAAAACCCTAAACGCTATCCAATTTTTATTCACAAACATGCATTATAATTAGTGATGGGAAAAACGCTTATTTTCTGTTAATAGTTGAAGCCGTTAACGTTATTTAATAATAACCGTTGAAAATAACGGCTTCAGTTATTTTAAACTGGATAGTCGATCGATAGTATCCTACATTCCCAAAGCTGTGAGCGAGATCGAGCACACTAGTATAAATGCATTGTATTTTTACCCCGTTATTTCACGTAGTGTATAAATCTCAAATTTTGTCGATATGAAAAGGAAACAAAGGGTTAGGAAATTATAATAAGCGTGTCGTAAATCTTTTGCCACTCTGAAGTGAAACTTTTAGAAATCAGAAAGGAGTCTTATATTAGTATTTACTTAGATGTTTTAGGAATTATAAACTAGTCATTTCTAACAAATTTATTTTATGAGGGGTCTTTACGTAAATGTCAATGCCACAGCAAGAATCAATAAATATCATTATTTATCACGTCTTGGGACGTTAGACGTTAGAACTTTTATTGCTACACAGGGAGTGACTCTAAGAACTCCATAACCTAACGCAGCTCATAAAATTTCGGTAAAGAAATTTGCCTTTATTCTGTACATATGGTTTGTTATTACATTATGCTTTTATTCTTTCTTAGAAAGATCTCTATCTCTAGTTACATTTTCGGTTCACTGGTCATCTTTATCAGTCCACTTTTAAAAACTGTGCAAACAACAGCCAACAGTATTAAAAATTGAGTTTAAAAAAATTGGAAGATATATAGTATTTTAATATTCGTTGTTTTAAAATTAATTTCAAAAAATTCAAAGGGCTGTAACTTGGAGGAGAAGGGGTTTCAAGAAAAACTTAATAAAAAGACACCCCTTATTTTTCTCCAAAGAATCACCCTGTAAAATTTTTCGCATCAATTTGGAAACACCTGTATATATATATATATATATATATATATATATATATATATATATATATATATATATATATATATATATATATATATATATATATATATATATTCATTTAATTTTTTATATTTAAATGTATATAGATATTAAAAAATGTATCATTATATTTTTTATCAATTTGATAACTATTATCAGACAAACGAAAATGACGTGTTAACTGTTTTCTTAGGTAATGTATATAAATTTAAATAAATAAGTACTTTAATTTCACGTGAAATAACCCTATTTTGCGTTGTCTATAGTGAAAGAAATAACACGTTTTTACATAAATTCATCTTTTCACCCAACATTTTTTATTATTAAATATTTGGCTTTACATACTAGTGGGAAACTCAACTGTTTGAAAAATAACAGCTTTTCAGTTTAACAGAATAACTATGTGTAGTAGTGTCCGTATGCCGTATCCCCATCAACAACCGGTTAAAGTTAAAATTAAAATTAAACCGTATTATTGTACCGAAGATCGTACGTCCCTAAAGCTGTGAGCGAGAGCGAGCATTCCCAATCTCAAGGCTATTCATCCCGTTAAATGGTTAAATAACAGTTGCCGATGAAAACCGATGTTTATTCATCGAACCTAGTTGCAGTAGAACTGAAACAGACACGACTCCGAATTCTAGGTTAGTGTAAAAATGCGTTACTTTTCAAGTCGTTATTTTTATAAATCCATAACTGGTGGTTACCGTTACGGCTCGGTAACCGTTTAAAAATAGCTGACAGTTAAATAACGACCCATCACTAATTATAATTCGATGAGAAATGCAAAAATTCAATAATACAAGAGGTGTATTTGTATCACCAACGACTTGCGGGCCACCGTGTGATTCTCGAAATAATTTTGTAAGATGCAGCTAGGCACCCTATAATTAACGTTACAATTTTTTCTAGTAACCGCAATATTGAGCTTTGCCGTAGAAATTCGTTATCCTGTATATATGTTAACAGATAACAACTGGAACTAACATTGCCTATGCAATCTAGGGGTCCTAGTTCACGCTCATTTGAAGAAATCTATTCAAAATCCAAGTCGCGGTCGCGGCATTAGCGAATTTTTTTTACGAAAATTCACTAAAAATTACAGTGTTAAACCATACTAGCGGACCTGTACAGTGGTCGAAATTCGACCGCAATTCATTTAATTTTTAAGTTTGAACGTTCTTGATGTTCTTTTGTCATATTATACCTCTATAATCTCAGTGCTTTGTGTTTTACACTTCACGTAATAATTAACGGTCAGCTCAGACCGGGGAATCCAACTGTCTAATTAAAACAAAGCATTGCTTAGTCTATTTGTAACACATATTGTACATACTATTACGTTCTACGAGGTTCTGGATTCGTTGACTAACAAAACACAGCTTTTCAAACTACTAATTTATGTTGAGCAACTATTTTCCAACACCAGTATCAACTAAAATATTTATCTCTATTATTAAATGTCCATAGAACTATACTCCACTATTCGCCTTCTATGATCGGTTCTTAAACACCAACACTTACTGCTAACTCGCTTAATACTCTATGATCACTATTCTACACCACACCGACTTAATACTGAACTGACTTACTCTGCGCACCGCTCGTCTATTTATACCGCCCATAAAGATTCTAGACCGTCTACACTTTTCTATACCTGTCACTTCTGGTCCCTTCTAGAAATACAATTCCAGAGTGTTCGCTCTTACCAACACACTTTATAATTGACATCTGACCATAGAATAAACAAAGTCCATAAACTTAATTCACATAGACAAATGTGACACTGCCCCCCTCTTATATTCGATCGTCCCGACTTTGTTTTTGATGTGGTTACTAAACGAGTTTTTTTGCCTCAGAAAGAATGCGGATATAGCGGTTTCTTGCGTCGTTAAATGCTTGACGGTTTTCTTGACTGGGATTGTGTAGAAGCGTTTTGTGAGCTTTGACCTTTTCAAGTCTGGCCTTGTCACAGGATTTAGAGAACCAGCTTTTGAGTGGCTGAAGAGGTTTTCTGTGTACGTGTAATAAATAATTCCATGCTAGCTTGGATAATTTCGATGACGATTTGTGTTATATCAGAGGGGTCAGGATGAGATAAGCAGATAGACGTCCATGGAAATGAAGAAAAGTAATCCCGCATTTCGTCCCAGTTCACCGAGTTGTAGTGCCAAACGATACGTGGGTGTGATGACTGTGTGACCTCGGGTTGCATTGCGCAGGAAGCAGTGACCATGTCGTGGTCTGAGCGACCAAAGGGGGCGGTGACTGATGTCTTATAGCATTCAGGTTTTGTAGTAAGGAAATCCAAGGGATTTGAGCTGTGTGTTGGGATGCCAGGAAAGTAAGTAGGTTGCTGAACCATATTGGCTAAAGAATTGCTGACTGCAAAGGCCTCCGCTGCTCTTCCTTGTGGATCGGTTTTTGAAGATCCTAGCCATTCCTTATTATGGACATTGAAGTCATCAAAAATAGTGACCTCGGAGGAAGGATATTTAGACATCAGATGGTCGTTTTTTTCAGAATGGTAGTCGAAGAGCTGGACAAAGTTGTTGTCAGAAGGTGACCGGTAAATGCAACAGATGAATTTAGTTGCAGCCCTGAGAGAGTTTCATCCAAAGTATGTTTTTTCTTCCAGCTTCTAAATTGGGGAGTCTGTTGCAGGGTAGATTGCTACGGACGTATGCGCACACGCCTCCACGCAATCTAAAGGAAGTAAGGAGCTCATACCCCGGGAAATTTAGGTGATTAGTGGCTGTTTTGACACTGATTTGGGTTTCGGTGAGGAAGAGGATTTGGGGCCTATTAGCCTGGAGGAAATGGTGGACGGAGTTCAAGTTAGAATTTAGACCACATATATTCGAGAAGGATATGTTAAATCTAGATGCCGGCGCCCCCTGCATACCCCTCTACTGGAGATCCGAATGGAGGGGTATTTTATCTCCGGAATATTTTGTACCACGAGGATCCATCATAATTTTTGTTTATAAGGGGAAACCGACTCATACACCAGAACCGGAAACGTCCGTTGGGACTTCACTGGCCCCTTGATGTAAGGGGTGGTACCTCCGCGGGCGTGAAAAAAATCCTTTACTATCACGGAAAGGAAAATTCCACTACCACCTGGTTTCGCCTCTTACGGCATCTTGAGGGGTGATCATTATTCTCACGCGTAAATATGACGCAAGAGACAAAATCGGTTGTTGAATTTTTCAAAGTGTCACTATCGAAGTGATAGAAGAATCCGTTAATGTCTACACTACATATAACCAGAAACGGAAACGTCCGTTGGGACTTTGGTAGTGGATCAAGATCACGATCGAAGTCTAAGAGCAAGTCAAAATCCAAGTCAAGATCGAGGTCTCGGCCAAGTTTAAAATCAGGATCACGTTCCAGATCAAGATCAAAATCTGGTTCTAGGTCACGATCAAGAACAAAATCCAAATCGAGGTCAAGATCCAAATCTGGGTCCAAGTTGAGATCAAGGTCAAAATCAAAGTCTGGGTTCAGATCAAGGTCAAAATAGAAGTCGAGGTCCAGATCAAGGTCAAAATCAAAGCCAAGATCCAGATCAAGGTCGAAATCAAAGTCGAGGTCCAGATCAAGATCGATATCAAAGTCTAGTTCCAGATCAAGATCTAAATCAAAGTCAAGATCCGGATCAAGGTCGAAATCAAAGTCGAGGTCCAGATCAAGATCGAAATCAAAGTCAAGGTCCAGATCAAGGTCAAAATCTAAGTCAAGATCAAGGTCCAAATAAAGTCGAGATCTAGGTCAAAATCTATAAAAGTTGATGTAAGGGATAGTGCCTCCTCGGGCGTGAAAAAAATCCTTTACTATCACGTAAAGGAAAAGTCCACTACCACCTTCCAACGTGTTTAAATTAAAAGTATCACTTTTAGTGACAGGCCGTACTTATAGTGTAAAATTCTTATGAAAATTCACTATTATAACGCACCGAAATTTTTTGGTTTTAAATTATATAAAACATCATATCCTTAACCCTTAGAAATCATTTGTGTTAGCCGGTAGCTTTCTACGTCCCACGCTAACTGTGTTAGTCTCCATGGTTAATTGCGTACCTTGAAAACAATTATAATTTAGTAAGAAAATAAAAGCCTGTTGAGATTAATGGACGTTAAATTGTAATGACATAGTCTGGAATTATCCGGAGATACTTTTAGAGAAACAATGTGACGTCCACAAGGATTTAATTGAATGCAGATTAAATTTTAAGCGTAAATATAATAACAAGAAAATTACATGTCATCTAATATGAATGCGAAATACGCTAGACAGCTTCATAATGAATATAGGACGCGACGCTGACGTCATACTATTTTTTTCTTGTCGTTTAATCATCACAGTTTTTACACTTCACCGCAGAAAGAGTTTTATAGGTCACATAATCAACATATTAGCGATTTATATTTTCATTTCCTACAACAATAGAGTAGGATAAAGGTCCCCTATACAGGTGTCCCACGTAGCCCTTCCATTAACCGTTTCTGAAGTACGGCTCACAATTGAATTATGAGAATTCACGCACGTGGGTTTCTCAAAATTTCCAGTTCACTGAAAATATTGACGTTAATATGGGACTTCCGGTTATGCCGGAAATGAAATATGGTGTTTTTTATTACGGATCTAGATTGCTCATCAAATTTTATGATAGGTTTTACTAACATGTTATGTCATTTTTCTCAACAATTTTCGAGATATTTGACTTTTTTCAAAAATTTCTTAAAAAAACATTGTCACATTTACACACCTGTATCTCTCTTACTTTTCAACCTTGAAATTTTAAAATGCAAATTCTAAAATACCACAGAATATTTAGAATTTACTAAAGCTAGTACAAGTTAGACAGGGTGTCCGAAATAGACCCGTCAATCGTGACGACTTTAAAACCTAATAACTCTCTTATTTTAAATAGAACACCATATATTTTATAACGTTAGTTCATGTACTTTTTATTGTTCTTTTGATTGGTATCAGCATTCTCTATACCTAAGTCCCATCGATTTGAAGATATTTAAACATTATTTGCGATAAGAAATAATTATTAGTCAGTAAAATACGACGACTTTTGAATACAACTTTTATTTACGAGGAGTATAATCGAACTATTAACACGAGATGTCGTGTGGTTGCAAAGAGATTTCCACATAAACACAGATCAACTCGCTACATAATCAGAATACCACTAAAAAATTTCCAAGAATGGAGTGTTTCGTCCCAAATTTCATAACAGTAAAGCATTATTAGGGAACGAAGAGATTTGTGTGTTATCACTTCACAATAAATGTTCAAAATTTGCAACGTTCACTTCGAGGCATATTTGCGATAAGAAATAATTATCAGTCAGTTTATCAAGTCGTCTAGGAGATGAAAATTTTAAACGTCATCTTCCGACAGTAAACTTAATGGTTGTACTGTAAAGCACGTTTGTCAATTGTGTTTTAATAAAAGAGAGTATTTTCGACAATAATGGCACACTTCAATTACTCAAACGATGACTTTTTGAATTTAATTATTATTTACGGGGAGTGTAATCCAATTGTTAGCAGAACATGTCGTGTGTTTGCAGAGAGATTTCCAGATGGACATAAATAATAATAATAATAATAATCTATTCGTCATTAAATTTTATAGTGCATTTTACAAGAAGCTTCAGCTTGTGGATGTATTCAGGGTGTCCCATGACCTTCCATTAGCCGTTTCTGGAGTGCTCACAATTCAAATTTCATAAGAGTTAAGCATTATTAGGGAACAAAGAAATTTGTGTGTTATCACTTCACAATAAATGTTCTAAATTTGCACCGTTCACTTCGAGCCATTTGATGGCTCTTTTAATGATGGTACCCGTGGCTCGAGAAAGGTAATCTTGCTCGATTGCGTTGAAGGCGTCTAATACTCTAGCTATCATATCTTTTTTGTAGTAGGTGGTTCCTGTTAAATTTTGTTCTTAATGCACGCCCAGATACTAACATCTAGTGGAGTCAAGTCTAGTAAGCGGGCCGGTCAACGATGAAGACCACCGTCAGCACAATAAGACAATAAATGTTCGAAATTTGCAACGTTCACTTCGAGGCATATTTGCGATAAGAAATAATTATCAGTCAGTTTATCAGGTTGCCTAGGAGATGAAAATTTTAAACGTCTTCTTCAGAGAGTAAACTTAATGGTTGTACTGTAAAGTACGTTTGTCAATTGTATTTTAATAAAAGAGATTATTTTTCACAATAATGGCACACTTCAATTACTCAAACGATGACTTTTTGAATTT
Source organism: Tillus elongatus (assembly GCA_964006375.1). NCBI lineage: Eukaryota > Metazoa > Arthropoda > Insecta > Coleoptera > Cleridae > Tillus > Tillus elongatus. Next base: position 114,972,966 of record OZ023269.1, on the reverse strand, counting down.
AATTATCATTTACGGGGAGAGTAATCGAATCGTCAGCAGAACATGTCGTGTGTTTGCAGAGAGATTTCCAGATAGACATAGACCAACTCCTGACATGATCAGAAGACTATTGAAAAATTGTTCTGAGAATGGAACGTTTCGTTCAGAAGGTAATTTAAAAAAAAACGCTATTGGACAATGAAGAGACACAAATAAATGTTTTGGCATTTTTTACTGCTTATCCGCGTCAATCAGAGACTTCAGTAGAAATTTTCACTTTCAAGAGAAACTAATCACAGAATTTTAAAAATTGACAAATGAACACCATTTAGAACCTGAGGACTTTTCCCGGCGTGGAAAATTCTGCAAATGGTATCTTTTGAAACTCAAGAAACTTATATGGTGCGATGAGTCAAAATTTTCAAAGAGGGGCATGTTCAATCGCCACAACAGTCAGTATTGGCAGTAAAATACAACAGAATTTTTGCCCTTAACATTTATGAGAACATAACAGGTTGGTACCAATAATATTAAGCAATACTAAATTTTATTTGCGTATTAGTACATTATGTTATTCAAATATTTATTAGACTCACTGAAACTAAATTTGAAAATATGACCCTTTTATTCATATCAGTAATAATGGTAAGATTAAAAATAAAGAAGGTAAGAACGAATTCTAAACGTGCAGTATTCACAGGTCCTGGATATTGTCGCATTTTGCAGCAAGTAATAATACCAGCGCTGAACTTCTTGCATGAACACGAAGCTGCAGAAGTTTGGTATCAACAAGATGGAGCTCCACCACACAACTCACAGATAGTAAGCGACCTACCACAGGAAACATTTGAAGACAGATGGATAGCTGACGGTTGTCCTCATCGTTGGCCGGTCCGCTCACCAGACTTGACTCCACTAGATGTTAGTATCTGGGCGTGCATTAAGAACAAAGTTTACCAGGAACCACCTACTACAACGAAACACTCCATTCTTAGAAATTTTTTAGTAGTATTCTGATCATGTAACGAGTTTATCTGTGTTTATGTGGAAATCTCCTTGCAACCACACGACATCTTGTGTTAATAATTTGATTATATTCCTCGTAAATAAAAGTTATATTCAAAAGTCGTCGTATATTTTCTTATGTCGGAAGATGACGTTTAAAATTTTTATCTCATAGGCAACCTGATAAACTGACTAATAATTAACTCTTATCGCAAATAATGTTTAAATATCTTCAAATCAGTGGGACTTAGGTATAGCGAATGCTGATACCAATGGAAAAAACAATAAAAAGTACATGAACTAACGTTATAAAGTATAGGGTGTTCTATTTAAAATAAGAGAGTTATTAGGCTGTAAAGTTGTCACGATTGACCGGTCTATTCAGGACACCCTGTCTAACTTGTACTAGCTTTAGTAAATTCCAAATATTTTGTGGCATTTCAGAATCTGCATTTTAAAATTACAACTCTTCAGGTTGAAAAGTAAGAGAGATACAGGTGTAAATGTGACAATGTTTTTTAAGAAATTTTTGAAAAAAGGCAAATACCTCGAAAATGGTTGAGAAAAATGTCATTATATGTTGGTAAAACCCACCATAGCGGACATAGCGGTTTCTTGCGTCGTGAAATGCCTGACGGTTTTTTTTTTTTGACTGGGATTATGTAGAAGCATTTTGTGAGCTTTGACCTTTTCAAGTCTGGCCTTGTCACAGGATTTAGAGAACCAGGGCTTGCGAGTGGCTGAAGAGGTTTTCTGTGTACGTGGAATAAATAATTCCATGCCAGCTTGGATAGTTTGGGTGACGTTTTGTGAGATATTAGAGAGGTCAGAATGAGAGAAGCAGGCAGATGCCCATGGAAGCGAGGAAAAATAATCCCGCATTTCGTCCCAGTTCGCGGAGTTGTAGTGCCAAACGATACGTGGGTGTGATGACTGTGTGACCTCGGATTGCATTGCGCAGGAAGCAGTGACCATGCCGTGGTCTGAGCGACCAAGGGGGGCGGTGGCTGATATCTTATAGCATTCAGGTTTTGTAGTAAGAAGGAGATCCAAGGGATTTGAGCTGTGTGTTGGGATGCGAGGAAAGTAAGTAGGTTGCTGAACCATATTGGCTAAAGAATTGCTGACTGCAAAGGCCTCCGCTGCTCTCCCTTGTGGATTGGTTTTTGAAGATCCTAGCTATTCCTTATTATGGCCATTGAAGTCACCAAAAAGAGTGACTTCGGAGGGAGGATATTTAGAAATCAGATGGTCGGTTTTTTCAGAAAGGTAGTCGAAGAACTGGACATAGTTGTTGTCAGAAGGTGACCTGTAAATGCAACAGATGAATTTATTTGCAGCCCTGAGAGAGAGTTTCATCCAAAGTATGTATTTTCTTCCAGCTTCTAAATTGGGGAGTATGGTACAGGGTAGATTGCTACGGACGTATGCGCACACGTCTCCATGCAATCTAAAGGAAGTAAGGAGCTCATACCCCGGGAAATTAAGGTGATTAGTGGCTGTTTTGGCACTGATTTGGGTTTCGGTGAGGAAGAGGAGTTGGGGCCTATTAGCCTGGAGGAAATGGCGGACACAGTTGAGGTTAGAATTTAGGCCACATATATTCGAGAAGGATATGTTAAATATTGATGCCGGCGCCCCCTGTACACCACTCTCCCGGAGATCCGAAATCCGGAATCTCTTGTACATGGAGGAGCCATCATCATGTTTGTTTATAAGGGAAACCGACTCATACACCAGAACCGGAAACGTCCGGTTGGGACTTCACCGGCCCCTTGATGTATGGGGTGGTACCTCCTCGGGCGTGAAAAAATCATTTACTATCACGCAAAGGAAAAGTCCACTACCACCTGCTTGACTTAGTCGCCTCGTACGACATGCAGGAGTTACCTTGGGTGTATTCTTTTAGTCAGTCCCCGGACCCATAGAAGCTAGTATGTTTTAACCGTTATTTGTATTACTTTTTGTTCTGCAGTATAGATCAATCTACGCATGGCAACTAACTACAATTCGTGTCTTCCAGATTTTATTTTTGATTTGGAAAAGACTCCAAATTTTGTGAACCAAATTAATTAAAATTCACAAGAGATTTATTTACACCATTTATAGCCTCATATAAAGTCTCATTCCAGTTACTCTAATACTTTCAAAGATATAGCGCATCCAAAAATATTTTTGTATATTTTTGAGGAATAAAATGTCCGTTAGAGCTGATTTATGAACTCGTCCGCGGTCTTAGCAAAATGAAGATATGTGCCAAGTTTTCATCCAAATCAGTATCAGTATATCAGAGTATTTTTTGACTCGCTCGGACACACACACACACACACACACACACACACACACACACACACACACACACACACACACACACACACACACACACACACACACACACACACACACACACACACACACACACACACACACACACACACACACACACACACACACACACACACACACACACACACACACACACACACACACACACACACACACACACACACACACACACACACACACACACACACACACACACACACACACACACACACACACACACACACACACACACACACACACACACACACACACACACACACACACACACACACACACACACACACACACACACACACACACACACACACACACACACACACACACACACACACACACACACACACACACACACACACACACACACACACACACACACACACACACACACACACACACACACACACACACACACACACACACACACACACACACACACACACACACACACACACACACACACACACACACACACACACACACACACACACACACACACACACACACACACACACACACACACACACACACACACACACACACACACACACACACACACACACACACACACACACACACACACACACACACACACACACACACACACACACACACACACACACACACACACACACACACACACACACACACACACACACACACACACACACACACACACACACACACACACACACACACACACACACACACACACACACACACACACACACACACACACACACACACACACACACACACACACACACACACACACACACACACACACACACACACACACACACACACACACACACACACACACACACACACACACACACACACACACACACACACACACACACACACACACACACACACACACACACACACACACACACACACACACACACACACACACACACACACACACACACACACACACACACACACACACACACACACACACACACACACACACACACACACACACACACACACACACACACACACACACACACACACACACACACACACACACACACACACACACACACACACACACACACACACACACACACACACACACACACACACACACACACACACACACACACACACACACACACACACACACACACACACACACACACACACACACACACACACACACACACACACACACACACACACACACACACACACACACACACACACACACACACACACACACACACACACACACACACACACACACACACACACACACACACACACACACACACACACACACACACACACACACACACACACACACACACACACACACACACACACACACACACACACACACACACACACACACACACACATATATATATATATATATATATATATATATATATATATATATATATATATATACATATAAAAATTCAAACGAACCTCGTATATGGATTCTAGAGGCCCTAATTCGCGCCTATAAAAAAATATCCGAAAGTCTCACCATCGTTACCTCTCTAATGGTGAGTTTTCTTAATGAAAATGCTCTAATAGCGAAACCAACGTAATAAAAAAATTGAGAACATTATTATGCTAATTATTCCATTTGCGGATTTAAAAAACATATGAACTGCACGAGGGAAATGAGGAGCTTGCTCTCTGTCGCTGCAATCAAATAGGAGAAGTCATAGGAAGTGAACGAAATAATTTCCTACCTGCAGTAATGTATATTGAGTCACGCTGTGTGGATTAAGAGTTATGGAAACAGATTACCCAACCTAAATGACGACTGGCATTCCGGAAAAGTTACAGCTGATTATTCGATATAAATTACCAGTCTAGTTAATTGAGAATAAATATAGTAAATGGTCCAATCTAAGATACCGGTTTTCTAATTTGAACTTCAACTGTTCTAAATTGGACCACCTCTATTTTAGTGCATTTACTAAAGAAAATTAACATCTATTCGAGAAATATTATGCATTATGCCTAGTTTGACCGTATTTGTCGATCTAAAAAAAGCGTTTGATACCGTTCACCATTTTTTTACTTGATAAGATTGAGAGAACTGGTTTGAGAGGTGTTTCATGTTGGCGTCGGTGACTGGTCATAGTCGAGGAAATAGAGCGATGTTAAAAAAATCATATCTTGAAAATCGCAAGTAACCTGTTAACATGGGTGCTACACATAGCAAAGAGAGTAAGATTACAGCCTACAATTACGACACTTGAATTGGTTACGACTCTGCAAAAGGCGCTTAATGTAACATATAGCCGAGATACTGTAAGAAATCGTCTTCACGAAGCAAACCTCTCTAGTAGACGTCCACTCAGATGTCCATCTATTTTCAGAGGCAGTCGCGCTGCAAGATTGGATGGGTGTCGAAATTATATGAATTGGACTGCAGATAACTGGGCTATAGTTTTATTCACAGACGAATCTAAGTTTGGTTTCCATCCAGATTCTCGTCGAATAAGGGTATGGAGAGGATCTGGAAGTGCGGAACACTTAAGACATATTCAGGAAGTGTACACATACAGAGGTAGTACAATAATGGCATGAGGCGGAATAATTATTGGCGGCAGAACTGAACTCGTTTTTCCAAATCACTTCCTAACAGCTCAGCTATATCTGGATATCATTCTTCAACCCATCGTGCATTCATTTGCAGGCTCTGTTGGTCAAAACTTTCGCCAAATTCATGATAATGCCCGTCCACATACCGCACGCATCGTAACCAACTGGTTGGATAACGCAGGAATTGAAGTTTTACCATGGCCAGCACAATCCCCGGACCTGAATCCGATAGAGCATGTCTGGGATAGGCTTCAACGAAGAATTACTCCACATATGGGTAACATCAACAATGCGTTTACATTCCAGGTGTTTCTGACAGCAGAGTGGGCACGTTTACCACGAGGACTCCTTGACAATCTCACTTTGTCTATGAGCAATAGATATAGAGCTGTAATTACTCAACGTGGAGGTCATACTTTGTATTAAACTTTTTTCTCACATGCTCGGAAGTTTTTGAAAAATTCTTAAAATAGTGTGTTTCAGGATATATATATATATATATATATATATATATATATATATATATATATATATATATATATATATATATATATAGATAATCTTCTAGGTTTTTTGAATAAAACATTGATTTTATGTAATATTAAACACTTACATATACCGTACATTTTTTGTTTTCTTCTTAAATCATACAAGAAAAAAATACGTGCATTTTTATAAATATCCCTAGACTTTTCTGATGTGTGTATAAATAGTTTATTGCTTCTATTCTCAAAGGGAAAAAGATAAGCTATGCTGATGATATGATTGTGAATTATAGGGCGGAAACCTGACAAAAGCTAAAACAGGCAGCTGAAAAGTGACTTTAAATCCATATCTCATTGGCTACATGCTAACTTGATAAAGCTAAATCAGGAGAACACAGTGTTTCTGTCTTTCACCAAACACGTGAACAACTTTTCAAACATAAGATCACACACTGTTGTCTCTGACATTCAAATTGTGGAAACAAAGTTAAATATTTAGGCATATAACCGACCGGCATTTAAGATGGGACGAGCGCAGTCAAGATGTGCTAAAGAAACTGAGACCACAAATTAGCAAGATGAGGTAAGCGAGATGAAAAAAAATACTATGGTCTGGTTGAGTCATAATTTAACTACGGAATAATGAGGAAGTTGCATATAATTTACTTTTGATGAAAAACGTATTTAAAGTACAGCAAAATACTCTAAAAATATATGTCTACAAGTAAACCCCCCTTAAAGTGAACCAGTAATTAGTAATTAATTATTGAAATATTGAATATAATTCAATAAGACAGGGTGGGCGAAAACGCGATCTGATTGGCGAAGAGGTTTGTGACGTCACGATCCGGTACATCTGCGTAATACACGGGCATCGCCATTTAACATTTAACCTTGTCTTTTTTGTGTTTGCATCGAATTCTGAGCAGTTTTATCATAATTTTAAGTAGCTTTGTTGTTTATTTTATAATATAGGTTCAAAGGTAGTAAGTTGTGTTTAATCTAGTTTAGTGCGTGACTGTGTGATGGCTTCAACAGATTCAGAATCACAATGCGAGAATGCGAAAGACAACAGTGCCTGGACATAAATATTATAAGTGCTGTATGGTGCCCAAATGTACTTCCACAACAATAACTACCCCCAACAAATTATTCTTTAATGTACCTAAGGATGAGAAAATCAGGAAGAAATGGTGTTCAGCTATGAAGAGGGACCTGAAAAGTCCACTTAGTGTAAAATCTACTTTGCACATCTGTAAAGATGATCATACAATACAAACATCACCGCCTCGTTTTACCTGCACCCAGCCGACAGCATTGTCTCCATAACTTTCACGAGCAGATTTACAACAAATGTATATTTTTCTTGTATATTATTTGAATGGAGAACATTTCGAGGTTATGCTTTTATTTACATTATATTTTATAAGAAATTACTACATAAAATCCAACAAAGATATTTACCGGATAAAATAAAGTTCATATCAGACACATACCTCCCAGCTTTCACTTCTTTTAGCTCAGCACCCATGAAATTCGGGTTGTTTCCTAAAAACGCAAACATTGCTAGTAAATTATCAGATTGTCCTTGGACAAATCCAACTTCTGTAGCCATTTTTTTTTGTTCCCTCAGGGCTCGTCCGCGGCCTTGCCGCCCCGATAGCACCGCAACCCTTGGTTGATTGTGCATACCCCTAGTCTTACTCCACCCATTCCAAAATCACTGTGCCTTGAACTAGTCTGCACAGCGATTGGTAGGGTGAAGTTTTATATTGCTCTGTCTCCGGTCTAGAGTGACCGTAGATCAGTTGTCTTTTCCGGTCCAGAGCTATACACTCGCACAAGATGTGCTGGGCTGATTCCTCCCCCTCGCCGCAGAGTCTGCATGCGAGGTCCCCTTCGAACCGCCCCATTTTATGTAGGTGTTTCTTGACGGCCATGTGTCCCGTCAAGAGACCTGTTGTGTTTCTGAGCTGTCCTCTGCTAAGGTTTAGCAGCTCCACAGCTCTCTTTGAACTGGGTCCGTCAATTATTGACTTCCCATGTCTGAGCCCTGGACAGTCCGCCCAGTACACCTTGTGTTGGTTTCTGACCCAGGACTTAATGGCTCCCCTGGCAGTGCTCTTTGACACGCCCAGAGCCGGTTCTGGTCCCATAAATGGTTCTGCTGACCCCCTCTTTGCGAGACTGTCAGCTTCTTCATTGCCTTTGACCCCCGAGTGACCCGGCACCCAGATGAGGGTCACCTCATTCTGCCCAGCCAGGTCGCTCGTCTCGTCTCGGCACTCACTCACCAGCCAGGAATTTACCCGTGGGCTACTTAGTGCCTTAAGGGCTGCCTGGCTGTCTGTGGCTATGAGGATCCGCTTGTTGGTGTAGCCCCTCCTCTTGTTCTCCCGCACACAGTGCAGGATGGCGTACATCTCGGCCTGAAACACCGTTGCATGGGCTCCGAGGGAAATACTGTGACTTACCCTCGGTCCTTCCGAGTAAACACCTGCCCCCGTCCCACGCTCCCCGCCAGATCCGTCCGTGAACCAGACGAGCGCGTCCCGTGGTATGCCCGGTGTCTCCTCCCGCCATGCCCCGCGATCAGGGATTTCCACTGTGAAGTTGTTTTCCCTGCACATTCGCGGGCTCGCGAAGTCTGACCTCATTTCAAGCATGGGTTCCTTCACGATCTCCTGAATTTTGCAGTGGCCCCTGAAGCCTGGGTTGATCTTCAGTCTACCATTGCAGGCTAGTCTGTATAGTCCTAGCCTGGCCTCTCCCATAATAACGAAGTGTAGGGGGGGTAGATCCAGCAACACCTCCATGGCGGCTGTTGGGGTTGAAGACATGGCCCCTGTGATGCCTAGGCAAGCCATCCTTTGGATCTTGCCTAGTTTTTGTTTGGCACTGGATTGTGTCACCTTAGGCCACCAGACCAGTGCCGCATATGTTAACGATGGTCTGACCACCCTTGTGTACAGCCAGTGGGCCATACTAGGTCTTAGTCCCCACGTTTTTCCATATAGCCGCCTAGTGACGGCTAAGGTCATGACTGCCTTACGCAGTATTTTTCCAATGTGACCATTCCAGGTTAGCTTAGAGTCCAATACGACCCCAAGATATTTTACCTCCCTGGCCATTGGAACGCTCCTACCGTATAGAGTGAGAGTTCTGTGGCTTTCACACTTCCTCCTCCTCGTAAACGGCACGACGGTTGCTTTCTCGGGGCTCACCCCGAGCCCTTGATCAACCGTCCACCCTTCCACCACTTTCAGTGCAGTCTGCATACGCTCCCACACTGCCTATGTGACCTTTCCTCGGACTATGATGACAATGTCGTCCGCATAGCCCTGTACCTCATACCCCCCTCCCGAGAGCCTCCCCAGCAGGCCGTCCACGACTAGACACCAGAGCAAGGGAGACAGAACGCTCCCCTGCGGACACCCCGCCGCGACCCCCGCCAGCAGAGTCCCTCCCGCGAGTGAGGTGAACACCGCCCTGTCCCTGAGCATGGAACCGATCCACCTGCAGCAGGTCTCCTCTATTCCACGCTCCCGGGCAGCTGCCAGAACCGATCCGAACGAGGTGTTGCTAAAGGCCCCCTCTATGTCTAGGAAGGCCCCCAGCGCCACCTCCTTGTTCTCCAGCGTATTCTCCAGTTTCAGCACCAGTTGGTGCAGTGCTGTTTCTGTTGAGAATCCTGCTCTGTATGCATATTGTCCGCAGTGTAGAGGATATGCTTCCAGTACACCGCCCCTAATGTGCCGGTCGAGCAGTTTTTCCACTGTTTTCAGCAAGAAGGACATGAGACTTATTGGCCTCAGGGACTTTGCCTGGTCTGTTGGACGCCCAGGTTTAGGAATAAATACAACCCTGGCCAGTCTCCATGCCCTCGGAATGTACCCCAGAGCCAGGCTGGCCCTCATAATGAGGGTAAGCACCGGCGCCAGTATATCTATCCCCTGTTGGAGCATGATGGGCATTATTCCATCAAATCCCGGCGATTTGTATGGCTTAAAGCTGTTAATGGCCCATCTGATTTTGCTCCAGGTAACCACCTCTTTAGCGACTGTCCAGTCTACTCTAGATGCCCGCCTATAAGGCGCCTCTATTTCTGAGTGTTCCCAGTCCGGAGGTGATTGGTTTATTATGTTACAGCCGGGGAAGTGCGTCTGGAGTAAAATTTCCATAGTTTCCTCCCCCGAGCTTGTAAAGCCTCCCGTGGGTGTTCTAAGGGAGCCTATGTTAGTCTGAGGGCCCTTAGACAGGATCTTGTGTAGTCGAGCACTCTCGGACGTGTTTTCCACTTCTTCGCAGTGCCTCCTCCACGACTCCTTCTTGGCGTCCCTCAGTCTTTTGTTATAGGTCGATAGGGCCTGTCTATATTCATCCCATGCTCCCGACCTTTTGGCCGCGTTAAACAGCTTACGAACCTGCGTCCTCCTTTGCCTGAGGTCCTCGTTCCACCATGGGACGTTCCTGGTGGACACCCTCATTTTCAGGGGGCAGTTGGCGTTATAGGCCGAGGTAATTGCGTCTCGCAATTGGACTGCTGCAATCTCGAGGTCTATTGAATCCCTTATGGCCCTCTCAACCCCCCGCAGTTCCACAGCTAGGTCTGCCCTGTAGGCTTCCCAGTCCGCCTTGCGGGGGTCCCGGTACCATACCGTTTCTCTTTCGACTTTGGCGATTTCAAACCGGATGTATCTGTGGTCTGAGCTACTCACTTCCCCAGACACAGCCCAGCTTTTAACAAAGTCACCCAGAAACTGGGTGGAAACTGTTAGGTCTATAACTTCCTCACGCCGTGTTGTGACGAATGTCGGTTTATTACCTCTATTCAATATGTCTAAATTAAATTTCATAAAGAATTGTAAAAGTGCCTCACCCCTAGAGTTTGTGTCCGAGCTACCCCACAACTCATGGTGCGCATTCGCATCCATGCCGATGATGGTCTGCCATCCACCTGCTCTGCTACCCACCATCAGCTGCTCCAATTCGTTGGGTGGAGGAGGGTCCGTGCTGTCCCCTGGCAGATAGGCTGACGCGACAGTAATGTCCCTCAGCCCATCCGCTCCTCCACATCGGATTTTGATCGTTGCCAGGTCCCTGGAACAGAAATTCATTAGAGGGAGAAACTCTATCCCTTCCCTGACAAAAATGCAGGCCCTCGGATTCTCGCTGGACCTGCTGTAGATGAGCTTTCCATTAGCTCCGCCGAGTCCCTGCCTACTCCTTAGAGCAGTGGACAAAGGTGGGTTGGATTGTTGTAGCTCGATTACGGGGCCCCAATCTGCCTATTCCCCCCCAAATCTCGCCGGAGATCGTCTGTGAGGTCTCAGTGTGTTCAACCCTAGGCTTCAGAGAGATCTAGTGATGGGTCGTTATTTAACTGTCAGCTATTTTTAAACGGTTACCGAGCCGTAACGGTAACCACCAGTTATGGATTTATAAAAATAGCAGCTTAAAAAATAACGCTTTTTACACTAAACTAGATTTCGGAGTCGTGTCTGTTTCAGTTCTACTGCAACTAGTACGGCTTCGATGAATAAACATCGGTTTTCATGGGCAACTGTTTATTTAACGGGATGAATAGCCTTGAGATTGGGAATGCTAAACACGTTATTTATACTGTGTGCTCGCTCTCGCTAACAGCTTTAGGAACATAGCATTTTCGGTACAATAAAACGGTTTAATTTTAATTTTAACTTTAACCGGTTGTTGATGGGGATACGGCATACGGACACTGCTACACAGAATTATTCTGTTAAACTGAGAAGCTGTTATTTTTTAAACAGTTGAGTTTCCCACTAGTATGTAAAGCCAAATATTTAATAATAAAAAATGTTGGGTGAAAAGATGAATTTCTGTAAAAACGTGTTATTACTTTCACTATAGACAACGCAAAATAGGGTTATTTCACGTGAAATTAAAGTACTTATTTATTTAAATTTATATACATTACCTAAGAAAACAGTTAACACGTCATTTTCGTTTGTCTGATAATAGTTATCAAATTGATTAAAAAAATATAATGATACAACATTTTTTAATATCTATATACATTTCAATATAAAAAATTAAATGAATATATATATATATATATATATATATATATATATATATATATATATATATATATACAGGGTGTTTCCAAATTGATGCGAAAAATAAGGGGTGTCTTTTTATTAAGTTTTTTTTGAAACCCCTTCTCCTCCAAGTTACAGCCCTTTGAAATTTTTGAAACTAATTTTAAAACAACGAATATTAAAATAAGTAAATAAGCAATTAATACTATATATCTTCTATTTTTTTTTAAAACTCAAACTCAATTTTTTATACTGTTTCTTTACCGAAATTTTATTAGCTGCGTTATGTTATGGAGTTCTTAGAATCACTCCCTGTGTAGCAATAAAAGTTCTAACGTCTAACGTCCCAAGGCGTGATAAATAATGATATTTATTGATTCTTGCTGTGGCATTGACATTTACGTAAAGACCCTGATAAAATAAATTTGTGAAAAATGACTAGTTTATAATTCCTAAAACATCCAAGTAAATTCTTATAGAAGACTCCTTTCTGATTTCTAAAAGTTTCACTTGAGAGTGGCAAAAGATTTACGACACGCTTATTATAATTTCTTAACCCTTTGTTTCCTTTTCATATCGACAAAATTTGAGATTTATACACTACGTGAAATAACGGGGTAAAAATACAATGCATTTATACTAGTGTACTCGCTCTCGCTCACAGCTTTGGAAATGTAGGATACTATCGATCGACTATCCAGTTTAAAATAACTGAAGCCGTTATTTTCAACGGTTATTATTAAATAACGTTAACGGCTTCAACTGTTAACAGAAAATAACTGTTTTTCCCATCACTAGAGAGATCTATCATCTCTCTCTCTCTCATATATATATATATATATATATATATATATATATATATATATATATATATATATATATATATATATATATATATATATATATATATATATATATATATTATTATTATTATTAGTATTATTAACCGATTTTGATGAAACTATGCAAGAATCTTTCTTTTATTAATGGCTTGGATAAGTTCGTTACCCAGCCCTATTGGACCAGTTTTTCTAAATAAAAAAAAATTTGGAAAAAAATGTATATCTGAAAAAATAATAAAGCTATTTTGATGAAATTTGGTTGGTATGTTGCCCTCGTAGATACCTTACTACATACCAGAACTCAACTTTCTAGGTTTATAGAAAATTCAGTTATGCAAATGTGAAGCATTTAATGAAAATTCGCTACCATAACGCACTTGCTGCGTCCCGAAATTTTTATATAGATTTGTTTATCTTCCAATTTTTTTGATGTATTCTGTATGATTTTAGACAGTCTTAATTGTTTTTGTCCGTTTTTAGTTCAACCTGGAATAGCTTTATATATTTTTGAGAAGCTTATTGGGAAATCCAAATTAAATTATTGACAAATATACAGATATCTCACTTAAAGAAACTTAGATCCTCAGCTTTCATTTCAGGTACTGTTCTTTCTGTGTTACGCATCCTGGGTTTCCTTACAAGAAATTGCAGTCATTTCCCAAGTCCGCAGGCTCTAAAAGTATCGTTTTATGGATACGTTAGTGCTGCCTTGTATGGCTTCCTTATTACAGGTTCCATATTTCCTCCCTTGAAAGAGTAGTTCAAAGATTTATGAAATACCTTAACTATAAAATTCACGGAGTCTATCCTCCAAGAGGTGCATTTAAAGAAAGTCTTCTACTACACAAAAATTAAAGTCTTATGCGGTATCCTAGGATTGACGCTTTGGACATCTTGGCTCAGATTTTCATGCTTACTCCTCGACTAAATTTTTTTTTTTTTTATGTCAACAACACACCACGAGGGCTTACAGCCTAAATACTATCGTACCGTGGGTGTTGACAAGGAGGAAAGAGGCAGCTTGTTAATTCTGGACTTGAAGGTTTGGAGGTTCGGAGGAGAAGGAAAAACATGTGCCGGCAAGGAATTCCACAACTTGGAAGTCCTCGGGACAAAAGAGCGGGCATAACAAGATGTTCTATGTCTGGTGACCTGGACGTTAAAAGGGTGCATTCGCTCTGTTCCCCTGGTAGATCTGCTGGGGGCAGCAGGTGGGGGAATTATGGAGGAAAGCTCCTCTGAGCAGTGCCCGTGCAGATATCTATAAAAGAGAGAGAGGTCACCAACAGCACGTCGGTGGGCAAGGGATGGAAGCCTTTGGGTGAGGGTAGGGTCACCGATGAGACGTATAGCTCTCTTTTGAATGGAGTCCAGGATAGCGAGTGTAGAAGCGGCAGCTGCACCCCAGATGTGGGAGCAGTATTCGAGGTTTGGCCTTATTTGTGAAGTGTATAAGGTATAGAGATTAGTTGGTGAAAAGAATTTGCGAGCCCGGAAGAGGAAACCCAATTTCTTAGCAGCCGCTTCTGCAATTGATGTAACATGTTGGTGCCAATTAAGATTTCGATCCACAGTAATGCCAACAAGAGAAAAGGACTCATTACTTTGAATAACTTGGTTGTTCATTGTGATGGGTCTAGGGCTGCTGTATCTCTTGTGAGAAAGAAAGCAAGACTTAGTTTTGGTGGGGTTGAATTGTACAAGATTTCTACTTCCCCAGTCTAATATTTTTTGGAGGTCTACGGAGACAGAACCCTCCATGAGTCTGCGATCCTCATCTAATTGGGCTAAAGAGACAGGCTTAGAATATTGTATGTTTGAGTGGAGGGTGCTGTCGTCCGCGTAACTGTGAACTGGGTTGGATGTGCTAGAGAGGAGGTCATTGATGTGGAGAAGAAACAAAGTAGGGGCTAAAGCTGAACCTTGAGGAACTCCTGCATTAATTGGATACAGTTTAGAGGAATGGCCATCCACAACAACAGATATGCTCCTGTTGGAGAGGAAATTTGCTGTCCAGGTACAAAGTTTTGGTGGTAGGCCATAGGCCGGAAGTTTATTAAGCAGCGCTGCGTGCCAGACCTGGTCGAATGCTTTGGATATGTCTAGAGCAACAATCTGGGATTCACCGTGTTGTTCCATAGACTTGTTCCAAGAATGGGTGACAAAGGAAAGGAGGTCGGCAGTCGATCTGCGCTGACGGAATCCATACTGCCTGTCGTGGATTAGACTGTGTTTTTCAAGGAATTTTAGTAGTTCGGTGTTTATATACTTTTCCATCACTTTAGAGATGACTGAAAGGAGAGAAATAGGCCTGTAGTTGCTAGGAAGCGCTTTGGATCCTTTCTTGGGGATGGGTTGTACTCGAGCAGTTTTCCAGTTACTAGGGAATATGCCTTTATTGTAAGATATCTGAAACAGACGAGTCAGGACAGGAGCAAGTTCTGGTGCGCATTTTTTGAGAACAACTGCTGGGATCTCGTCAAGGCCAGAGGCTTTCCTGGTACTAAGAGAAGAGAGCATCTTTCGTACCTTTTTAGTTTGGAAAATGATATCAGTCATTTTATGCGCGACATTGGGGACTGTTGGTGGTTGAACATTTGGAGGTGGGTTGAGAGTAGAATTTCCGGCGAACAACGAAGCAAAAAGTTCAGCCTTGCCCAGGGCGGTAGAAACAATTTCATCACCTGAGACAAGAGGTGGGAACGTGCTCTTGCAGAAATTATTCCCAATAGACTTAGCAAGAGTCCAGAAGGGTTTGCCGCCGTTGGAGCTTGAGAGGACTTTGTTTTTGATGTGGTTATTAAACGAGTTTTTTGCCTCAGAAAGAATGCGGACATAGCGGTTTCTTGCGTCGTTGAATGCTTGACGATTTTCTTGACTGGGATTGTGTAGAAGCGTTTTGTGAGCTTTGACCTTTTCAAGTCTGGCCTTGTCACAGGATTTAGAGAACCAGGGCTTTTGAGTGGCTGAAGAGGTTTTCTGTGTACGTGGAATAAATAATTCCATGCCAGCTTGGATAATTTCGGTGACGTTTTGTGAGATATCAGAGGGGTCAGGATGAGAGAAGCAGACAGACGCCCATGGAAATGAGGAAAAGTAATCCCGCATTTCGTCCCAGTTTGCGGAGTTGTAGTGCCAAACGATACGTGGGTGTGATGACTGTGTGACCTCGAGTTGCATTGCACAGGAAGCAGTGACCATGCCGTGGTCTGAGCGACCAAGGGGGGCGGTGACTGATATCTTATAGCATTCAGGATTTGTAGTAAGAAGGAGATCCAAGGGATTTGAGCTGTGTGTTGGGATACGAGGAAATCAGATAGTCGGTTTTTTCAGAAAGGTAGTCAAAGAGCTGGACAAAGTTGTTGTCAGAAGGTGACCGGTAAATGCAACAGATGAATTTAGTTGCAGCCCTGAGAGAGAGTTTTATCCATAGTATGTCTTTTCTTCCAGCTTCTAAATTGGGAAGTCTGGTGCAGGGTAGATTGCTACGGACGTATGCGCACACGCCTCCATGCAATCTAAAGGCAGTAAGGAGCTCATACCCCGGGAAATTAAGGTGATTAGTGGCTGTTTTGGCACTGATTTGGGTTTCGGTGAGGAAGAGGAGTTGGGGCCTGTTAGCCTGGAGGAAATGGTGGACGGAGTTCAGGTTAGAATTTAGGCCACATATATTCGAAAAGGATATGTTAAATCTTGATGTTGGCGCCCCCTGTACACTCCTCTCCCGGAGATCCGAATGGAGGGGTATTTTGCCTCCGGAATATTTTATACAAGGAGGAGCCATCATCATTTTTGCTTATAAGGGAAACCGACTCATACACCAGAACCGGAAACGTCCGTTGGGACTTCACCGGCCCCTTGATGTATGGGGTGGTACCTCCTCGGGCGTGAAAAAATCCTTTACTATTACATAAAGGAAAATTCCACTACCACCTGCTAAATTCTAGATCCTCATGTTTTTTCTATTGTCCGCAAGCTAGGTCCAATCTCATGCTTGGATCTGATATTTACTTTATAACGTCTAACTTTAACAACATAAGTCAAAATTGTGATATAAATGCGGATTCAATGAACTAAATTTTAAGCTTTGTTTCATAAACAATTCTTTAACATCACTACCTTATTGAACTTGCTATACTTATTCAAGTCATCCATTAAGGAGTTGTCACAAATACATAACTGTGAGTCAGTTAGACCAATTTTAAAAAGGTATGACTTGAAAAGCAACACTCATTGAATTTCTTCTAATTAAAACTGAATAAAAACCTGTACTATAAAAGTATTCGAGCTTATAATCCTCTTTTGCATAACTCTACTAACATTGTTCGAATGGAAATGTAATAAATATTGTACGTTTCGTGAAAGATAATAATAACTTGTGTGTCATGGGATATATCAGAATCCGTTATAAGCTTTAATCGATATCTTTATAAAAACAAAAGTAAATGGAACAAATATGTGTATAAAGCCTTCAACAGATCTGAATATAGGCTTGTTTACAAGCATTATCATTAATAAACAATGACTACGATACGATTATGTCAACAAACATATTATGTGTACACGAAATTCTAATGCAATAGTTATATCAATATTAGATTATTAAATGTTTATTAGATATACTGTTATTGTGTATCGAATACAAAACTAAAAGATTTCTAGAAGACTGTAACCCATTTCTTACAACGATACAAGATCAAAACACACATGTTTGGAAATATGAAAGTAATTTTAAGATACAGTGTGTGTTTTTTTTTCTTTAACGTTGGCCTATTTCCGCGACTATGGCCAATCACCGACACCTTTCTGTAAGTAGGAGTCACTCGCCAAACCAACAGATCAAATGCCAACTAAACTGGATTTCATACTCACATTTGACGTGGTCATAAGTGACCGCCAGACATGGGACAATGACAGTGAAAGGCTGACAAACAAGTCACCCGTATAATATACAGACGGTTCTAAACAAATGCATGGAGCAGGACTGGGAATAAGAGGACCTAACTTCAGACTCGCTAGGTCCCTAAGAAAAGCTTGCACCATCTTCCAAGCAGAAATGCTTGATAGAAATCTCTGTGCACAGGAGTGCATACAAAGAAGACTCAGAAATAGAGGGTTTTACATCCTCTCTGACAGTCGGGCAGCGGGAAATCTTTTAAAACTGAATCTCAACTGACCTGGGTAGTAGTAGTAGCAGTGGTGGGGAGGCCAACGCTAAGCAAGTAGGCCACAATGGGCCCTTTTTGCCAACCCCAGCAACCATGCTCTACTCTTCCTCGGTAAACCGCCTCGACCTCGAGATGAAGGCCGTGAAGGTCTTCAATTGGACGGTATTTACCTGATTCCTCTGCAGAGTCCTCGATCTGAACAATTCTGCTCGAAGACTCCCAAAAGCCTCGCATTCACACAGGTAGTGGTAGGACGTTTCTTCATCCTCGCCGCATTCCTGGCAAATGGGATCCCTCTCTACGCCTATCAATGTGAGGTGACTTCTAAGGGCGCAGTGGCCTGTCAGCACCCCAAGGATGCGGCGAAGCGTAGGTCGACTCCTTCCGAGTAGCCAGACAGCTTTATCTCTGTCCGGCCCCTCCACGAAGTCTGAGTCTGACCTGACCTGGGACTGCAAAGAATTCTTTAAGCAATTGGCTACGAACAACAGAGTAACTTTGATATGGGTACCAGGGCATCAAGGTATTGACGGAAATAAGAAACAGGTAGCCTTGCAAAAAGGGCAACAACACCATTCTATGGTCCAGGGCGCTATTATGGATTAACAAAAAAACCATCTAAAAAATCAGCTTGATACTTGACAGAGGAACCATATGCTGCCATACTGGAGGAAAACGCCAAGCTTTAGGCAGGCAAAACGGTTCATCACCATATCAACAGAGATGTGTGAACGGTTTCTTGTATTGAACAGAAACGTCTTGAGAATAATCACATGACTTTTTACAGGACACTCCCCAGTACCGTATCACCTTATGAAGATGGGTAAGGTGGGCAGTGAAAACTGTAGATACTGCAGTGAAGCAGCAAAAACAACAGAACACTTGCTATGGGACTGCATGGCTCAGTTCTGCAAAAAGATCAAATACCTTGGAGGGGTGACCTTAACACACCAGGAAATGGGTAAAATAGCCTCCAAAAAGATAGTAGCCTACATAAAAAGTTTGAACTTTTTGGGCAACCATTAGGAAAAAGAGTCATTCGGGTCGCAACGCTGGGAGGCCAAAGGCCTATACGACTCATTAAGACAGTCTACAAAAATCTACAAGTATACTTATGTAAAGCTAGTGGTCGCAGAGGTATTTTGAATGCAGAGAATATAATCTTCAGCGGGATGTGGTTGAAATTTGTGACACTTCAAACAAAATTTTTCGGCTGTGATATATTTAGAACATATCAAAATTTATTTAAATTGTGTTTAAGCAAGTACAAGCTTATCCTTAATTCTGTAATCAAGAGAAATGTATATGGTTATTATTTACGTTTAATATTATTTTTTTAAACTAAAAAAATATAATGGAGGTAAAATCTCATGTAGAGCACCCTATATATTAACCCCTTCAGATCTGGCGTACCCACCCACGTACATGGTAGTTAGTGTATTGATATATGATGCAAATTCCTATTTATTGGTTTGGAACTTGACCAAAATAACCAAGATCTCCATTGACTATTTTCGTGCACCGCCATCAATGAATGAGTTTACGATACTCGAGTGCATTTGTCATCTGTGAGGGTCTTCCGACAACGTGACATTGACATAAGACAGCACTTCAGCCTTTACTCTGTTTCTATGACAAATAAGTTCCAAAAGTTGTGATGAGTGTTTCAATCATCAACTAAAAGTGAGTTGTGATAGCTTTGATACTTATTACCTGAACTAGATACATAGATTTTACACAGTAATACTCACTAGTTTCATGTACATAAGTAAGTATGTACACTGGGACCCAATAGAAGTACTTGCAGATTATGTGATCATGTACATGATGTCTCAGCTGTTGTTATTATTGATCTTTACTTGTAGTTTATCTATAAGGGTACCCATAGTCGAGATAGCATTAAGTGGCAATAAAAAAACAAGTACCATCTAGAGAACCCAGAAGACATAAAAAAAGAAGATGTGATTGCCACAGAACTTCAAGTAAGATTAGCAAGAGTTGGGACAGATAGAATCGACAGATTGACTGAAGAAAAAATTGGTAGCCAAGATAACATCATTCATGGTGAAGAAGATGATGAGCTAGGAGGCCACGAGGAAGAACATGAAATCTTTGCGAAAATGAAGCAACCGAAAGAACGTCTATGACCTGCGGAAAAGTATTGCTCCCGCTGTGCATACTTTTCACTAGACTAATAATGACGCGTCACAAGATAATCAAAATGAAGATATACCATCGTCCTTGGAGTATGTTGCCAGATACATCCCTGGTGAATTGTTTGAAGATATGGCTAAATTTACCAATATTTATGCTATTCAGTCAGGCAAAGTTTTCGAACCGACCACCTCTGACGAAATAAAGACACTTTTTGGACTACACGTCGCTATAGGCTGTCTGAACAAATTTCCAAAACTCAGAATATATTGGGAGCGTTCACTCGGCATAAAGATGTTCATCGAAAATGTTAAGGAACAGGTTCTTTAAATTACGCACAAATTTGCATCTGGTCATTAATTTTGAAATTCCAAAAAATAACGCAGATAAATTCACAGAAGTACGGCCGGACAGTGTAAGGAAACATCTTCTAGAATTGGTAGTTGAAGAAAGGATTTGGGTGGATAAGCAAATGATTCCGGTTACTGGCAAACTCGGTATAAAACAATACATAAAAGGAAAACCACGACCATGGCGTTTGAAGATCTTTGTATTTTGTGGAAAAAGCGGACAAGCATATGACTTCTTAGCTTATCAGGGGAAATACACTGAAATAAGTCCGAAAAATAATGGATTATGAAGCACAATTTTATTGCATTTGTTTCTCTTCCTACCATATTTTGAACAGCTCACTCAACTCAAGATATATGCACAGTTAGAATAAGTAGATCCAATAAGCAGATTCAATAAGCGTATGCTCATCAGTGACAAAGAGATGATGAAGAAAACAAGGGGTTTCTCCGATGAAAATTATTGTTACCAAATGGTTGGATAACAAACCAGTAACCTTAGCTTCCAATTATGTTGGTAAGGGTACAGAAGATACTGTTACACCTTGGGATAAAAAGGCAAGTCAATATATTCAAGTTGCTGGTCCCCAAGTTGTCAAGGATTGTAATAGCTCAATGGGAGGAGTCGATCTTTTGGATCAACTTATTAGTCTCCTACAGAACATTCATTAGTTCAAGAAAGTGGACGCTACGTGTTATTATGCATTTTGTCGATTTTGCTTTGTCTAACTTTGTCTAATGCTTGGATAGAGTATAAGAAAGATTGTACCCCAAGAGGAATTCCTGTCGAACAAATGTTAGCTCTACTAGATTTTAGAATGCAAGTCGTCCAAGGTTTGATGTATGTTGAAAAAGCTGTAAGAAGAACTAAAAGGGGTACCTATATAGGTGATTTGAAGTAATAGTTCGAGATTCATAATATGTGTATATTTCACAGGAAGGCCTTCCCTGTCAGAAGACATCCCATGTGTTGATCAGCCCCTACAGAAGAGATTCGTTAAATTTAGACCTCTAAACGAAATCCAGTTAGATGCAGTCGATCATCTACCAGTATTTGATGATAATAGGGAAGCAACTCGTTGCAAAAACCAAGACTGTCAAAGTGGAGAGTCCCATGTTTATGGTCAGAAATGTCGAGTACATCTCTGCTTATTCAAGCATAGGATTTGTTTTCTCGAATTCCATAGGAAGGAATAGCTTATTATTATATAATTAAATGAATGAGTTTGAGTTGGCCAAATAAATCAATTTCCAATTAAATTAAACAAATTTCCTTATTCTGTGATTATTTACGACATCTTAAGACCCAAGGTACACGTGCATCTACATCTGAAAAAAATAAGATGAAGAATATATATATATATATATATATATATATATATATATATATATAAATATATATATATATATATATATATATATATATATATATATATATATATATATATATAATAATAATTCCTTTATTTGTCTTGTCGTCTTTCACATGAGCATATACAATAAGTAAATTTCCATATTAACTAAAACAAAACAAATCTTAGGGCGAAGTTCAGCCCGATACCGTAGTATCCGCTGTTCTACCACTTAAACCCTATTAAATTATTAGTGGCAAGCCATTTACCTTTCTGAGCCCCAATTTGAAAAAAACGGAGTAAATTATAAGCGATCCATGTCAGGGCGACACTCACTCGTACCCATACATCCACACGCGTTCACATAGTCATACATTTAAGGTGTTATCTTCACGTGTCCATGCACATACACCTGCTCACTGCTTACAGAGCCTCTGTACGCAACGTACATTTAAAACACTCGCCCACATAGCCAAAAACTCCCAATCTCTCACATAAAGTCTCACACTCATACACTTATACACTCACCTGCCCACATCCAAGGACACCCACATACATACATACATATATATATATATATATATATATATATATATATATATATATATATATATATATATATATATACATACAGGGTGTTACTTAATGATAGGGCGTAATTTCAAGGGCGCGTTCCTGAACCAAATTCAAGTAGAAAAGTTCATATAAACATGTGTCCTGAAGAGTCGGGTTTTCAAGATACATGTCAAAGTTAAAAAAAAAATTGGTTTTTTATTAATATCTTAATGGCCCTTTTGTCCATTTTGTTGAAATCTGGCAGGGTTATTCATTGTAATAAGACTTTCAGATTAAGCACATAAAAATACAACTTTTTTGCCTCCTAATATGTTTTCGTATATTACTTCCTTTTCGAGGAAAAAATAAAAACGACTTCATTGCATGTCGAAAAATTGTTAAAATAAAATCAAGTTAATTGTGATCGTTGCTAGGAAACGTTGTTTTATCATTATGAACATAATGTTTTTCACTTTCTGTGACAGTTTGTTATTATTTTCCCTCTGGTGAAAAGGTTAATTGGCTTATAAAAAATGGTAAATAACTATTCTAATTTGGAGATGCATTTCCTTTATGGTCCTGTCAATGGTAATTCGGCGGAGGCTCGGCGGCTCTATCAAGAAAGGTATCCTGATCGTGTCCTTCCAGGTAGATAAATATTCATAACCATTCATCGTCGTCTGACTGAATCTGGCAGTTTTAAACGTAATACCTCTGACGAAAGACCTCATACAAGTCGAACTCCAGCAGTAACGGACAATCTTACAGTCATTTTCTACAAAATGATTTGCCTCTGCTTCTTGAAGATGTTCCTTTATATTTACGTCAACATCATTGGTTCATGCATGATGGTGCTCCTGTCCACTTTAGCATATTAGCTTGTAAGTATTTGAATGGAGCTTACCAAAATCGTTGGATAGGTCGTGACCACAATTCTGGCCACCTAGATCGCCTGATTTAAACAGCCTAGATTTTTATTTGTGGGGGCACCTCAAAGCATTAGTTTATGTTGCACCAATCGAGACAGAACAACAACTAAGGAATATAATTATTGACGGATGTGAAACCATACGTAACACTAATGGAATTTTCGAAAGAGTTCGTCACTCAATGAGAAGGAGAGCACAAGCGTGCATAGAAGCGGGAGGTAGTCATTTACAACATTTTTTGTGAATAGTTATTACTTTTCATTTGTTAAATTTTAAAAAAATGGCTTAGAAATAAATATTCTGAACGATTACAATTAACTTGATTCTATTTTAACAATTTTTCCACATGCAATGAAGTCGTTTTTATATTTTTCCTCGAAAAGGAAGTAATATACGAAGAGATATTAAGAGGCAAAAAACTTGTATTTTTAGGTGCTTAACCCGAAAACAATTAAAATATTAAAAAAAAAAACAACTCAGTAGCGTGCATTTTTTTAGTCAATATTATTCGTGAGACTGCACCCCGAGACTCCACTGGAACTTATAACTATCTTCATTTAGTGCCAACTTAGCGTCTTATTACAATGAATAACCCTGCCAGATTTCAACAAAAGGCAAAAGGATCATCAATATATTAATCAAAAACCTTTTTTAAACTTTGACACCCTGTATCTTGAAAACCAGACTCTTCAGGACACATGTTTATATGAACTTTTCTACTTGAATTTGGTTCAGAAACGCGCCCTTGAAATTACGCCCCATCATTAAGTAACACCCTGTATGTGTATATATATATATATATATATATATATATATATATATATATATATATATATATATATATATATATATATATATATATATATATATATATATATCAGCCCCAGTCTTCCAAGGAGCCATATATTGACAGAGAAATATCATGTATATATTTTTCTGCCGCAGACAAAAATTCAGGTCTGAAGGGAATGTGAGCCACAGCTTTTCCATAAACCTACTGAACAAAATCCTATTCCATATAATTTGATTCGTTCGTTACGTAAAACCATTTAGTCCAGTTATACGTGTTTTTATAGCAGTACGTACAAATAAGTTTAGCAACAGCTAAGAT
Source organism: Tillus elongatus (assembly GCA_964006375.1). NCBI lineage: Eukaryota > Metazoa > Arthropoda > Insecta > Coleoptera > Cleridae > Tillus > Tillus elongatus. The sequence continues at coordinate 114,948,036 of OZ023269.1, read as the reverse complement.
CCTATTATTTGGATCGGAAAACGGGAGATAGTGATAATTACTTTTATCACTCATTGCGTTAACTGTTACTGCATTGGCTACCTCACAGACACAGAATGAAGCAATGAAGGGCGATCGATGAATCCATAGCCCATAGCAACGAAACCGTAACCCAAAGCAAAAGAGAATCCCTTAAAACAAATTTAAATATGTACAGGGAGCGTATACTAAATTGTTTTACCTTTCACTACAAAACACTGCTGTCTACGGTTATCGTAAAACCTGACCACTCTACTAATGCCTTGTCGTAAGGTTAAGACAAATTTTATTATTGATTTTTGGAGAAAGTTTTATGCTCAGAAATGATAAACATTTTACCACTACGACAGCCCTTCAAAAACCTCATTTCCCTAAAAAATTTTACTCTCTTTTCCCCCTTGGTCACAGTACAGATGACTTAAATAAAAGCGACTTCCTTAGACACCAGCTTCAACACCTATTCGCAAAATTTTTCAAGCATTAAATTGATCAAAACGTATTCGACAAGCCAAATTTCAAAATGCGAGTAGTGTGTGAACCTCCGGGTATCTTAAGACCTCGATATGATGTAATAAGTGTTTGTATTAAATACGATCATGAGGGCTCAAGGCCAGACTTGAAAAGGTCAAAGCTCACAAAACGGTTCTACACAATCCCAGTCAAGAAAACCGTCAAGCATTTAACGACGCAGGGAACCGATATGTCCGCATTATTTCTGAGGCAAAAAACTCGTTTAATAACCACATCAAAAACAAAGTCCTCTCAAGCTCCAACGGCAGCAAACCCTTCTGGACTCTTGCTAAAACTATTGGGAATAATTTCTGCAAGAGCACGTTCCCACCTCTTGTTTCAGGGGATGAAATTGTTTCTACCGCCCTGGGCAAGGCTGAACTTTTTGCCTCGTTGTTCGCCGGCAATTTTACTCTCAACCCACCTCCAAATATTCAACCACCAACAGTCCCCAATGTCGCGCATAAAATGACGGATATCATTTTCAAAACTAAAAAGGTACGAAAGATGCTCTCTTCTCTTAATACCAGGAAAGCCTCTGGCCTTGACGATATCCCAGCAATTGTTCTCAAAAAATGCGCACCAGAACTTGCTCCTCTCCTAACTCATCTGTTTCAGACATCTTACAATAGAGGCATATTCCCTAGTAACTGGAAAACTGCTCGAGTACAACCCATCTCCAAGAAAGGCTCCAAAGTGCTTCCTAGCAACTACATGCCTATTTCTCTCCCTTCAGTCGTCTCTAAAGTGATGAAACAGTATATAAACACCTAATTACTAAAATTTCTTAAAAACACAGTCTAATCCACGACAGGCAGTATGGATTGCGTCAGCGCAGATCAACTGCCGACCTCCTTTCCTTTGTCACCCATTATTGGAACAAGTCTATGGAACTACACGGTGAATCCCAGATTGTCGCTCTAGACATATCCAAAGCATTCGACCAGGTCTGGCACGCAGCGCTGCTTAATAAACTTCCGGCCTATGGCCTACCACCAAAACGCCATGGCCATTCCGCTAAACTCTATCCAATTAATGCAGGAGTCCGTCAAGGTTCAGCTTTAGCCCCTACTTTGTTTCTTCTCCACTTCAGTGACCTCTTTAGCACATCTAACCCAGTTCACAGTTACGCGGAAGACAGCACCCTCCACTCAAATATACAATATTCTAAGCCTGTCTCTTTAGCCCAATTAGATGAGGATCGCAGACTCATGGAGGGTTATGTCTCAGTGGATCTCCAAAAAATATTAGAATAAGGAAGTATAAATCTTGTACAATTCAACTCCACCAAATCTCAGTCTTGCTTTCTATCTTATAAGAGATACACCAGCCCTAGACCCATCACAATGAACAACCAAGGTATTCAAAGTAACGAGTCCTTTTCACTTGTTGGCATTTCTTCATATATATATATATATATATATATATATATATATATATATATATATATATATATATATATATATATATATATATATATATATATATATATATATATATATATATATATATATATATATATATATATATATATATATATATATATATATATATATATATATATATATATATAACACCGAAAATTAATAAAATTTGGCACGTACCTTCCTTTTGTAAATGGCTTGGATAAGTTCGTTAGTAAGGAAAATCGGACGCGGTTTTCGAAAAAAAAATATCTCAAAAAGATAACCAAATTTGGTAGGTAGGTTTACGATATAAGAAGTAAACTATGTGCAAAAATTTAGATATCTATGTTACAAGAAAAAAAAAGTTATAACAAAATATTTTGTGCCAAATCATTTCTATGATAAGTCACTACCATAACGCACTTGCTGCGTCCAGGCTTTTTATTAATATATCAGTTTTTAATCATAAGAATATCAAAACCTTGTTTGTGCAAATCATGTAGACATATGACAGGTGCCTTGTACACAAACAAAAGCACCATAGTGATAGGGGCTTTCATATTGAAGCGTGTTCTTTCATTCATAAGCTTCTAATTTCTTTTTCAAGGTCCTTCTCAATCTTTGGGTATATAAATTTAGAAAGCTTGTACTTCATAAAACTTAAGTTAAACATAACTAAATTATTGGCTCCCTCCGTTTATTTGCCAGAGCGGTTATTGTAAACTTTTGCTCAATAATTTTAATAAGGGAAATTAAATGAAAGGCAAAGTATAAAGTATGAGTGAGTGAATAAGAATTCAATTTATATTTTCACTGTCCGTTAATTCGTTCTTTTCAATGTGAAATAAATTACCGCCTGTAGAGTTATTTATAAATAATCAATATATGGACGAAAATGTTATGCATAATGCTGTAAACGTAATATATAACTAACTAAACGTTCATCTACCCGGAAAATATCGAATTTACATAAGAAGGCATAAAGATCATTTTGGCGACAAACCTAACATTACAGAGATTACGTAAAATAAAACAAGGCAGGAAAACAGTTTCTGGGGGCGAAGAAATTCTTTTGTATGTTGTTTTCCTCTAGTTTTAATCATAATAATATATATTCACCATTCAGATCATGTAACATGTATACAAGGTGTGCCAATGAAAACGCCCCACCTGAAAAATATCGAAATTTAAAAAATCGAGACACGTCGACTTTGTTTTCAAGGGAGGACACATGATGGCGTAAGTTTTGGTGTTTTGGTATCTACCCATTAGACAGGGGCGTAAATTACCCTTAAATTTTAAATGGCACCCTATGTTGACAGGGTTCCCACTAAAAACAGCATATCAATTTCCCTGAATTTTCCTTAATTTCCCTGACACGCCAAAATCTATTTAACTGACTTTGATCTTCTAAAATTTACCCCCAACATGTGTAACACACTACTACAGAATACAGTAGGTCTTCACGTAATGGCGGAAACACACTTCCCCATTTGAAAGACAAAACGGCCAATGAACGCAACAATAAAAAAAAACAATTATTGTGGTTTTGTGGAAAAAGAAATAATTAAATAAATGGTTCAGAATTTAACAAAAAGCAAACACATTGTTTAAATTATTTTTTATAAAAAGGAAACAAAAAATTTTCCCTGGCAGGGACAAAAAATCCCTGGCTCCTAGTCAATTTTCCCAATTTTTCCCTGATTTCCCTAACATTTTTTTTCTTTTACAAATTCCCTGACCTTTCCCGGTTTTCCAGACGAGTGGGAACCCTGGTTGAGTGGCACTTCATTTTAAAGCTTTGTCAATTCTGCTCACAACAAACGACTTTTTCATTTTGGTTTGCATGTGGCAATAAAATCATCAAAAATAAGACAAAATATCAGTAAATGAAAGAATGTTATTTAATGAAATGTTCAAACTGTTTTGTCTCCACTTCCCTAGAATAATAAAATCTATGCTCCACTTCCAAACGAACATTTCGGAACATTTCGAAGCATTTCGGGCGTTATCTGACGACATTCTTCAACAATTCGCCGACTAAGCTTCTCAAGTGAGTTTGGTTGTGTTGCATAAATTTTCGACTTCAAGTGTCCCCATAGGAAAACGTCTAAGGGTGTTAAATCTGGCGATTTGGGAGGCCACTCAATTGAACCTTTGCGTCCTACCCAGTGATTTGGAAAGTTCTGATTAAGAAAACCACGAACAGCATAATGTGGTGGAGCTGTAGCACCATCCTGCTGGAACCACACATCCTCTTCTGCCAAAGCGTTATCATTTTCCAATACTTCCACAATCATCGGGTAGATACGCGTTTCTAGTAGATCCACATACATGTTTTCATCCAGATTTTCCGGTAGAAAAAAACCCTAGGAGGTGGTCTCCCAGTATGCCAGCCCAAACATTCAATTTCCCCGGATGCTGCGTATGAGTTTCACGAAAAAGTATTGGATTTTCATCATTCCAGTAGCGGCAATTATGGCGGTTGACTTGGCCATCCAGTTGGAACGTACATTCATCGTAAAAACAGTTTAAAACAAAAACGTTGGATTCCTTCTGGCAAGGTAACTCATTTCTACACACGCGGCAATCGGAATCGTCTTCATATTTTAGTTATTGTACTTACCTCATTAACATAATGTACATTGGGAATGCCATATTTCTCACTAAATTCCTCCAATGTCTTAAGAGGTCCCATCCAGACAGCATACTCTTTTGGTAAGTGAGGTACAAAAAGGTGAGCTGTGCCCGTTGTCACTTCCAGTGCTCCATAACATCCTGGTTCCAATGTACCGAAAGTCCACATAAAATATGATTCCTGCAACAATTATATAATTCAGATCCTCACATAACGTCATAAGACATGATAAGAAAAATATTTGATACATATGTCGGTAAAATTAAGAAAGAGGTTCCATAGAATAGCCCGCACCATCGCCAGATTTATAATCGCTAGACTTCCATTTATGGGGTCACATGAAAGTAAAATGTATTCTACTCAGCCTCATTTTACAAGATTTACGGCAAAGTATCGCAAACGAATGTCGCCAAATCACCCCATAAATGTTATGGAATGTGCGCCGACGATTTGTACAAAACCTTTACTATTGTATTGAGGCTGGCGGTCGAAATTTTGAACATTTGATAAACTGACATGCAAGTTTTGATAAATAAATTACTTTAGAATGTGATGATTACATAATGAAACTGATCAAGTTGCTTAGATATATGTCATTGTTTGTCAACTTGTCAACAATAATAATATATAGATATATTTTTTAGTTTCAATTAATAACATTGATAGATTAAAGTCGTTATTTTATTTATTTGTCACGTTTTGGATTCATCTTTATACTAACGTCGTGTTATTTTTGCTGAGGATCAATTTAGACCAAAAAAATTTAGCAGTGAATCAATAACATATTTTCTGCTAACAAAACTTAAAGTAAAATTTAAAAAAATGAAAAATTGTATATTACGACCACATGTTTTTGAGTAGGAAAGGAGATTTACTGAATGAAGACCAAATAGAAGACGCTGGAACAAATAAAAACTTTGATAAAATTCCTTTTCATCCATACTTTACCTTTAAAGATATATTAGGATTTTTATTTGTAATTTCCCTTCAAGTAAATGTAACCTTAAGTGAATCATGTTGGAGACCCAGATAGTCTTATTCCAGATAACTCTCTAGTAAATGTTTAGAAATGCATTGTTCTTAATTGCCAATTCAGAACGTCAAATTTATTATGCTATAATTTGTCATAATTTTAAAAGAATTATGGCTTTTTATGGTAATAGGGTTTAAGATCATTGAAGGAATATGGGTGGCATAGTATAAGAAGTAGAAGGTTACACAAAATTAATATAGTGAAAATTTACCACAAGTATTTATTATAAAAATTTTAGGTTATACAAGCGCAGAAGTTTTTTGTACGTTACATTATCTAATTAAGATTCGCAAATACTGATTACTAAGATTATTATTACTTATTGCTTACACTTGGATCACCACTACACATTGAAAAAAATGTGTTGTGGTGATTTGGATTTTCCAAGTGCACTTATCAGTGCTCATCATAGGTTCCATTCTTTACTTAGTACTTATTGTTTGCTACCCGTTACTCCTTATTTATTACTCATTACTAATTAATTCTTACTTCTTACTTATTACTTAGTGCTTATTACTTATTATTATTTATTATTTGTGTCGTAACTGTTGTAATATACTTCAACACTTTAATCCAATTCAGATTCAAGACGGCAGGTTCAAAACACCGTTCGCGTTTTTTATTTACGGTTCAATAAGAGTCAAAATCAAAATCTGCAGGTTTTCATGATCGCGATTTACGAATTTTTAACCACAATTTTGAAAATCCCTTTAGTCTAATTAAAATCCAAGATGGGTTCAAGGCAGCAGGCGCTTTTGTGATTTATGGTTCGACTAGACTCAAAATTTACGAATTTTTTATCACAATTTTGAAAATCCCTTTGGTCTAATTAAAATCCAAGATGGCGGGTTCAAGGCAGCAGACGCGTTTGTGATTTGTGGTTCGACTAGACGCAAAATTGATATCTGCAGGCTTTGATGATCGCGATTTACGAATTTTTTATCACAATTTTGAAAATCCCTTTGGTCTAATTAAAATCCAAGATGGCGGGTTCAAGACAGCAGACGCGTTTGTGATTTGTGGTTCGACTAGACGCAAAATTGATATCTGCAGGCTTTGATGATCGCGATTTACGAAATTTTTATCACAATTTTGGATATCCCTTTAGTCTAACTAAAATCCAAGGCGGCGGGTTCAAGGCAGCAGACGCGTTTGTGATTTATGGTTCGACTAGACTCAAAATCGATACCTGCAGGCTTCCATGATGACGATTTACGAATTTTTTATCAAAATGTTGAAAATCCCTTTGGTCTTATTAAAATCCAAGATGGCGGGTTCAAGGCAGCAAACGCGTTTGTGATCTATGGTGCGACTAGACTCAAAATTGATATCTGCAGGCTTTGATGGTCGCGATTTACGAAATTTTTATCACAATTTTGGATATCCCTTTAGTCTAACTAAAATCCAAGACCACGGGTTCAAGGCAGCAGACGCGTTTGTGATTTATGGTTCGACTAGACTCAAAATCGATACCTGCAGGCTTCCATGATGACGTTTTACGAATTTTTTATCACAATTTTGAAAATCCCTTTGGTCTTATTAAAATCCAAGATGGCGGGTTCAAGGAAACAGGCGCGTTTGTGGTTTGTGGTTCGACTAGACTCAAAATTGATATCTGCAGCCTTTGATGATCGCGATTTACAAAATTTTTATCACAATTTTGGATATCCCTTTAGTCTAACTAAAGTCCAAGATGGCGGGTTCAAGGCAGCAGACGCGTTTGTGATTTCGACTAGACTCAAAATCGATACCTGCAGGCTTTCATGATGGCGATTTACGATTTTTTTTATCATAAATTTGGAAACCCTTTAGTCTAATTAAAATCCAAGATGGCGGGTTCAAGGCAGCAGACGCGTTTGTGATCTTTGGTGCGATTAGACTCAAAATTGATATATGCAGGCTTTGATGGTCGCGATTTACGAATGTTATATCACAATTTTGGATATCTCTTTAGTCTAATTGAAATCAAAGATGGCGGGTTCAAGGCAGCAGACGCGTTATATATATATATATATATATATATATATATATATATATATATATATATATATATGTATGTGTGTGTGTGTATTTATATATTTATGTCACATCGATAGCTCAAAAAATTATGTGCCGATTTTAATCAAATTTGGTGAGTACCTTCCCTTCACAAGTGGCTTGGATGAGTTCGTTCAGGAAAATCTGCTCAGTTCAAATAGATTAAACAATGCTTTGTTTGAATTAGATAGTCGAATTTCTCCAGTCCGTGCCAGTTCTGAGCTGACCTTTAATGTATTGAATTTCGACCAATAAATTATGATGCATGTTTGTAACAAAAGAAATTCGGGACGCAGCAAGTGTGTTATGGCAGCTAATTTTTATTAAATGCTTCAAATTTGAATATCTCAATTTGCTATTAACCTATAAAGTTCATTGGCCAGGAAACTAGTTTTTCGGGAACATTTAAAGTTTATTTTCGAAAAATTTTTGTACATTTTCAAACAATAAAGTTATTTTGATGAAATATGGTACATTGTTTTTACTATATAGGTTATACTGGTAACCAAATTTAATACCTGCTTCCTTAAAAAACACATTTGCTATTTAAAACATTGTTATGAAAATTCACTACCATAACGCACTTGCTGCGTCCAGACTTTTAGTGAATTTCGTAGAAAAAATTCACTAATAGAGAGATCCGGACTTTTGAATTTTGAAAAAAATTTTGCAAATGAGCGAGAACTAGGACCCCTAGAACCCATATCCGGGGTCACTTTCAAGTTATATATATATATATATATATATATATATATATATATATATATATATATATATATATATATATATATATATATATATATATGTATCACACCGTTAACTCAAAAAATAATGGGCCGATTTTGATAAAATTTGGCACGTACCTTTTTTTTGTAAATAGCTTGGATAAGTTCGTTAGTCAGAAAAATCGGACGAGGTTTTTCGGGAAAATTTTGAGTTTTCATTCGAAAAACATTTGTATCTCAAAAAATAAAAGAACTATGATAACCAAATTTGGTGGGTAGGATTACGACATAAAGAGTAAACTATACACCACAATTTAGATTTCTATGTTAGAAGAAAAAAAAGTTGTAATAAAAGATTTTGTGCCAGATCATTTCTATGAAAATTCACTACCATAACGCACTTGCTGCGTCCAGACTTTTTTATTATTCCTGAAATATAAGCCACCAATATTTCTCGCCGGGCCACTGAGTAATATAAATAAAAGGTATTTTTTTTAGCTTAATTGTAATTAGATGTTGGAAACTCGATGTCTTTTATCAGATATTAGAAACGTTATTTACCAAGCATATAACTACGCCTTAGCATCATCTTTTGATTATTTGAGCTTTTTTCTTGCCAGTTTCACATAATCACTAATAAGATATCGGATATTTCTATGTTACATAGCCCAACATAATTTTTAGGCGTTGTCTTTTAATTACACTTCGCACAGAAAACAGAACTGCTGGGGTTATATAATTTATTTAACATTTAGGAATTTTCTTGTTTACATGTTCGATAATTAAAGTGGTTTGTTTGCTGGAATGGTTTGTAATTCCGTGTAATTTAGTCCTAAGTAGTTTTGTACTTCGAAGTTTGTTTATTTTCCGCTGTTTAACGACCAAGAAACATAATTTGTGTTAATATAAAATTCTTTAATTATAAACCACGTATAGAAACATGAATTTTATTACAGCAACTCTAAATATGTAATTTAATTTGCAGCAAATGACTTTATTATTTGATTTTAAGGATTACTTAGGTGCTGTTCTAATGATACTAGAAAGATAAGATATATTTCTGTTAATAATAATCTCAGTGAAAAGAGCAATGTTGCAGTTGTTTTAATTTGGCAGCAGAGATTCCACACTTCATCTATTAAGCCAGGTTTTTCAGAGGTTCTCATCTGGGCCTGCGTTTTCCCTTTCTTCGAGTAGGTGCTTTTAAATAAGTGTTTTCCGGGGGCTGTGATGCCTCAGAATTATTCCCCAAATTTCACTATGTGAAAACTGGAACCTGTGATGAGCACTAATAAGTACACTTGGAGAACACCCAAATCACCACAACACATATTTCAGAGAGCTTACGATCATTTCGTTGACAAAGTCAACATCTACAGAGGAAGAAAATTCTAACATAAAAAACTCCAAGTGTACTTATTAGTGCTCATCACATGTTCCAGTTTTCACATAGTGAATTATGGCTCCCAGGTCAACGGAACTGAATCTATATAGAAAGCTAAGTACTAAGATTAGATTTTTAGGTGCTGATATTGCTTTTAGTGAATTTTCGTAGAAAAAATTCACTATTGGGGAGATCCCGACTTTTGAATTTTGAAAAAATTTTTGCAAATGAGCGCGAACTAGGACCCCTAGAACCCATATCCGAGGTCAGTTTCAATTTTTATATGTTTATATATAGATATATTTATATATATTTATATATATTTATATATATATATATATATATATATATATATATATATATATATATATATATATATATATATATATATATATATATATATATATATATATATATATATATATATATGTATCACACCGATAACACAAAAAATAATAGGCCGATTTTGATAAAATTTGGCATGTACCTTTCTTTTGTAAATAGCTTAGATAAGTTCGTTAGTCAGGAAAATCGGACGAGGTTTGCCTGGAAAATTTTGAGTTTTCATTCGAAAAAAATTCTTATCTCAAAAAGTAATAAGCCGATTTAAATAAAATTTGGCATGTACCTTCCTTTTGTAAATGGCTTTGACAAGTTTGTTAGTCAGGAAAATCGGACGAGGTTTTCCGGGAAAATGTTGAGTTTTCATTCGAAAAAAATTTTTATCTCAAAGAATAATGGGCCTATTTTGATAAAATTTGGCATGTACCTACCTTTTGTAAATGTCTTTGATAAGTTCGTTAATCAGAAAAATCGGACGAGGTTTTCCGGAAAAATTTTGAGTTTACAATTTAAAAAAATTTTATCTTCAAAAATAAAAACTCTATGATAACCAAATTTGGTAGGTAGGTTTACGATAGAAAAAGTAAACTACACACCAAAATTTAGATTTCTATGTTACAAGAAAAAAAAGTTATAATAAAATATTTTGTGCCAGATCATTTCTATGAAAATTCACTACCATAACGCACTTGCTGCGTCCCGAGATTTTATTTTAAAATCATGTAAACAGAAGTCGGTTTTTCCTAATTTCATTAATTTCAATGTTAAAATTTCTATCAACACAAAAATTGGTCAAAAAGTTTTAAAGTGTGCTAAGCAAAAATGGTTAGATTTAGAAAGGCAATATCTTTACTCGAAACGCAGTGAATTAGAAAAACAAGCTTAGTTTGTTTAAAAAGTTAACATTTAATTTAGATAACGTAGAGTATGATGATTGGTGCAATTTTCAGAGGAACATGTTTGTAGTCATAAACGCTAAGTTAATTAAAAAAATCAATATCCAGAATAAAAAACTAAAAAAACTTGTAAACGATCAGATAAATTGAAATATCAGTTCATCGGAAAATTGACCTTCTAGAAAATCTTTCTTCACAGTCGTTTAACAAAAATGAGATGGACCTCTTAAACAGAGAGTTAAAATTCGGATTACAGTCACAAAAAGATGCACTTTTAGATGTCATTGCCAGTATAGAAACGGGAATTAAAAAATTACCGGATTCTTCAAAAAAACTTTATTCGTGAAGCATGTAAAAAGAAAATCTCTAAAAATCTAAAAGAAAACAATCCTACAAAAAACAAAAATTATAATCAAATGAAAATAGTTAAACGATTGCGAGAAAAGGATTGTTTTATATTAAGGCAATAAAGTTGTGATAATGGACAAAAGTGATTATAAAGAGCGAGTGAGTAATGCAATAGAGTCAGCGCCGTATAGAAAATTAGATAAAAATCCGTTACCAAAAATAATTTACGAAGTTAAAAACAGTTTTAAAAAATGTCCAAATATCATAACAAAGGATTTAAGAAAACGTTTACAAGTTTCTAATCCTAAAGTCCCCAAAAAATATTGTCTCCCGAAAATTCATAAACCGGGAAAATTAATGAGGCCTATCATTTCGGCTATAGATTCTCCAACATATAATTTGGCAAAGTGGTTGTCAAACGAGTTTAAAAGACTACCTATTAAACAGAAAAGTTGTTCGGTGCTAAATTCTCTTGATTTTATTCATAAAATTAAAGATGTTAAATTATTGGAAGGAGAGATTTTGATGTCATTCGGCGTGGCGTCATTATTTCCTAGTGTACCCACAAAACAAACGTTGGAGTATTTGGAAGAATTATTAAAATTGAACAATATAAGTCAAGACGTCTGCAAAGAATATTTAACTCTAACTAGCATTTGTATAAAACAAAATATTTTCCAATTTAACAATGAGTTCTTTGAACAAACTGAAGGCACAGCTATGGGCAATCCATTATCGCCTTTTATTGCAGATTTGTTTATGAGCAGATTTGAGACGGATTTAAAAAATAAAAGTGGGTATTTCCCTAGAGTTTGGTTTCGTTATGTCGATGATATTTTTGCAGTGTTTGACACAAATACATGTAAGGTAGAAGAATTTACTGAAAAACTAAATAGTCAATTTGATTCAATAAAATTTACCCACGAAATAAAAATTAACAATAAACTTTCGTTCGTAGATGTACTAGTTATTAAAAATAAAAATAAAGCCTCGCTTGAATTTGATGTCTATAGGAAGGAAACGGCTACTATTAATTATATTCCTAATGACTCACATCATACGTTTGCACAAAAAACGGCTAGTTTCTATTTCTTAGTAAATAGATTGATAAATTTTCCGTTGAGTAAAAATAGATTTAATACAGAATTAAAATACATAAAAAATGTGGCGAGATATAACGGTTACTCGGATGGTTTAATAGACAAATTAGTTAACAAACACAGAACAAAGAAGATGATATCTGAATGTGCGACATTTAAGAATGATAAAATCGAGAAAAAATTTCTGTGTTTACCTTATGAACCACGAATCACAAAGGGTTTGGAAAGTATTTTTAAGAAAGCCGATTCACATTTGACGTTTTCGACGAAAAGTAATTTAAAAAATTTGTTGGGTAATACGAAAGACAAAGACAAAGTCACTGAAATGTCCGGAATTTATGAGATTAGTTGCAAAGATTGTGATCTTAAATACGTGGGCCAAACCAGAAGAAACATAGCCACCAGATTTCGTGAACATCTCGCACAGTTACGATATGGGACGGTGGACAAATCATGTGTGGCACAACATATATAGGAAAATAACCACCACATTGACAAAGAAAATTTGAAACTTGTCAAAAATGTTAGACATCAAACTATGTTTGATTCATTAGAAAGTATGTTTATATTAAGGTCTATTAAGAACAAAACTTCATTAAACCGTGCGGCACCTGTAATTTCAAGCCTGTTATTTTCTCTTTGCATTTGACCGCTTAAATACTCCTAATTTGTCTGGTAGAATAATAAATTATTGTCAATAATTCGACCGGTTTATACATATACTAATCTCTATGTTTGTCTTGACTTCAAGACCTGTTCGGTTTTTTGTATCTATGTAGTCAATATAAATACTTTCATGTAGAATTAAAATCAATATATATATAGTTTTTATGTAGTATTTTAGTGGAACTATTTATCCTTTGTTAGAGTTAACATGGTGAGACAGACATCTGGGTTGTTAGTTTTCTATTTTTAAAAAAGATGAGTTGAGTTTATGTTGTTTATCTCACCAGATGTCTTTATCGGCATGAACCAATATCCACATAGTAAATTTCTAGATCGAAAGGAAACGTGCTGATTCTTTAAATAACTTTGGTCCTTTTAAACCCATATTAGATAAGTGCCATAAATTTGTCGACCAGAAGATGAAAGCACGTCTCCGACCTGTTTCACTGCGCAATAAACAAACGATCGTTCTTCGACGACACTTTACTTCGGACTAGTTCGTTTACCTTGACGCGATATAAATATACGGGATCTAGTTTTTTATGTTAGAATTTTCTTCCTCTGAAGATGTTGACTTTGTCAACGAAACGATCGTAAGGTCTCTGAAATATGTGTTGTGGTGATTTGGGTGTTCTCCAAGTGTACTTACCCAAATTTCACCTTCTTTATGTCAATGGTTTGTAAGTTTGTTTTACATTATAAAAATGGCTGGACCGTCAAAAAGGGTGTGTTTTGGTTATAAAAACTTTGAAAAGACTGTGAGGCAGTGGTTTGATGAAGCCCATAGTGACGCAAGTGATATAGACGAAGTCCTAGAGGATGAATATTTGCAATCCGAACATGGCAGTGACTCTGAAGCTTTAGAAAGCGAGAAAGAGGATGCTATTAGTGAAAACAGGGCCTCCAAAAATGCGGAAAGCGAAAATGCGGAAAACCAGGAAGAGAACAATGTTAGTAAAGTTATGAAGACACCTGCTAAATACGTATACGGCAAAAACAGGCTTAGATGGTGCAAGACAGAGGTTCGTCCTTCATCGCGCACTAGAAAACATAATATCGTAATGAAAATTCCTATTCTCAAAGGTAGAGCACGTGATCTTGGCGAAAAAGCCACACCGCTTTCAGTTTGGATTTTGTTGTTGTCTGAGGAGATTTTGCTTGAAATATTATATTGGACAAACCATAAGCTCAATCAAATGCGTCTCCGGTATGAAACAGATATGAGTAATGTAAGAGAATGTGATATGGTAGAAATGAATGCTTTCGTGGGTCTACTGATTTTTACGTCCATTTTCAAGTCAAATCACGAAAATATAGAACCTGTTTTCGCGACAGATGGCTCCGGGCGCGATATATTTCGAACAGTTATGATCCAAAAACGGTTTTCCATTCCTTTATCAGCTTTGCGATTTGACAATCCCGATACTAGAGGTACTCGCAAGCAAGAAGATCCTGTAACTGCAATTTCATCAGTTTTTAAAAAATTTATAGAGAATTGTCAAAATGTTTATGGATTGGGACAGTCAGCGACAATTGATAAAATCTTAGTTAGTTTTAGAGGTCGTTGTCGATTTAAAATGTACATGCCCCAAAAGCCATGTAAATATAGCATCAAGATAATGTGCCTAACAGATGCTAGAACGAGTTATCTCTACAATGCCTACATATATCGCGGCAAAGGTTCAGACGGATTTGGGCTAACTCAAGAAGAGCAAAAAATTTTGAAACCGACTCAGGCAGTGATTCGTCTTGCAAAGCCGCTTTTTGGCTCTAACAGAAATATAACCGCCGATAATTGGTTTACTTCAATGGAAGTAATGAATATCTGACGAAAAAATGGCCTAACATATGTAGGCACACTAAAAAAATAAGCCGGATATTCCTCTATCATTTTTACCAAATCGAAAAAGAAATGTGGGGTCAACAGAATACGGATTTCGGGAAGAGGTCACTATGATTTCTTATGTGGGAAAACGTGGAAAGGCCACACTTCTTCTTTCTTCAATGCACGATAGCATTTATACAGATCTAGAAACGCAGAAGCCTGAAATTATTGCTTACTACAACAGTAATAAAGGTGGAGTTGATACAATGGACGAAAAATGTGCAAAAAGTTCAACAAGTCGTCGTACTCGCCGGTGGCCACTAACAGTTTTCTTTCTTCTCCTTGAATTCATATATTTTGCAGCAGTGTTTTGAAAAAAACAATACTGTGAAATATAGATCTTCATTTGTGAAAGAACTAGCAAATCAATTAGTGGAGGAACATATGAAGAAACGTTTGGATAATCCTCGCATAGCGCACGACGTGCGGAATACTATATGAAGAATACTGCGTGTACCACAAGTAAATCCTTATGCTGTGGAACAAACTACCCTGGAAAAACGCAAACCGTGTTTCATATGCCCAAGAGCTGTCCAACGAATGACCAGATACGCTTGTGTAAAGGGCAGGCAGAAAATTTGTTTACAATGTTCAAAGCCGCTGTGTGATTCATGCATTTCAAAAGGTGAAGATTAGCGGTTGCTGGAAAGACAGTTTTTTTTTCTTTAACAAAAATAATGTATTTTTTTAATGTTTTTTATGTTGTATCGAAGTGGTCTACAAAATTTATTTGTACTACAGGGTAATTTAAGTATATTTAGGGGTGGTTTAGAAAATGAATGTTAAATTTGCGTTAAATTCAATTAAAATTCTTATGTTATGTTATTTATACTCATTTTTTGCAATTTTTTGATATACGTGTCTTGTAATAAGAGCAAAATTACAGTTTCTGTTAACAATAACATATTTTTTCAAAAATGTAGTCATTTTACTCGCACCCAATAATAGTAGTCTCTCAGATGCCACCTTTCCGGTAGTGTACCAAAAGTCCCACCTTTACGGTTAAGATATATATATATATATATATATATATATATATATATATATATATATATATATATATATATATATATATATTTTAAATTGTTTACGTGGACTGCAGTTTCGATCCTTCCTGGTTCATCATGAGCACGCTACTGACTCTGATCGTTCCTGTGTGCTCTATGACTGAATTTGTACGTGACGTCTGCGTGTTGAGCTTCAACTTCCGATTTTTGTTGATAAATATAATTTACCTTTACTGCAGCAATCTTAATATGATTTATATTTTCCTATGATATAAAGTAATTAGTTTCAGCTGTTACGTAAAAAAATCAAAGGCTGTTAAGGCAATAATTATTATCAAGCTGGTATGTTATTATTATTATCATTAAGTGTCTATAGCCTTTGACAGGTCTTGGCTTTCTTCAAAATACTTTTTTAAGCGTCCATGTACATCGCCTTCCCCTCCAAGCTTTTGTGTGAATAATTCCCCTCTAACCTTTCTACGCATTATCCCAGAGCCAGGTTCAAGGTCGTCTTTGAAACGTGAATATACTGCTTGACAATAACAATGTATTAGATAGAAATTGTAATGAAATATATTATGTTAATATACAGTATAGAGTTTCTCCTACGGAATAATATTTATAATTCTAAAGGAAAAATAAGAAAAGGATTTAAAATTGATTCTGTTTGATCAAGCATACTATAAAACTCCACAAAGGTAAGACGAAAATTTATTATGACATAAACGAAACTGAGTCAATGACCATGGAACTCAAAATAACTGTGTCAGCTAGACATTGTGCAAATAATTTTTTGATTGTAAGTTTGCCAAACAGTTCTGCTAAAGTGCTAAAGTTTTTTGGCTATTCTAGTCTTAAGCTCCCGAATTAATGTTTTTAGGTTAGAGCACAAAACTTACATGATTAAAGCTTATTATTATATATATATATATATATATATATATATATATATATATATATATATATATATATATATATATATATATATATATATATATACATATACATATACATACAGTGAGCGCGGCAAAATTATGGAATAAATTCATTAAAATTTGTGCGATTTGTGTTTTGTCGAAATGCTCGGACACGTCAACTCTAGTTTTCAAAAATACACATTGTTGCAAACAATTTACGTTTCTCACCCTC
The DNA here is from genome assembly GCA_964006375.1 of Tillus elongatus. NCBI lineage: Eukaryota > Metazoa > Arthropoda > Insecta > Coleoptera > Cleridae > Tillus > Tillus elongatus. The sequence continues at coordinate 114,930,892 of OZ023269.1, read as the reverse complement.
CTGCTTTTCAAATATGACGTCATTGACATTTGTTTTATACAACCCCCGCTTTTTAGTGAATTTTCGTAGAAAAAATTCACTAATGGGGAGATCCCGACTTTTGAAATTTAAAAATTTTTTTGCAAATGAGCGCGAACTAGGATAGAACCCATACCCGGGGTCAGTTTCAATTTTTATATGTTTATATATATATATCACACCGATAACTCAAAAAAGAATGGGCCGATTTTGATAAAATTTGGCATGTACCTTCCCTTTGTAAATGGCTTGGATAAGTTCGTTAGTCAGGAAAATCCGATGAGGTTTTCCGGAAAAATTTTGAGTTTTCATTCGAAAAACATTTTTATCTCAAAAAATAAAAAATCTATGATAACCAAATTATGGTAGGTAGGTTTAAGATACGAAAAGTAAACCATACACCAACATTTAGATTTCTATGTTACAAGAAAAAAAAGTTATAATAAAATATTTTGTGCAAGATCATTTCTATGAAAATTCACTACCATAACGCACTTGCTGCGTCCAGGCTTTTTTTATTTTGATAGACCATTGAATTGTCTCTACGGTACCATTAAAATTTTGATACCTCACATTGTTGCATTTTCGAATGAAAGTCATTTAAAGAGTAGAAAACATAAACATAACCCGCGGCGGGTATTCAGGTTGACTCTGTTTATACCGACTTTTCCAAGGCCTTTGACAGAGTGAACCATAACCTCTTAATCCATAAGCTACATATGTTTGGTGTTGGCGACCCTCTTCTCAGCTGGATAGGTAGTTACCTTTCTGACAGATATCAGGTGGTGCGGATAGGGAATTTTATGTCCAATGGGATAAAGGTTTTGTCTGGTGTGCCACAAGGTTCTCACTTGGGGCCCTTGCTATTTAATATCTTCATTAATGATATTCATGAGTGTTTTTCTCATTGTGGATTTTTGTTGTTTGCTGACGATCTGAAATTATTCTCCGGGATTACAGGTCCCTCAGACTTTTTTAAGATTCAGTACGACATTGACAACTTAATAAGCTGGTGTCTTAACAATGGGATGGAACTCAATCCATCTAAATGCCAATCAATTTCTTTTTATAGAGGAAGGAACAGACTTGAACATACCTATTACATCAACGGTGTACCATTGAAGTCTGTTGAATTAGTTAGAGATTTGGGTGTTACATTTGATTCATCTTTTTCATTTATTCCTCATGTTTCTAATGTGATTTCTAAGTCTCTGAAGTTGCTTGGCTTTGTTAAAAGATGTACCTCTGATTTCACAAACATCAGATCTGTTAAAATTCTTTATTTTTCTCTTGTACGTCCTCATCTTGAATATGCCTATTCTGTATGGTCTCCCTACTATGCATTTCATTCAGTCAGTCTTGAACAAGTAAAGTGCGAATTTTTAAAGTTTCTTGCTTTCAAAAGCCACCATGACTGTGGTGGTATCGATGATTTACTAACATATTTTAATATCATGCCTCTTGATGTTCGACGTAAACAAAAAGATTTAAAACTTTTTTATAATATAATTAACTTCGAGGTATCTTGTCCTCACTTACTTTCTATGATCAACTTCTTTGTTCCACCAAGAGTAACTCGTTCAAAGAGTTCATTTCTTGTCGCTTTTCATCGTACAAACTACAGTCACAACTCTTATTTAATTAGATGCTCAGTGTTGGCCAACAAATTGTCTGATGAACTTGACTTTTTCACAAGAAAATCAGTTTTCTTAAAACAACTGCCACTTTGTAAGTTTAGTTAATCGGTACTTAATATTTATTGCCATATAGGCAATTGCCTATTTTTATTTTTTTAAATTTTTTTTCATTTTGTCTAACTTGTAACCATTTTGTATGCTTTATCAACTGCTTTTATTGTATATATTTTTTCTTTTTGTACTTATCTAAAATGGGCTCCTGGCCCGTAAATAAATAAATAAATAAATAAATAAATAAATAAATAACAACAATCAAAAGATTTATCCCCAGTTTCACAAAGCTCGATTAAATATTTAATGGCCGGCTAGTTAATCAAGGCTTCAGACTACCAATCACAGCTTCAAAATATTTGGTTCCCATGGCAAAAACCCGAATCATAGTCTATGATTGATATATTGAGCCTTGATTAACTAGCCGGCCGTTTAATATTTAATTGAGCTTTGTGAAACTGGGCAAGCGGCTCTTATTGAACAAATTAAAGCAATGTTTCCTTTAAATATAATGTTCGAAATGCAATCCACCGACTTCTTGACAATAACCAAATATGTTGACACATTTCTCTTGTACATTACGAATGACGTCGGGGCTAATTCGACTCATTTCATACCTAATGCGATTTTTCAAATTTTCTAGGTTATTTGGTTTGTTAACATAGACTTTTGATTTTAAATACCCAAAAAAAAACCTAGGAGCGTAAGATCTGTGGACCTGGAGACCACTCTATTGGTCGTCGCCTACCGATACACTTGCCAGGAACGCAGTCATTTAAAAAATCACGAACATGACGTGCAAAGTGCGAAGGTGCACCATCTTACTGGAACAAAATATCACCATTTGCTAAATCAGGATCATCTTCATTTGGAAAACCAGCAGCAAGAGCAGAAATAAGCTCATTCCTTAGAAAAATATAATATCGCTGCATAGTGAGAGTTTCGTCGAACAATAAAGGATGTATGATTCTATTGTGAATTATTCCTACCCAGACGTTAACTTTACGAGGGTGTTGTGTATGTACTTCAGTCATCCAGTGAGAATTCCCTCTACTCCAATACCTGTAATTTGGTTTATTCACTGTTCTATTTAGCCAGAACGATGCTTCGTCTGAAGAAAAGAATTTGGCGAATAAAGTTTGGGTTAGGGTTGCGTAAATCTTGCATTATTTCACAAAAATGTATTCGTCTGTCAGAGTTATCTTCATTTAGTTCGTGCAGCAGTTGTATTTTGTAAGGATGACAATTTTCTAATTTAAATGCACGTAATACTGGTCGCTGAGAAATTTTATAAGTCTGTCTCAATCGAGATGCAACATGAGGATTCTCACCCATACTTCAACTTTTACGTATTCATCAATCTACTTACGACGCCCTGCACTTTGCATATGTTTAATATGTCCAGTTTCTTGGAATTTCTTCTCGATTTTACTCACAGTGGATTGGCTGATACATCTATCTGGATATTTCGTATTAAAACAAATTGCACGCTTCTTGCTGTGTACTGGTTTTATCAACACACCCAGCAAGAATTTAAATTTCTATAAGCTGGGTTCCACTTAAATGTGCCACACTTAATTAACTTTTAAAAGAGATTCATGTGATTAAGAATAACGTTCATCTGACAATGACGCACACCTGATTCTTCTGTATTATTGACTAGTACCTGCTTGTGGATACAATTTTGAACATTTTATTTACACGAAATAAGCCTTATGAATAAATAATATATATATATATATATATATATATATATATATATATATATATATATATATATATATATAAAATCTTGTTCGTTATCTTTTGATTGTTGTTTTAAATAGAGTTTATGTTTTCCACTCCTTAAATGGCTTTCATTCGAAACTTTAACAATGTGAGGTATCAGAATTTTGATGGTACGGTGTAGACAATTCAATGATTTATCAAAATAAAAAATAAAAATTTCGGGAAGCAGCAAGTGCGTTATGGTAGCGAATTTTCATTAAATGTTTCAAATTTTTATAACTCAATTTTCTATAAACCTAGAGAGTTGAGTTTTCGTATGTGGTAAGGTATTTGCTGTGGCAACATACCAAATTTCAATAAAACCACTTTGTTATTTTTTTAGATACAAGTTTTTTTTTGAAAAATTAAATATTTTTTTAGAAAAACTGGTCCAAAAGGGCTGGCTAACGAACTCATGCATGCCATTAATAACAGAAAGATTCCTGTCCAGTTTCATCAAAATCGGTTAATAACTGTTTGAGTTATCGTGTGGATACATACATACATACATACATAAATACATATATATATATATATATATATATATATATATATATATATATATATATATATATATAAACATATAAAAATACAAACGGATCTTGGTTTCAGATTCTAGCATCCCAAATTCGTGGTCATTTGCAAAGTCTAACCATCGATATCTTTCTATTAGCGAATTTTTTTTGATAATAATTCGCTAAAACGGGTATTGTCATTTAAAAACATGTCGATGACGTCATATTTGAAAAACAGAAGGGGAAGAAACGTAAATTTTATGCAAAAATGTGTGTTTTTCAAAACTAGAGTTGACGTGTCCGAGGGTCGAACACACAAAGACCTTAGAGACAATTTCCAGTGAAATTTGGGGAGTAGGCAGATTGAAAGTCCAGTAATTGAACTACAACAACCCAATCCATCCCTACCTACCGCTCTAAGAAATAGGCAGATTTGTGGCCTGAGTTCATTTTCTTTCATATTTCCTTAGCATCTTGAAAATGGTTTTTAAACCGGAGCAAAAACGTCGAGTTTTAACAAATTCAACTCAAGAAGCAAGTATTTCTTATGTATGTACACATATATATATATATATATATATATATATATATATATATATATATATATATATATATATATATATATATATACAGAAAGTGTCAGTTTGTACCCGCCATACTCTTATAGGTGATTGGCGATATTCATTCTGGAAGTGCGTATAAGAAGTTTTTTGGCCATTCGTGTTCAATATACAGGGTGATTTGTGTTTTTTAGCACATTTTCACAATACCATATATCAGGCGTTACTCAACTTACCCGATTCAAATCATAGAGGTGTGGTATTTTGATTAAACACTACATATTCGATTTTGAATGAAATCTCTATTGCATGGCCATACCAGCAATTTTATTTCATTTAATGCCAGATGGAAAATAACACCCCGTATATGTAACTTGTAAAATATAAATTCATAAATAAAAACTGCATGAAAATTGTGACAGGATAAAGGCTTCAGCAGAGTTACCACTCTTCTCGATTTCTCGCAGCACCCAGCTAAATTATTGACTTATGCAAGAAAATGCAATTCTAGGCCAGAAGATTTTTCTCAGCTTCGTCTTGGGGCATCACGATCCTTATTTTTGTTACAAATAATGATGCTCCTATCATTGAGCATTACTCAAAGCACGTTTCGCTCCATAAAATTCCATTTCGAGCTTTTATCACGGATTCATGAAATTTAACTTCCTTTCATATCGAAAAAAAAAACAACTCTGTATACGGGATGGAGATATTATGATCGCACGAATTAAAAACAAATACGCGATGGCTTATAATACAAATATCAGCTACACACTTCTCAAAACGAGCGTCGGTGGTTCAGTGGTAAGAATGTGTGCCTCTGAACCGAAGGGTACTGGGTTCGATCCCAGGGTACTTCTTCCACTTTTTCACTACATACTGTACAATTAACATCAACCGAGTTTGTAGCATTGTATTTGAGCAAGTTGAATGTCTGTACCATCCGACCCCCGGAGAGGGTGTAAGGCCGTCGGACCCGTGCCCATGCGATGTTGAGCACGTTAAAGATCCCTACCCTTCTTACAGAAAGGCAGGGGTTCGGCAAAATTTCCCGGATAGTGAAGCGAAACTGCTCGCTGGAGTCGGTATTTTTATTTATTTCAACAACACACCACGAGGGCTTACAGCCTAAATACTATCGTACCATGGGTGTCGACAAGGAGGAAAGAGGCAACTTGTTAATTCTGGACTTGAATGTTTGGAGGTTTCGGAGGAGAAGGAAAAACATGTGCCGGCAAGGGATTCCACAACTTAGAAGTCCTCGGGACAAAAGAGCGGACATAACAAGATGTTCTATGTCTGGTGACCTGGACAGTAAAAGGGTGCATTCGCTCTGCTCCCCTGGTAGATCTGTTTGGGCAGCAGGTGGAGGAACTATTGAAGAAAGCTCCTCTGAGCAGAGCCCGTGCAGATATTTATAAAAGAGAGAGTGGTCACCAACGGCACGTCGGCAATTTATATATATATATATATATATATATATATATATATATATATATATATATATATATATATATATATATATATATATATATATATATATATATATAAGTCCCTCTCTTTTATTAATGGCTTGGATGAGTTCGTTAGCCACGAAAATTGGATAAGGTTTTCCGGGAAAATTTTGAATTTTCTTAAAAAAAAATTGAGTTATTCAAATTTTGAATTTTCTTTAGAAAACAATTTTGTTCTCCGAATATTACAAAGTTATTTTAATTAACTTTGCTGGATATCTTCTAAGTTTATAGAAAATTGAGTTATTTAAGTTTGAAGCATTTAATAAAAATTCACTGCCATAAGGCACTTGCTGCGTCCCGAACTTTTTTAAATATCACGTAGAGTTCCCTCAGGGCTCGTCCGCGGCCTTGCCGCCCCGATAGCACCGCAACCCTTGTAGAGTACTTGCTAACTATTAATAAAATCATTTTACTGATATTTTAATGAAAGATTGATGCAATATTATTTTGGGATAATATTACACAACATGACCTTTTTAGTGACAGTATTATAAAAAATACAAGCAATACATTTAGGGCGACGTATCTATAAAAGACAATGTTAACATAATGTACTTTCTACTGTTTTCCTACACAGAGTAAACAAACAAAAATCTAGGCCACTTGCATAGAGCACAGAATACATTAAAGATATCCTTTCATTGTGTAATAATAATTTGATGACTAATACTCAGCATTTCATAAAGCAACTTTCACGAGGTCCAGAATTGGAAAAAGTTGCCAACAAGAATGTAACATTCTTAAAAACAAATACACAACACTTCTATTTAAGAAAGCGTGACTGACTAAATTTCCGGTAACAAGTTATTATGTATAAACACAAATTAAATGTGAAATGTTTTGACTGCGTTGCACTTTTCTTGTGGTTTACCTCATATTGTTGACGTCCTATTAAGTGTATTGCTTTTACATAAAACAATTTCCGTCTAAATATTATATTTACCGTAGCAACGCAAAAGCTTGAATTGTGGTCAAAGGCGCCTGTGAGTTATGGCGGATGGAGAGTTTCACAATGTTAATTTTTCGCAATAATCTACAAAGTGCGATGTTAACACTATTTTTAGGGAATTTTCGAAGAGAACATTCACTACTCACGAAGTCAAGTCTCACCAAAAAAAAAACCGTATCAAATAAGCCCGAACTAGAGTCCTTATAATAAACATATCTTCAATTTATGAAGTCATCAAACCTTTGCATCATATTGTTAACAATTCTTTTTTGTATGAAGTGCTCCGTGATCAACTCATGCCTATAATATCCTTACTTTTCAAGGTCGGTGATCTTAATGTAAAGGAAAATTACAGGTCTTTAAATAGTTTACCAACTTTCGCAAACATTTTTGAGAATGGAATGTGTTGCTGATTTTTTCAAACATATTTATTGTTTACAAACATACAGCATGGTTATTTGAAAGGAAAATGGGTAGACATAGCTTTGTTTAGTTTTTTTCAAGAAACCTACAGTATAATTGACTCCGAACATCTTTTGGGTATTTTCGTATATTTGACTAAAGCTTTTGACTGTGTCAATCACAGGTTTTAGTCAGTAAGGTTAAAAATTATAGGGCAGGGGGGTGGAAGTGGATTGGTTTAAATCATACCTTGCAAATCGTAAGCAGATTGTTAAGGTGTACAAAAACAACCAGGAATATTTGTCAGATATTTCCTCGATCGGTGTAGGTATCCCCCAGGGGAGTATCCTTGGACCTATTTTGTTCATACTCTTTATAAATGACCTAGTCAGTGTTGTAGATAAATCTATTCACTTGGTGAGTTATGCAGATGACACAAATGTACTATTAAAAAGTACTGATTTCAATAATGATATTGAGTTCTCAAGTGCAGCGATGCAAAATGTTGATAAACAATGAACTTGGTAGAAATCAAACCAAGACTGGTTTCATGCTATTTAAAAGAAACACTTTAGACTTGAAAATAGCATTATGAATATTACGTTTTCTGTCGATTTCACTATCATATTATCTGTCGAAATTATATACAGTATGGCCCGTTGAAAACAAGCTGGCAGCCATAACTCCTCTATATATATAGTTATATATATATATATATATATATATATATATATATATATATATATATATATATATATATATATATATATATATATATATATATATCGTATCGATAACTCAAAAAATAGTCGGCTGATTTTACTGAAATTTGGTACGTACCTTCCTTTTGTAAGTGGCTTGGCTTGGATAAGTTCGTTAGCCAGGAAAATCAGACCACTTTTTCCGGGAAAATTTTGGGTTTTCCTTCGGAAAATTTTTGTATCTCCAAAAATAACAGAGCTACAACAACCAAATTTGGTATATGGGTTTCTACTATCTAACTTACTACGCCAAAATTCAGGTCTCTAAGTTAAAAGGAAAAAAGTTATAGGCATCTTAAGAAAAAAAATTTGGGTGCCACTGGTGATCAGAGGAAAGCACAAGAACAAAATATTTTGTGTGATTAACAAAACCAATTGAATATTACATCCAACGGTTAAGTTTTCTTGACGCAAAAACGTCAAGAAGTAGCAGAAAAAATATTTTAAATATTTGATAGTTTGTCTTCTTCAAACATCAAAGTCGCGATTTAAAACGTCAAAATTTACAATTTTCAGACAACGAATTTGGAACAAATATGGATTATGTAGACGATATGTCGTAAGAAGTGTGTTTTACAAAGCCTTAAGATTCAGCTTTAACCATCATTTTACTAAAATATTTTCAGAAATGCATTTCAAATAGTCTCTCTTTCTGATGCTTCGGCAGAAGTTTCAGCTATAGCGTTTATGGTTTAATAGTCTATATTTTAGCAAATTTTCGTAGAAAAAATTCGTTATTGAGAAGACCGCAATTTAGGAATTTTAAAAATATTTCTTCAAATGAGCGCGAACTAGAACCCCAAAAACCCATATACGAGGTCAGTTTCAGTTTTGGTCTGTTTACACATATACAGGGTGACGATTTTCTAAGGCAAAGCTCAATATATCCGTTATTATACAAGATATGACAAAAAATATATACGTTAATTATAGGGTATCTCGAGCTGCATCTTATAAAATTATTTTGACAATCACAGGATGGCCCATAAGTCGTTAGTGATACACACTTTCTTTTTTTAATTGAACACCCCCTTATTTTATTGCATTTTTGTGTTTTCCAGCGAATTATAATGCATGTTTGTAAGAAAAAAAGTGATATCGTTCATCGTTTTTAAGTTATTTCAATTGTTTTGCAACTTTTCACGTTTTTGGCACATATTTCAAACACATATCACAAATTGTGAAACGGCGTTTTCATCAATAGAAAGCGGAGCCCCATAGAAATGACGCATTCAGAGAGCTTTTTGTTTGTGTTACTCGTTGAAAAAATCGAGCTGCCGTATACGGGCACGCTCAAATAGTGGCTGAATTTTAAAGGTTTCGCAGAAATGTTTTTAGTGTTTCTGTGGAACTTATTTTTGTAAGATTTTTGTAATATGTTGGTAATTAATAATAAATGTTTAGTAAGTTATTGTAAAAAAAAGTTGTCGAATTTTTGTGAAAAACATAATTTAGTGTAACATTACTGAAAGAAATTTCTGTAAAAAAAATTGTGAAAGAAAGTTTTGCAAATTTTCATATATTTTTTTAAATTTTGGTTCTGAAGCTGCTTGTGAATAATTATATCCTGGCAGGTGTTTAAACAGCTTAGAGAGGCTTGTTGGGCAGGAAAATCGGACCAGTTTCTTGCTGGAACTTTTAAAGTTTATTTTCGGAAAATGTTTGTGCTTTTTTAAACAACAAAGCTATTTTAATGAAATACGGTATATTGTTACTAATATATAGGTTATACTGCCAACCAAATGCCCTTCTCTTGAAAAGACATATTTGCCATTAAAATCATTTTTACGAAAATTCGCTACCATAACGCACTTGCTGCGTCCAGACTTTTTTTGAAATTTGGCCTATTCCTTTAGAAGATATGGATTTTTTGAAATATCACTAATGCATTTCCCGAGAAATTCTTAATGCGCGAGTTAGGCCTCAGCAGCGTCCGTTACAAGATAAAAGTGTTGTTGAAGGTTTTCGTAGGTAATAAAAACTCATTTAGATTAAGGTGTTCCAAAAGAACCTCAGAAAAATATGTCTTGATAGCAACTTTTTGTGCCTACATGTGAATTGAAGTGACGCGATCGATGAAAAATTCAGTGGTGATTATTGCTTCGCATTTTTGAGTGGATTTATATGATCAGTCATTATGGTGTATTCAATCGCCGAAAGAGTGGAAATTGTGGGCATTTAAAAAAAAATCATGAAAACGCAAAGGAAACAGCACGTGTATTCAATAACCTACATCCTGATAGGCGTGTACGTCATAAGTACGTGCTAGAGTTGCTACACAAGTTCCATGAAACTGGATCAGTGGCTAATAAGAAACGAAATCCTGAACGTGAATTTCCTGTGGTGAATGGAGCCACAAGCCTGGAAGTGATAAATCAAGTTAGTGCAGATCCAACATTGAGTATACAAAAATTAGTTGAGATTACTAATCTACGTACAACAAAAATTCAACGAATTCTGGAAAAACTTACGTTTCGTCCATATAAAATCCAGCTAGTTTAGGAATTAAATGAAGATGATTATGACCAGTGTTTGGAATTTTGCGAAAATATTTCCCAAAAAATAATTGATAACAGACAATTACTTTTTAATCGTTGTTTTGATGACGAAAGTTATTTCTTTTTGTGAATGGCACTGTAAATCGTCATAATTGCCGGTTCTCCGCAGATGAAAACCCTCGTGTTTTCCATGACGTCCACACAAACTCCACAAAAAATCAATGTTTGGGCGGGTATTTTTGGTGATCACATCCTTAAACCAATCTTCATTTGACAACACTTTGACAGGAGAACGGTATTTGGAAATATTGGAAGACTGGATTTATCCTATGCTAATTGACATTATTGAGAACGATGAGAGATACTCGGAACAACATTTATGTTTCTAACAAGATGTTGTTCCACCGCATTATGCCGTTACTGTTAGGGAGTTCTTGGATATACACTTTCCCGGTCAATCGATAGGTCGTAGAGGTGTTGTAGAATGACCAGCCTGATCTCCAGACGTGTCCCCTTTAGACTTTTTTTGTCGGGTATTTAGAATCAAAAGTTTATGCTACCGAATGTAATTCATTGGAAGAGTCACGGCAGCGCATTATTGATGAATGCCGGAGAATTACTCTAAAATGCTTGCAAATGTTAGGCAAAAATTTGAACAAAATTTATATAATTGTGTGGAAGTAAGGCTAGCTGCATTATCACCACAATTAGAACCGTAGACCGGTTTCGCTCTAATTAGAGCTCGTAAGTACGGCATACTAATTGTAGCGAAAATACGCCTATAAAGTAATACGGCTATGGTAGCCAGCCTTTCAACACTAAGTGAGTGTTAAGACACGAAGCAACGTGCCGCCACCTAGTTGCGGAACCAAGTAGTATGTTGTCACGTCAGCTTCAAATAACATAAAGTGTTAAAAAATAGAGACTGTATACAACCAACTAACAATTTAGTAAATTGTCAGCCCTGGCCCATTTCTACCCTAATATAGGGACAAAGTATGTAAGGCTAGATGCATTCTAACCACAATTAGGACCGTAGACCGGTTTCGCTCTAATTAGAGCTCGTCAGTACGGCATACTAATTGTAGCGAAAATACGCCTTTTTGACACTTTGTGTTATTTAGATCTGGCGTGACAACATACTACTTGGTTCCGCAACTAGGTGGCGGCACGTTGCTTCGTGTCTTACCACTCACTTGGAATTGTATGGAAGTTTGGTGGTGCCCAATTTGAACTTTTATCGGATTAAAGTTTAATTCGTTGGTATGTTGGTTTAATAGTATGATTGGTCCTAATTATTTTCAACATTTAGTTCAATAGTATGCTAAGTTTTTAATTGAAACGATTTAGCTTTTTAATTTCTCGACCAATTCATTAGTGATATTTCAGAACTCCATATCTTCTAAACGAAAAGACCGAATTTCAAAAAGCTCTTTTTAGCAAGCTATCACATGACCCCTATTTCCATTTGAAAAAATTTGAGGGATGACACCCCCGCTTAGGAGAGTAAAGTTTGGGCTATACTTTTTGCGCCAAAAGATTTCCTGACGTGTTTCAGGTTTTTTTCGACAAAATCTGTTCGTTATTGCTGCCGCTCGTTTTCAATGGGCAACCATGTATACTGGACAAGAGAAAGTCCTACATGGACGCCACAGCATTGCAAAAAATATCCAGAAAAGTGAAATGTGTGGGAAGGAATTGTTGGAAATTTAATTATATGTCTCCTACTTAAAACAAATGAGTTCAGCCTCTATTTGAAAAATAACGTTACCACTATTTGCAAAAATGTTCATTAATATTTACTACCATGACGCACTGGCTGCGTCAAGCCACTTTATTTGATTTTGACAAACTTTTTATTGAACTAAACACTCAATGAAAGGCTTTTGATCCAGACAATAAATTTTATTAAAATCCCTACGTGTTTCGACTAACTAGGTAGGGGTAAATTTTTCAATTCTTGAAAATTGAAGTCAAACCTATACGAAAGGTTGACCAAGTTGGAATCTTCATCTATTGTACCAGAGGTCCAATAACACCGCACCCGAATGTGCTAGAAATCGATTCACAATATAACCCAATCAATCAATCGCCGTTTTATATTGATAGGGTTATATTGTGATTCTATTTCTGGCACATTCGGGTGCGTTGTTGTTGGACCTCTGGTACAATAGATGAAGATTCCAGCTTGGTCAACCTTTCGTATAGTGTCTTCAATTTTCAAGAATTGAAAAAATTACCCCTGAAGATGGGGCTACGTAGTTAGCCGAAACGCGTAGGGATTTTAATAAAATATATTGTCTGGATCAGAAGCCTTTTATCGAGTGTTTAATTGTGTATATCCCAGACTGAGTGACGTTTATCAGTAAAAACCTTTAATTGTATTTATTGATTGCCAGTAACTAGTTGTTTACCCAAGTTGTTTGTTGTTTACCGGTAACTAAGAAAACAAACACTATGTAAATAAGTAGGTTGTTTGTAAATAACATGAATTAGTAACATAACAAAGTGTCTCTCGAAGAAGCTGGTTATTTATATCCTACTGTTTATGTAGTCATGGGTCGATCGATTTAATAACATCTTTTAATCACCGTCCACTTTATTTGTTTACTCTAGATTGGCTTCGTTTGCTGTAAACCGATAAGCACTCTAGAGCATAAGCGTTAATGGAAACATTCAGTTGGATTCACAAGTTTCATCCCTCTTACGCTTTGGGAATTGATTTACAAAACGCTTCAAATAAATAAGTAGGCAAATTACAAAAATTATTTAAGCCCTTTGATTAAATCCCGGTCTAAATTCTCCTCACGCATTACACTGAGCTACTTAGGCGAGATGTTCTTGCATCAGTACTCGCGGTATATTGGTTAATAACATATTGAAAAAAGTGGTCAGAAATTAACGATTCGTCACTCGTATTTAATAAATACAATAAAAATATACAATGGAAAACATGAAAACAGTAATCCGTTTCGACCAATAGTAAAAAATAAAGTATGACTGGAAAAATACTGCGTAAAACAGTCATGACCTTAGCCGTCACTAGGCGGCTATATGGAAAAACATGGGGACTAAGACCTAGTATGGCCCACTGGCTGTACACAAGGGTGGCCAGACCATCATTAACATACGCGGCACTGGTCTGGTGGCCTAAGGTGACACAATCCAGAGCCAAACAAAAACTAGGCAAGATCCAAAGGATGGCTTCCCTAGGCATCACAGGGGCCATGTCTTCAACCCCAACAGCCGCCATGAAGGTGTTGCTGGATCTGCCCCCGTATACTTAGTTATTATGGTGGAGTCCAGGCTAGGACTAGCCTGCAATAGTAGACTGAAGATGAACCCAGGCTTCAGGGACCACTGCAAAATTCAGGAGATCGTGATGGAGCCCATGCTTGAAATGAGGCCAGACTTCGCGAGCCCTTGAAATGAGGTCAGACTTCGCGAGCCCGCGAATCTGAAGGGAAAACCACTTTACAGTGGAAATCCCCGACCGCGAGGCATGGCGGGAGGAGACGCCGGGCATACCACGGGACGCGCTCGCTGGTTGACGGACGGATCCGGCGGGAAGCGTGGGGACGGGGGCAGGTGTTTACTCGGAAGGACCGAGGGTAAGTCATAGTATTTCCCTCGGAGCCCATGCAACGGTGTTTCAGGCCGAAATGTACGCCATCCTGCACTGTGTGCGGGAGAACAAGAGGAGGGGCTACACCAACAAGCTGATCCTCATAGCCACAGACAGCCCTTGAGGCACTAAGCAGCCCACGGGTAAATTCCTGGTTGGTGAGTGAGTGCCGAGACGAGACGAGCGACCTGGCTGGGCAGAATGGGGTGACCCTCATCTGGGTGCCGGGTCACTCGGGGGTCAAAGGCAATGAAGAAGCTGACAGTCTCGCGAAGGGAGGGTCAGCAGAACCATTTATGGGACCAGAACCAGCTCTGGGCGTGACAAAGAGCACTGCCAGAGGAGCCATTAAGTCCTGGGTCAGAAACCAACACAAGGTGTACTGGGCAGACTCTCCAGGGCTCAGACATGGGAAGTCAATAATTGACGAACCCAGTTCAAAGCGAGCTGTGGAGCTGCTAAATCTTAGCAGAGGACAGCTCAGAAACACAACAGGTCTCTTGACAGGACACATGGCCGTCAAGAAACACCTGCATAAAATGGGGCGTATCGAAGGGGACCTCGCATGCAGACTCTGCGGCGAGGGGGAGGAATCAGCCTAGCACATCTTGTGCGAGTGTAAAGCTCTGGAGCGCAAAAGACAACTGATCTACGGTCAGTCTAGACCGGAGATAGAGGAATATAAAACTTCACCCTACCAATCGCTGTGTAGACTAGTTCAAGGCACAGTGATTTTGGAATGGGTGGAGTAAGACTAAGGGTATGCACAATCAACCAAAGGTTGCAGTGCTATCGGGGCGGCAAGGCCGCGGACAAGCCCTGAGGGGAAAAATGACTAACACAAATAAAAAATTATCTGGCAATGGTTGATAAAACTTTAGCTGCATTTTCATTTGCACAATATGTGCAAATAATTGCCTGATGAGCCTTGCACGTCCAACTCAAATATTTATAACAAATAACAGGAGTTAAAAAAATGTTTGGGAGGCATATATGGCGAGGGCATCTACCATTTCTTGAAACTTTTTCTTGGGGTTCTTCTACGGTACCAGATTTATTCTCAGATTCATTCAATAACATTTTAATTTTTTCCATGTGGCCACTGATCTTTATAATAAAAGTACTGTTAAGCCAGTGGTCCGTCGGCCAATCGGTTTTTTTGCGTAAAAGAGAATCTGGCTTAGGATGGTAGCTACCAAGAAAGGGAACAACGAACCGCCGATAGGTGAGCAAACTCTATTCATAAGGAAACATTTATTTACATTTCTAACGATGTAAATATTTTCATATCCGTCCAATTGCCTCTGCCAACGTGGTGATTATTATCAAAAATATGTCGAGCGAACATGACTTAGAGGTTTCAGTCGTCACACAGTAACTGCTATCTTCTGTTAATAGACCAGCAAATCAGCCTGTATATCAGATAATATTGTTTTTAATTCATTGATTGTTGTTGGCCTTACTTGATGAAACTGGTCCATACTATATGCAGACTTGGAGACCACTTCTCTGGATTCACTGTTGGTTTTCGTTTTTGTAAATGAAGGAAGTAGCCAGCGTCTAAGCAATCTGGAGAAAGTTGCTCTTCTGAATTCTAGATGTTCTAGAATGTTCTTCAACGTTTCTGTAACCGGTTTCGTTGCTTAAGGATGCTGTGAAGCAGCGAAACCGGTTAGAGAAACGTCGAAGATCATCATAGAACATCTAGAATTTAGAAGGGCCACTTGCCCCAGTTAGCTTACGCGCTGGCTACGTCCTTGATTTACAAAAACGAAAACCAACAGTGAAGCCAGAGAAGTAGTCTCCAAGTCTGTATGTTATATTGTCTTTTCTTTCTTTCAATTTTACAAGTCGTATTGTACAATTTGAAGAACCCTTATCACAGGTTCAAATCTTCACTCACTGAAGTCGTATTGTATTACTCTCTACTTTTGTCCTACCAAATTAATGTTAACTGCTCGTATTAAAGTAAGTACATGTAAAAGAGTAATGTTCCCGATTATAACTAGGGGTACTAAAATTTTATTTTCAAAGCTTACTCGATTGTGAAATGCATAATCATACTTTTATTGCCTCCATAAAACAAGTAAGCTTCCTGATAATTTTCTTTAATCGCAGAATGATTGTTTGGTTTATTAAAATCAAAAGCTATAAAATGTGGTTTCGGGTGTTAGGACGCTATAAAATCAGGAATACATTTTGGTATTTGCAAACACTGAAGCAATTATCGATCATAACCGGTTTTATTACTTTTATTTTCGGTATGGCAAATGCTTAATGTTTAAGCACAATAACATTTGGAGTTGTGTGTGCATTAATTTTGGCATAATGTGAGAAAATTTTGTTGACGTGGTACGTTTAGCAAGTTAAATTATTATACCTACAAAACCACGGAAAAAGTTTCAAATTCTTGCACATAAAATACCACAACAGGTACGTTAAAATATAACACAAAGGAGCTTCCTTCAGATTTCGTGCAAACAAATCAACCTGAAGGTAGTAGGGTTTCAGCTTTTAAAAACACATTGCACTCTTAGTCATCACATGTACCAAAAAAATATAAATATGTTTTGATCATTTCTACCCTGCATCACGATAATGAAATAGACGCATCAACTACTAAACCTGAAATAATCGTGGAGTATAACTAAATATAGTATGAATGTGGTGGTTAAGATGTGTACATGGTATGACATTTCCAGAAACAAGAGACGTTGGCCTTTGACGGGTTAAAAAAAATGCACCCCTACTCACTCCTGGTCCCGTAACTTCCTTGGGGGGGTGTAAACAAGAAATTTTTCTTGGGGTTTGAGGATTCAGGGGACCCTAAACAGGTTTCTGAAAACAGTTTTTTGAAAAGAGTTCGGGAGCTAAACTGCAAATTTACCGAAAATTCGCTATCAAAACGCACTTACTGCGTCCAGTTTTTTTCTTACAAACGCATCATATTTAGATAATAAATGCAAAAATGCATTCACGAATTTGTTCTACAAAAATTTGCTAAAAAAAATTATGCACGCCTACTCACTCCTGCTCCCGTAACTTCCTTGGGGAGTGTGAACAAGAAATTTTTCTTGGGGTTTGTGGATCCAGGTGGACCCTAGGCAGGTTTCTGAAAACAGTGTTTTGAAAAGCGCTCGGGAGCTAAACTGCAAATTTACCGAAAATTCGCTACCAAAACGCACTTACTGCGTCTAGATCTTTTTCTTATAACCGCATCATATTTCGATAAAAAAATTCAAAAATGCATTAACGAATTTGTTCTACGAAAATTATCTAAAAAAATTATACACCCCTACTCACTCCTGGTCCCGTAAATTCCTTGGGGAGTGTAAACAGGAAATGTTTTGGGGGAATAGGGGTGCTGTGCGGGGTAGGCAGGGTTTAAGGGGGATATGGCTTCAAGATGTGAAAAAGACAACTTTCAAGCCCGTTTTATTCGCATTTTCTGCTCATAATTCCTTTTTACTAACCACCCCGCCCAGCACCCATATTCACTCCTGGTCCCATAACTTCCTTGGGGTGTGCGAACAAGACATTTTTCTTGGGTTTTGTGAATCCAGGGGGGGGGGGGGCTAGGCAGGTTTCTGAAAACAGTTTTTTGTAAAGCGTTCGGGAGCAAATCTGCAAATTAACCTTAAAATTCGCTACCAATACGCACTTACTGCGTCCAGATTTTATTCTTTTAAACGCATAATATTTCGATCAAAAATGCAAAAATGCATTAACAAATATGTTCTACGATAATTATCTTAAAAAAATTATAGACCGTTAAACCATAAACTTCACTAAACCTCTAAGTGAAGATTGGAACCTGTGATGAGCACTGATAAGTACACTTGGAGAACCCAAATCACCACAACACATTAAAAGAACTTTTAAAATGTGTTGTGGTGATTTGGGTTCTCCAAGTGTACTTACTTCACTAAACCTACAAATAAATATCCAAAAAGCCACCAAACTTAACTAAACTGACAGCCAAAGCATCAGAGAAAGGGTCTATTTGAAATGGATATTCTGTAAATATTTTAGTAAAATGAAGGGCAATGACGGTTGAATCTGAAACTTAAGGGTTTGCAGAACACTCTTATTGCAACATTTTCTTCTCACAAACGGTATTTGTTTCACATTCTTTGCCTAAACATTGCCAATTTTGACGTTTAAAATTGCGAGTTTGACGTTTTGAGGACAACTCCAAAATTTGTTGCTTTAACTGCGCATAACTTCTTTGTCTTTAAAGCTAGGGACCTAAATTTTGGTACAAAGTTCACTCTTTATAATACAAACACGCATACAAAATTTAGTTGCCCTTACTTTGTTATTTCCGGAGATATGAATTTTTTTATAAAAAAAACACCAAATTTTCCGGGAAAACCTGTTCCGATTTTCCTGGATAACGAACTTATCCAAGCCACTTGCGAACGAAAGGTGCGCTGCAAATTTTATCAAGATCGGTCCATTATTTTTTGAGTTATCGGTCGGATATATATATATATATATATATATATATATATATATATATATATATATATATATATATATATATATATATATATATATATATATATATATATATATATATATAAACACAGATCTCCCCATAAGCGATTTTTTTAATTCGCTAAAAAATAAATATATCATTACCAAATATGGAACAAAAATAATGCTTATACTGCGCTTCAGAAAATACAGGTCAAATAATTCAGCAAAATTTTATACGAAATGCAATCATAAATTTTACTTCATATCTAATAAGCATATAACAAAATTACATAACAACTGCAACATTTTAAACTTGCAAAAAATATAAACAATACAAAGGTCATTGTATCTTTGTTCTCATGTCACATTTAAACATATAGTTGTTTACAAAATTAATAACGAAATCGAATTAAAGAAACAAAACAACAATATGAAACAGACAATAAAAACATTATTACATTTCAGTGCATGTAAAACCTAAATTTGCGAAACAGTTAAGCTAATTCAACTAAATGCTTAAACGTGACATTACCCAATCATTCGCAACTTTCTACTTTGTGAGGCAGCACCTTTCTTTTAACGTATTCGCAAAGCCAAGCAATGTTGTCAAGTCGATAATTCTATTGCAGATTTTGAAATATATTTACGTATATTACATAAATAAAACGACAGGATCAAATAATAACAATAAGATGGCGATAATGGTCATCGGTCTGATTCTTCAGAATATAATGCGCTACAGTTAACTGAAATGTTGCCACTTTCTGAATATCCTGCAACATTCACAGCAAGTGACGACGGTTGGCTGGGACGATGGAAGAAGAGGCAAGGATCCGTGAATTAAGAATATGCGAAGAAAAATTATCTGCAAACTCTGTGGTTATTACTGAGTTTAAGCAAAGATTGCAAGAGATTGTTGTCATGGAAAATTATTGACCAGACCAGATTTACAACTGCGACGAAACAGGTCTTAATTATAGAATGCTGGCTTCAAAGACTTTAGAATGCAAAACCGAAGCATCGGAACTTGGATACAAAAAGTCCAAAGAACGCATTACAGTTTTAGCATGCACCAATTACTCTGGTAAATATAAACTTGCACTCATGTGTTTGGGAAAATCGGCCAAACCTCGCGCTTTCAAGCATATAGCTGCCAATATATTGCTGGTTTATTACAAAAACCAAAAAACGCATGGGTATATAGCACACTTTTTAAGAGCAGTTCTTTGACCAGTTTGTGCCAAGCGTTTCCTTTTTTTTTAACAACATGTGTATTACCAGGTGAAGTACTTTTGTTGCTTGACAACGCTCCTTCACATCCAAGCGAACAAGGACACATCAGTGGCAATATTAAAGCAATATATCTTCCTCCAAATAGAATTATTAGTTCAGCCCATGGACCAGGGGGTATTAGAAAATTTTAAACGGCATTACAGACGTACCTTTTTTTCCCCTCACGGCTCGTCCGCGGCCCGATAGCACTGCAACCTTTGGTTGATTGTGCATACCCTTAGTCTTACTCCACCAATTCCAAAATTACTGTGCCTTGAACTAGTCTGCACAGCGATTGGTAGGGTGAAGTTTTATATTGCTCTGTCTCCGGTCTAGACTGACCATAGATCAGTTGTCTTTTGCGGTCCAGAGCTTTACACTCTCACAAAATGTGCTGGACTGATTCCTCCCTATCGCCGCAGAGTCTGCATGCGTGGTCCCCTTCGAACCGCCCCATTTTATGCAGGTGTTTCTTGACGGCCATGTCCGTCAAGAGACTTGTTGTGTTTCTGAGCTGTCCTCTGAAGATTTAGCAGCTCCACAGCTCTCTTTGAACTGGGTCCGTCAATTATTGACTTCCCATGTCTTAGCCCTGGACAGTCCGCCCAGTACACCTTGTGTTGGTTTCTGACCCAGGACTTAATGGCTCCCCTGGCAGTGCTCTTTATCACGCCCAGAGCCGGTTCTGGTCCCATAAATGGTTTTGCTGACCCTCTCTTCGCGAGACTGTCAGCTTCTTCATTGCCTTTGACCCCCGAGTGACCCGGCACCCAGGTGAAGGTCACCTCATTCTGCCCAGCCAGGTCGCTCGTCTCGTCTCGGCACTCACTTACCAGCCAGGAATTTACCGGTGGGCTACTTAGCGCCTTAAGGACTGCTTGGCTGTCTGTGGCTATGAGGATCCGCTTGTTGGTGTAGCCCCTACTCTTGTTCTCCCGCACATAGTGCAGGATGGCGTACAGTTCGGCCTGAACAGACGTACCTTACCCGAATCAATTTCAGAAAGAATGGAATGTGATAAGTGCGATTCAGTTACATGTTTGAAGAAATATAATCTTAAAGATGTAGTACTGGATAGCAGACTCGTTGAATAAAGTTAAAACGTCCGCTTTACAAAAATACTGGTCCAAAATTCTAAACCAGGAATATACACTTGAGGAAGAAGAAGCCTCTCATCAAACTGAAGACACAACATGTTTGAAATGATGCGCGTCATAGATGGATGTGAAGAAGTCACCAGAGAAGATTTTATTCAGTGATTTGAGAGTAACGAGCAGAAAGAAATTGCCGACACTGATCAAATGGCTCTTGCGAGAGGACGGAACGAATCAATTTAAAAATTGACATTGATGATTATAAAGTGCCCAAAAATTTTCCACATTGAAGGTAAAAATGCATTGGAGAAGGCGTTACTTTACTTGGAATAGTAGCCGAGTGTCAGAGCCACGGATGTGCTACTATTTAAAAGATATCCAAGGATACCCAATATGCACAATCAACCAAGGGTTGCGGTGCTATCGGGGCGGCAAGGCCGCGGACGAGCCCTGAGGGAACAAAAAATAATAATCTCGGGACGCAGCAAGTGCGTTATGGTAGTGAATTTTCATTAAAATGTTTTTATTGCAAATATGTGTGTTTTCTTTTTAAGAAAGCAGACATCAATTTTGGTTACCAGTATAACCTATATAGAAAAAGCAGGCATCAAATTTGATTACCAGTATAACATATATAGTAAAAACAATGTGCCATGTTTCATCAAAATAACTTGATTGTTTGAAAACGTACAGAAATTTCCAAAAGTAAACCAAAAGTGTTACTGAAAAAATCCGTTTCCTGGTCAACCTTATAGGTTAATAGCAAATTGAGCTTTTCAAATATGAAGCATTTAATCAAAATTCGCAACCACAACGCACTTGCTGCCTCCAGAATTTCTTAACTTACAAACATGCATTATATTTCGATGGAAAATGCAAAAAAATAAGGCGTTTTCGACAAAAAAAAATTTATTTGTATCACCAACGACTTATGGGCCACCCTGTGATTGTCGCAATAATTTTTTAAGATGTAGCTCAAAACACCGTATAATTAATGTATACAATATTTTTTCATATCTTGTATAATAACGAATATATTGAGCTTTATTGATTTTTTACGAAAATTCGACAAAAATTATATACCATTAAACAATAAACTCTATAGCTAAGGCTACTGCCAAGCACCAGAGAAAGGGTCTATTAGAAATGAATTTTCTGGAAATATTTTAGTAAAATGAAGGACAATGACGGTTGAAACTAAGAGTTCGGTGTATGTAAAACATTCTTCTTGGGACATTTTCTTTCCATAGATCGTATTAGATTCAAGTTATTTGCCTAAATGTTGCGAATTTTGACGTTTTCAATTGTCACTTTGACGTTTTGAGGAAACCCCCAATTTATTTTTCTTTAAATGCCCATAACTTTTTTGTCTTTTGACCTACAGAGCTAAATTTTGGTAGGTGGCACACCTATAACGATATAAACCAGCTTACCAAATTTGGTTGCCCTTACTTTGTTAATTTTGGAGATATAAATATTTTGCGAAAGAAAACACAAATTTTTCCGGGAAAACCTCGGCGGATTTTCCTGGTTAACAAAATTATCCAAGCGACTTGCGAATGAAATGTACTCACCAATTTTGACGTTTAAAATCGCAATTTTGACGTTTTGAGGAAAATCCAAATTTATTTTTCTTTGAATCCCTGTAACTTTTTTATCCTTTAACCTACGGAGCTAAATTTTGGTAGGTAACTGAAATAAATCCGCATATGAAATTTGGTTGCCCTTACTTTGTTAATTCCGGAGAAATAAATTTTTTTCGAAAGAAAACACAAAATTTTCCGGGAAAAACTGGACCGATTTTCCTGGCTAACGAACTTATCCAAGCCATTTGCAAAAGGAATTTATTCACCAAATTTAATCAAAATCGGCCCATTATTTTTTGAGTTATCGGTGTGATACATATATATATATATATAAATATATATATAAACATATAAAAATTTAAACCGACCCCGGATATGTGTTCTGGGGGGCCTAATTAGCGCTCATTTGAAGAATTTTTTTCAAAATTCAAAAGTCGGGATCTCCTCATTAGTGAATTTTTTTTAAAGAAAATTCACTAAAAAGGATACCCAAGAATCGCGAGTCCAAAGTACAACAGGGTAACCGTGATCGTTTCTTGACACGTACATAATATTTTATACATATGCATTCACATAATGTAGGTACATAATAAATATGTAGGGACTTGTGTATCTTACCTTGTCAGAAATGACGTTTTTTTAATTATATTTTTTTTATTTATACTTTATTAAGTTTTATATGTACTCACTTTCCTATTCCCAATTAATATTTCGATTATCCGAAAAAATTGATTATCTGGAGTAGGTCTGGTCCACATAACTTCAGACAATCGAGCCTCTACTGTACTTATATTTTAAATGTTGACATACCTTGTAAATTTTGAAGGTAATATACATTATATATATATATATATATATATATATATATATATATATATATATATATATATATATATATATATATATATATATATATATATATATATATATATATATATATATATATATATATATATATATATATATATAGAGAGAGAGAGATCTCGGAAATATATATATATATATATATATATATATATATATATATATATATAGATCTCGGAAACTATAAGAGATACAAAGTTGGTCAAATTAAACAACAATTGCAGAATTTGGAGCTGAGTTCAAATCAGTTTTCATATTTAGAAAATTCCGAGTAGTTTCGGAGATAATCAAGAAAAACCGAATTTTGGAAAAAACGATTTGTTCTCATATCTTCGTTACTTATGGTGCGTTTTTGAAAATCTAAACGTAAAAATAATGTGACGAATCGAGTGGTGGTATTTGTTTTGTCGATTTCCGAAGGACGATAGTCAACTTTTTTTCTTATCGCCGCCATATTGGATTTTTCAATCAGCGGATAGAGTTTTTTTTTCGGAATATTTTGGTATATCACATGTCAAGACTTCATGTGAAAAATTGCATGAAAAGGCAAATTTGTATTATGGACCTAAAATCAAGTATCCATGATATCCCAATCTTATCTCGTTATAATGATCTAGATTATTTTATATTATATTTATTAGATGCGGCATTTTACAACAATTTCAGGAATATAGCACACGATAAGGTTAACTAGAAGAATAAGCTTGTTTCGGCTATTATTATTAATTTAATAAAAACTCAGATAACATGTAATATCTTAAGATTAATCAAAATCTAAAAACAGATATACTTTAAAGAAAAATAACTAACTTCATTTAAAGCAGGTTTTCGAAAATACCTCCATTATTATGAATACGAATATCGCATCGCTTTAAAATTGAAGAAGTTGCTTTCCTAACAAACCTCCCGTCGATATTTGTAAGCGCTTCGCAACAGCGTCTCTAAGTTCATTGATATTTAAATACGTTTTTTATACACTGGGTTTTTACGCATCCCCACAAAATAAAACCAAAACAGAAAGGTCGGATGATCGTGGTGGCCATACAACTGGACCGTTTCTGCCAACCCAAGCATCAGGAAATTTGTGGTTTAAATAATTTCGCACTTGTTGATAATTATGAGGAGAAGCACCATCATGCTGAAACCACTCCAAATATTGTCTTGTCTCCAGGTTTAAACTATCTAAGATATCTTCTAGGCTGTTTCGAAGAAATTTCAGATACAAATCGCCATTTAAATTTTCTTCAAAGATAAAGTGACCAAGAACTTTTGATCCAATTATACCACACCAAACACTAAACCCAAATTTAACTTGTGGCCTTCTTTGCTCTACGTAACGGGGTTTTTCTTGTTGCCAAAGGTGTTCGTTGTGTCTATTAAACACACCACCATTTTTTCCCTCAGGGCTCGCCCGCGTCCTTGCCGCCCCGATATCACTGCAACACACCACAATTGGTAAAGCGTGTTTCGTTGCTTCACAAAATTTTATTCGGAAATTGTGCATCTTGTTGGCATTTGTTTTTAAACAATGTGCAAAATTCTGCACGTTTCTCTTCGTCCCAGAAATGTAGAGTTTGAGAGACCGATAGTTTGTAAGCGTTAATTTTGTGTTTTCTTAAAACCGTTACCACGGTTACACTGGCTTTTTCGGCAATTTCTCGAGTAGAAATTTTTGAATTTTGACTTATCAGGGCCAAAACCTCTGCAGCTTCATTCATTATTCAGTTTCCTTGTTTTGGCTTGGTAAAACTTCCGTATATACCCAAATTATCGTACAATCTCTTAAAAGTGTTTACGGATGGTTGGCAATGGTCAAAATACTTTTCAAAATAATATGCGCTAGCGTGTGTAACATTTCCCATTTTATGTACGACTCAATGATATCACGCACTTCTTCATTAGAAAAATACATTGTTGCAAAAATACTACCTTAAATGACAAATGTAATAAAGATGATGTTGTTGCTCGTTACCATGGTCACCACATTATGTCTTATAAAAGGTAACTATGATTAA
The DNA here is from genome assembly GCA_964006375.1 of Tillus elongatus. NCBI lineage: Eukaryota > Metazoa > Arthropoda > Insecta > Coleoptera > Cleridae > Tillus > Tillus elongatus. The sequence continues at coordinate 114,905,279 of OZ023269.1, read as the reverse complement.
GTGAGAACCAACAGAAATAATAGCCGAAACAAGCTGATTCTTCCAGTTAACCTTATCGTGTGCTACATTCCTGGAATCGTTATAAAATGCCGCATCAAACGCCGTTATAACGAGATAAGATTGGTAAATCATGGATACTTGATTTTAGGTCTATAATACAAATTTGTCATTTCATGCAATTTTTCCCGTGACGTGTGACATGTGATATACCAAAATATTGAGAAAAAAAGACTCTTTCGGCTGATTGAAAAATCTAATATGGCTGCTATAATAAAAAAAAGTTGACTACCGTCCTTCGGAAATCGACAAAACTAATACCACCACTTGATTCGTCACATTATTTTGTATAAAGCTGCGTTTAGATTTTCAAAAACGCACCACAAGTAACGGAGATATGAGAAAAAAATCGATTTTTTCTAAAATTCGGTGTTTCTCGATTATCTCCGGAACTACTCGGAATTTTCTAAATCTGAAAACTGGTTGGAACTCAGCTTCAAATTTTGCAATTGTTGCTTAATTTGACCAACTTTGTATCTCTTATAGTTTCCGAGATCCCTTTACTATCCATCAAAAAAAACTAAGCCTGTATGTATGTATGTATGTATGTATGTATGTATGTATGTGTATATATATATATATATATATATATATATATATATATATATATATATATATATATATATATATATATATATATATATGTATATGTATATATATATATATATATATATATATATATATATATATATATATATATATATATATATATATTCAAAAGTCGTGATCTCTTCATTAGTCAATTTTTTAAAGACATTTCAATAAAAATAATAAATATTTTGAGAAATTCTTGAGCTGTACTCCTACCTTACTCTTACGATATGGCAACCTGGTAGATGGCGGTGACGTCAGTAAACTAAACATACGAACGTTGACCGTGGAATAAAGTAGGTTACACACCCAAACAGAAAATATAATAAAAAATTCGCAATGAGTACAGACTACTTCCAAACTTAATTAATTTTTAAGGTGTCTGTAACGCTACAAATTAAACTGAAATTTGGACTTAGATAAACAATTAATTGTTACAATATGTCTGGCTATGGCACAGATGTGTAATATGGATACAAATCTGGTAAAAAAACTAATTAGCAATAATAAATATTAAACTAAACACTTATTTATCACTGGCATGTCACATGAATAAATTTCAATATTAATTATTAATTGTATTTAAAGATATTCAGTGTTATCAACCTCTGTAATATACCTTGTTTAAAGGTTAGAAGCCAAAATTTAAATGTCTAGAGAAGATGCGAAAAAAACTACGTATTGTACATTATGTAAGACAAATTTAAAAAAAATTAACGATTACTTTTAGCTGCTTTCAAAACTAAGAGTAATCCTTACTGTCCAATTTATCCGCGGAAAAACTTAACTAAACAATTAACTGACTGACAAATCTAAAAAAAAAGGTAAGGTAAAGGTAAGATGCTTACTGGCAATTAGGCCATTGCTGACCCTTTGTGCTCATCCAAACTAACCTACCCTCCACCTTAAGCTCGATCTCAACGACGACAGTGATTTTGAAAAATCATCCGGCGCCGGTTAGGCTCGAACCGTCGTCCCCCGAGTCCGTATTGGAAAGACTGATTCGACTTTCCCGTACGGTCAGGGAGGCGCTAACTGACAAACCTAACACGTGTATTTATTTCGTAAATAGTCTGCATTAATCGTTAACCAACATAATCAAACCAGTATACAGGCTTTGTTAGTAAATTTCTTAATTATTTTCTAGTTATTTAGAGTCTAATGTTAGAGGTTTCCGTTTTGTTATTTTTTACCATGGCCTCATACAGAAACAAACACTATGAAGACGCCTTGTATGTCCACAGATATTGTGATCGCCACGTCGAGAATATGAACATCGCTTCCCGAACAGTCGCATACCAAATGTTCGTGCGTTTGCAACAACTTATCGAAATATGGCTGAAAATGGCTGCGTAAAGTCTGGACGATTTGACGTTGGTGCTCCCCCTGTTTATCAACCAGATAATGAGGAAGTTATACATGAAAACCGGAATGGAAAGTTTTCTCCACCATACGCAGATTTGGATGGCATTCTTACCACTATACTCCTATCCAGCACTTGGGAGGAAGCTATCCTGCTAGAAGAGAAGAGTTCTGACGGTTCATTCTCAATTCAGATTCAGAAGATGCCAATTTTTTATCCAACATTTTAGGGACGGATTAATCGAATTCAACCGTGTAGGCATAACAAATTTCCACAACTTACATTTTTGGGCGGAAGAAAACACCCATTTAACAAGGTAAACCAGTTACCAGAATAAGTTCTCAAAAATGTATGGATGGGAGTCATTGCCTCCTATTTAATGGGACCATATTTTTCTACTTAAATTATTAAGGGAGAAACTTATGAGAATTTTTTGAAAGATGAGTTGCCGGTGCTTCTAGAAGATGTATCTCTCGCAGTCGAACAGCCAATTATATTCCAAAATGATGGTCGTCCTGCGACTTATCGGCTGGTAGTAAGACAACTATTGGATCAATAATTTCATAGCGTTCGGACTTGGAGGGCGGGCGCAACACTTTGGCCAGCGCGAAGCCCAGATTTGACGCCCTTAGATTATTACGTTTGAGATCATATGAAATAGATGATCTATGCATCCCCCGCCAATACAAATCTAAGGCAAACGATAATAGATGCTGCCCAACAAATATGGAATACCCTCACAACCAGAATAATGAAGACTGAAATAGGAAGATGGTACCGTCAGGTATACGAAATAGGGGCTCACACTTTGAACAAGATATGTAGGAAATAAATGGAAATTTCAAATTTAATGGACCTCAAGCGTTATAATACCTACGTTTTTACTGTTTCTTCTTGAAATAAAAATGCGTCACTTGCATTATTTTCGCTAATTTATTTTGAGACTGTCAATTGTTTGTTGTAATATTTGTACCTTATTGGATATCTATGGACATGAAGAAGTTTTTGAAGAAAAACGTACGCATGTTACCAAAATGATTTTCCGAGAAAAGCCGACAATAAATTTGCGTAGATAATTTTGAACATTTTTTTTTTGTGGAAATTTTCCTTTGAGGCTTTTACATGAGCGAAGTGTTTATGTTTTTTTTAATTTCAAACATAAGAACATATAGTCGGACAAATTATCCAGTCGAAAAATTTCTAAAATATGAAGCAGATTTCTTCGAAAAATTATTTAGACATTAAGATGCACTTTTTGAGGAAAAATTTTTAAAATCTCATATTTAAAAAACAACTGAATTTAGGATAAGGCATGTTAGGCCCAAATTGCGCTTGACATCCTGCTTCATCAGATCTCTGATGTAATGCATTGAATTACCAATCACCATGTATATTGTAACGTGGTACAAGTTTCTATTAATAATAGAAGTCATTATTGCTTCCTCCATTACTCCATTTTACTCTATGGCTCGAGGGCTAGGGCTAAACAGTTAAAGGTTGATTTGGAATGTATTTGTATTTGAAGACTATAAATATCCCAGACATCGCTAATAGCTTTATCTTTTCAATTAAAATTCATTTGATAATGTGTAGAGATGAAGGGATGGAGTAAGGTGGAAAATAAGTTGCATTCATTTGTCCTGTTCCTGCTGGGAGACAAATAATATCCGCCAGTTTCTATTGGGACATTCAACTCGCTCCTAGGAGCGGAGATGAACAGTTCCTCTGTGGAGAGACATCTTGGAACCGTTCCTGCTGGAGGAGGCAATCAAGTTACTAATGGGGGACCAGCTCATTAGTGAAGCCCCAGCACTGAATGGTGACCTCATACTACAAATAGAAGCCGCAGGTATAATTCACCAGTTCTGAGTTGTTACGTCATACCGCAAATTGAAGCCCCAGCTCACTTCTGAAACTTTACATCCTCCTGCAACTAGAAGCCGCAGCTGCACAACACCAGCAGCAAGCAATGTCATTAAATATCATCTCTTCTCAAATTGGTAAATTCATCCGTATGGTTAACTTTTAATTGGTTGATTTTATAATAAACCTCATAAACCGAATCTCTTTCTTTTTATGTCTAGTGTCAACGCACATACAAATTTCAATGGCGAAAAAGCACAGCCTAATTACAAACATATATTTGTTTATTTATATTGTTATATTAAAAAATACGTTACAATATATATATATATATATATATATATATATATATATATATATATATATATATATATATATATATATATATATATATATATATATATATATATAACTGTTGGGAGAAGTAACAGTTGTTACACGTACTGTGTTAATTCTACTGGTATTTAAAGGGCAATTACGGCCAAAAAAACTGAGGGCTTGAACTTCAAAAAAGTCACTACGTATTAAAAACTCCATATATTTCGACTTCGCTCGAAGTCATCTTTAGGAGTACTGAGATTGGTCAGAAAGTTACAAAACCATTCCTAAAAACAATATAAAGTAAATAACTTACAATACTGAAACTGTCAAAGCATAGTGTTTTTCCTTTTCAATATGCTTTTGTGGACTGTAACTAGTCGCAGCATTGCAAATTCTTTAATTTATATTGTTTTGAAAAATATTTTCCCAACTTTTTGAACAATTTCATAACTCCTGAGGATGAATTCGAGACTTCGAGCGACGTCGAAATATATTGAATTTTTAATGTAAATTGACTTTCTTAAAGTTTCTTTTTCAAAAAGGTTTCTATGGAAGGTAATAAACTCAACTCATTCTCTGAGTTTGAGGTCCGCTTTAAAAATATTCTAAGTTTCTCGGCGAAATCTATGGCATCTTGCAGTGAAACATTGGTGAGTACACTTGGAGAACCCAAATCACCACAACACATTTTAGAAGACCTTACAATCGTTTCACTAACCAAGTTATCGTCATCAGAGGATGAAACATTCTCCTTAGTGAAACATTGGTGCATTCGGGGCTTTTAGATTCTTTGTACGAATCGGAATTTTCTATCACTTCTTGGGTAGTTTTCAAATTTTCAGCTTTGATTATCTCGGAATCTGTTCGAATACCTGAAGTTCCCACATAATTATCTATGTTCCGGTGATCCATCGCATCCCACACTTGTGACAATTTCATAACCCTAGCACACTCGCTCAAAGGAATGTCATCGTCTTCGTCGGCGATATCTTCGTCAGCAATAACATCTTCCGAAATGCTTAAATCAACGTTTTCATTTTATGCTCGAAATGAAAATCAGCATGCCTGAAACAGTTTCGCGCCGTTTTTTGCAGTGAAACATTGGCGCATTCGGGGCTTTTAGATTCTTTGTGCGAATCGGAATTTTCTATCACTTCTTGGGTACTTTTCAAATTTTCAGCTTTGATTATCTCGGAATCTGTTCGAATACCTGACGTTCCCACATAATTATTTATGTTCCGGTGATCCATCGCATCCCACACTTGTGAAAATTTCATAACCCTAGCACACGCGTTCAGAGGAATGTCATCGTCTTCGTCGGCGATATCTTCGTCAGCAATAACATCTTCCGAAATGCTTAAATCAACGTTTTCATTTCATGCTCGAAATGAAAATCAGCATGCCTGAAACTCTTTTGCACCGTTTTTTGCAGTGAAACATAGGCGCATTCGGGGCTTTTAGATTCTTTGTGCGAATCGGAATTTTCCAACACTTCTTGGGTAGTTTTCAAATTTTTAGCTTCATTTATCTCGGAATCTGTTCGAATACCTGACGTTCCCACATAATTATCTATGTTCCGGTGATCCATCACATCCCACACTTGTGACAATTTCATAACCCTAGCACACTCGCTCAGAGGAATGTCATCGTCTTCGTCGGCAATAACATCTTCCGAAACGCTTAAATCAACGTTTTCATTTCCTGCTCGAAATGAAAATCAGCATGCCTGAAACAGTTTTGCACCGTTTTTTGTAAGACATTTTTCCGTGCACGATCAAGGAGACGAATAGCTTCGATGACATTTACCGAAAGTTGACACTGATCCTTGTCCATGTTATATTTCAGAGAGTTGATAATTGTCTGATCTAAAGGCTGCAGTACAGATGTGGCAGAAAAACCAGTTTGATGCTCTTCAAACTCGTCAATTGTGGATGTGCCACACAATTATCCACCACAAGCAAAATTTTTATATTTTTTCTTTCCGATTCTCTATCCCATTCTTCTACTTCAGTTTTAAAAATATCGCCAGTCACCCATGCTAAAAAAGCAACATATTTCACCGGCAAACTCTTTACCTGTTTAAAACATCTTAGTTTTTGTGCTTTGCCGGTACTCTTCGATACTCAGAACCATCATAATTTACACAAACTAGTATAGTCAGTCGCTCATGACCTCATTTCTGCCCAGCCAGGTCGCTCGTCTCGTCTCAGCATTCACTCACCAGCCTGGGATTTACCCGTGGGCTACTTAAGGGCTGCCTGGCTGTCTGTGGCTATAAGGATACGCTTGCTGGTGTAGCCTCTCCTCTTGTTCTTCCGCACACAGTGCAGGATGGCGTACATTTCGGCCTGAAAGACCGTTGCATGGGCACCGACGGAAATACTATGACTTACCCACGGTCCTTACGAATAAACACCTGCCCCCACCCCATGCTGCCCGCCGGATCCGTCCGTGAACCAGACAAGCGCGTCCCGTGGTATGCCCGGCGTCTCCTCCCGCCATGCCTCGCGGTCAGGGATTTCTAGTGTAAAATTGTTTTCCCTGCAGATTCGTGGGCTCGCAAAGTCTAACCTCATTTCAAGCATGGGCTCCTTCACGATCTCCTGAATTTTGAAGTGGCCCCTGAAGCCTGATGTTTCGATAGATGGTGATTCTGTTTCATTAGAAACGAGGTTAATCACCTTGGGTTGCACTTTTGGATACACACGCAATGTGTTGAGGATGGTAATACTTTATAAACACGCAATGTGTTGAATGATGACACGCAATGTGTTGAACGATAAGTATATTTACATCTTATGTTACAAGCTTGCACACCAGCGACCGAGGTTTAGCAGAAGTTATATCTACGGGATCGCCATTGACAATGTCCAGTGCATAGCGGACTGAGAGCTACCTACCCTTGAAGGTTAGAGGGACTGTCTCGGTCGGCTACCTGATACTTCAAAGCATCGGTTGGCTACCTGCTACCTTAAAGGTTCAATAATAAACACCTGAGTTGATCTTTAGTCTACCATTGCAGGCTAGTCTATACAGTCCTAGCCTGGCCTCCCCCATAATAACTAAGTGTAGGAGGGACAGATCCAGGAACCCCTCCATGGCGGCTAATGGGGCCGAAGTCATGGTCCCTATGTGGCCAAGACGAGCCATCCTTTGGATCTTGCCTAGTTTTTTTGACACTGGATTGTGTCACCTTAGGCCACCAGACAAGTGCCGCGTATGTTAACGATGGTCTGACCACCCTTGTGTACAGCCAGTGGGCCATACTAGGTCTTAGTCCCCACGTTTTTCCATATAGCCGCCTAGTGACGGCTAGGGTCATGACTGCCTTACGCAGTATTTTTTCAACGTGACCATTCCAGGTTAGCTTAGTGTCAAATACGACCCCAAGATATTTTACCTCCCTGGCCATTGGAATGTTCCTACCGTATAGAGTGAGAGTTTTGTGGCTCTCCCACTTCCTCCTCCTCGTAAACGGTATGACGGTTGCTTTCTCCGTCCACCACTTTCAGCGCTGTCTGCATGCGCTCCCACACTAACTGTGTAACATTTTCTTGGACTATAATGACAATGTCGTCCGCATAGCCCTGTACCTCATACCCCCCTCCCGAGAGCCTCCGTAGCAGGCCGTCCACGACTAGGCACCAGAGCAAGGGAGACAGAACGCTCGCCTGCGGACACCCCGCCGCGACCCTCGCCAGCAGAGTCCCTCCCGCGAGTGAGGTAAACACCGCCCTGTCCCTGAGCATGGAACCTATCCACTTGCAGCAGGTCTCCTCTATTCCACGCTCCCTAACAGCTGCCAGAACCGATCAGATTTTCTAACTTACGAAAGCAACTGTGCCTTACATCTTATCTGACGGTGTGTTAACTCAAGTACATATTACTTGCTTATACATAGTACAAAACGTATGTATTGTTTTACAGGTGTTCACACCATCGGCATAGTTTTTGAAATAAATAAAAATCAATAACTCTTACAAAAATTCGTAACCATAAGGCTATGTTGCCAAGCTTTTTTGTTTGATGTAGGATAAATCAATCAAATCGTGGTCATGCAATTATTTCTCTATAAAAAAATATTTCGTCCACATATCTATAACTTTAGAGGTATTAAAAATGTTATACTTTTGTATATGCCTGGTGTATTAAAAAATGCCATGGAATAAACTAAATAGTGTTTATGTCAATATTTTTATTTTGCTCAGTTTTCGCCTTTTCTAATATTAACACAAATGACTGACATTTTCGTCTGGAAAATTGCTCCAAATGAACTTTGTTCTGTTTACGAAAATGTTTTAGCTATAAACGTTGGCATTAATTGATGTGACTAATAATGGAGTTTCTAGATATTTTTGGCTTGCCTGTTTGTTGCTTTCTCTTTCTCCGAAATGCAGTTCAAAGTATTGCATTAGACATACGAAAATAACCCGTGATTTCTATGTTGACATATCCGTGTATTAATAAACTCACTGCTCTGTTTACTAATATCGGTACAGTCAGTTTACAATTAAATTTAATACACTTAACGGGCGATTAAAAACTTATTTTTACAATTAAGGCCTGCAGTTCTCTTCGGGATTGACAGTTCTGGATCTGCACGGTAATTATGTACTTTGTTTAACAGATTGTCAGATGACGAATCTGATCTTGACCCACTTCACACAGGATATAACATTTTACGCTTACCTGATGATTATTTATTCAATATGTTTGTATAAGGTTTAGGATTGGGATTTGTAGTATCGATTTAATTGTTATATTAGTGAATTTTCTATAAAAAAAATCACTATTGAGGAGATCTCGACTTTTGAATTTTGATAAAATTTCTTCACATGAGCGCAAACTAGGACCCCAAAACCTATATTCGGGGTCAGTTTAAATTTTGATATGTTTATATGTATATATATCATACCGATAACTAAAAAAATAATCGGCTGATTTTGATAAAACTTAGTGAGTACCTTCCTTTCGAAAGTGGCTTGGATAGGTTCGTTAGCCAGGAAAATTCGCCGAGGTTTTCCCGGAAAATTTTGTGTTTTCTTTCGAAAAAAAATCTCTGGAATTAACAACGTAAGGGCAACCACATTTGGTACGCGGGTTTATATTATTATAGGTAAGTTAGCTACCAAAATTTAGCTTTGTAGGTTAAAGGACAAAAAAGTTACGGGCATTTAAAGAAACATAAATTTGGGTTTTCCTCAAAACGTCAAAGTCGAGATTTAAAACGTCAAAATTGATAATATTTAGGCAATGAACCTGAAAATAATATGGGCTATGGAAGGGAAATGTCTCAAGAAGAATGTTTTACAAAGCCTGAAGTCTTAGTTTCAATCGTCATTGTCCTTCATTTTACTAAAATATTCCCAGAAAATTCATTTCAAATAGACCCTTTCTCTGATACTTTGGCAGTAGTGTTGGCTATAGAGTTTATCGGTTAATGGTATACCATTTTCGCCGAATTTTCGTTAAAAATCCCCCCAATATATCCGTTATTGTGCAATTCTACAATTATAGGGTGGTGATTGAAATTTTCTTTTTTTGGGAATTTTCTTAAAAAAATTCACTAATGGGGAGATCCGTGTTTATATATATATATATATATATATACACTTTATTTGTTTGCTGTACGTTTGTGATTTCATATTGGTTTGCGTGGACTGCAGTTTCGAACCGTCCCGGTTCATCATCAGCACGCTACTGGCTGCTATCGCTCCTGTCTGGTCTACGTCGGAGATTGTAGGTGGCGCACGCGCCGTGAGCTTCTAGTGGTCGGTTTCCTGTTCTCTGATTGGTTGTGCCTTCGGACTGTGTCGTGTGTATCGGTCTCCTGTCTTGATCACTGTGGTTTAATAATTTGTCTATTTGTATGGCCTTTATTAAGTTTTGTTTAAATGTTTGTACTTGGATTTGTTCTGGCATTAATTGTTTTCTATTGTTTGTTTGTTGAATGTAGTATTGTTCCCAGATTGCCATTTTTTTGTGGTCTTTAACATGTTTCATTAGTTTTAATTGGGTGATGTCTGGTTTTTGGTGTTTTGTCTCGTGAATGTGTGTAGCTACGTTTGATTTGTAGCTAGGTATGTGGATTTTATCCAATGCTGTTATATGTTCTTTGAATCTTGTTTCTATTGATTTCTTTGTCATTCCTATATATTTTTTATTGCATGTGTTACATTCTATTTGATATATTCCGTTTAATTCATGTGGGTTGTGTTCTTGTTTTTTATTTATTTTGTTTATTATTTTGTTATTGGTTTTGTAGCTCATTTTTAAGTCATATTGTTTGAGTGTTTGTGTTATTTTTTTGATGTGGTGGTTATAAGTGAATGTTGTGTATTTTGTGTTTGTTTCCGGTGTTTTGTTTTCGGTTTTGTTGATTTGTTTGTTTTTGATTTGTTTTACTAGCTTTTCTATTGTTTTTTTGTTGTATCCATTTCTTTCTGCTATTTGTATTATGATGTTGTACTCCTTTTCTCGTTCGTCGTTATGAAGTGGTATATTTAGCATTCTGTTTATTAAGTATCTGTATGCGGCCATTTTGTGTGTATGTGGGTGTAGTGAGTGTTTAGGTATAGTGATGTCTGTTTGTGTGGGTTTTCTGTATATTTTGTATTCAAGCTGGTTTTCTTTTCTGATTAGTGTTAAGTCTAGGAAGTTTATGGTGTTGTTTGATTCTTTTTCTATTGTAAATTTTATGTTTCTGTTAATTTGGTTTATTTTTTCGAGTATATTGTCTATGTTGGTTTTTTGATTGTCGTATATTATTAATATATCATCGACGTATCTTATCCATTTAATGTTTGGGTCTGTCTCTTTTATGATGGTGTTGATTTTATCTTCTAACTGTTGTATGTATATTTCTGCCATAATGCTTGATAGTGGAGATCCCATTGTTAGTCCATCTTCTTGGATGTAATATTCTCCGTTGAACTCAAAGTAATTTTGTTTTAATATGATGTTTAATATTTCGCTAATTTGTTGTTTTTTGTTGTTATTTTGCATTTTATTTTCGATTATATTTGTAGTTTCGTTAATTGGTATATTGGTGTACATATTTGTTATGTCAAATGAGGCAAGTCGTGTGTTTTTGTTTATGTTTATATTTTCTAGTTTATCCACTAGTTCTATGGAGTTTTTTATGTTAAATTTGTTTTCTAGTTGTATTTCTTGTTTTAGTACTTGGTCCATTTCCTTTGCTATTTTGTATGAAGGTGCATCTTTGAAGTTGATGAGTGGTCTTATTGGGTATCCCGTTTTGTGTATTTTTATTATTCCTGTCATTGGTGGTGCTTTAGGGTTGTTGTTATAATAATGTGTTGTTTTTTGGTTGAATATTGTCTTGTGTTTTTTTATGATGTTTAATATTTGATTTTGGAATTTTTTCGTTGGGTTTTCGTTCAGTTTTTTGCATTTGTTTGTTGAGATGAAAGTGTTTGTTTTTTCTATATAGTCCTGTGTTTTTATTGCTATTAGTGCGTCGCTTTTATCTGTTTTTGCTATTGTTATGTTGTTATATGTGAATTTGTTTCTTATTTGTTTGATCATTACTATACCTAAACACTCACTACACCCACATACACACAAAATGGCCGCATACAGATACTTAATAAACAGAATGCTAAATATACCACTTCATAACGACGAACGAGAAAAGGAGTACAACATCATAATACAAATAGCAGAAAGAAATGGATACAACAAAAAAACAATAGAAAAGCTAGTAAAACAAATCAAAAACAAACAAATCAACAAAACCGAAAACAAAACACCGGAAACAAACACAAAATACACAACATTCACTTATAACCACCACATCAAAAAAATAACACAAACACTCAAACAATATGACTTAAAAATGAGCTACAAAACCAATAACAAAATAATAAACAAAATAAATAAAAAACAAGAACACAACCCACATGAATTAAACGGAATATATCAAATAGAATGTAACACATGCAATAAAAAATATATAGGAATGACAAAGAAATCAATAGAAACAAGATTCAAAGAACATATAACAGCATTGGATAAAATCCACATACCTAGCTACAAATCAAACGTAGCTACACACATTCACGAGACAAAACACCAAAAACCAGACATCACCCAATTAAAACTAATGAAACATGTTAAAGACCACAAAAAAATGGAAATCTGGGAACAATACTACATTCAACAAACAAACAATAGAAAACAATTAATGCCAGAACAAATCCAAGTACAAACATTTAAACAAAACTTAATAAAGGCCATACAAATAGACAAATTATTAAACCACAGTGATCAAGACAGGAGACCGATACACACGACACAGTCCGAAGGCACAACCAATCAGAGAACAGGAAACCGACCACTAGAAGCTCACGGCGCGTGCGCCACCTACAATCTCCGACGTAGACCAGACAGGAGCGATAGCAGCCAGTAGCGTGCTGATGATGAACCGGGACGGTTCGAAACTGCAGTCCACGCAAACCAATATGAAATCACAAACGTACAGCAAACAAATAAAGTGTATATTTAAAAGTGATTACAGTGTAGTGCAATATTCCTAAATATATATATATATATATATATATATATATATATATATATATATATATATAAATATATATATATATATATATATATATATATATATATATATATATATATATATATATATATATATATCGTTCCGATAACTCAAAAAATAATACACCGATCTTGATGAAATTTGGTGAGTACCTTCCTTTTGAAAGTGGGTTGTATGTTCGTTAGCCGGGAAAATCAGACAAGGTTTTCCCAGAAAATTTTTTGTCTTCTTTTAAAAAAAATCAGATCTCCGGAAATGACAAAGTGAGGGCAACCAAATTTGGTACGCGTATTTGTATTGTAAATAGTGAACCATGCACCAAAACTTAGGTCTCTAAGTTCAAGAACAAGAAAGTTACGGGCAGCTAAAGAAATAAATTTTGGAGTTTTCCTCAAAACGTCAAACTCGCAATTTAAAACGTCTAAATTGGCAATGTTTAGGCAAAGAACGTGAAACAAATACGGATTGTGAAAAGAAAATGTTGCAAGAAGAGTGTTCTACGAACCCTTAAGTTTCAGATTCAACCATCATTGCCCTTCATTTTAGCAAAATGTTTAAAGAAAATTAATTTCAAGTAGACCCTTTATTTGATGCTTTGGCTGTCGGTTTAGTTAAGTTGATGCTTTCGCTGTAGGTTTAGTGAAGTTTATGGTTTAACGGTCTATAATTTTTAGCTAATTTCCGTAGAACAAATGCGTTACTGCATTTTAGCATTTTTTATCGAAATATTATGCATGTTTGTAAGAAATAAATCTGGACGCAGTAAGTGCGTTTTGGTAGCGAATTTTCATTAAATCCTTCAAATTTCAATAACTCAATTTGCTATTAACGTAAGTTTTGTTGGTTAGGAAACCAACATTTAACTTTATTTTCGGAAATTTTTTGTATAAACGCAGCAAGGGCGTTTTGGTTGCGAATTTTCATGAAAAGTTTAAAATTTCAATAACTCAAATGGCTATTAACCTAAGGTTCATTGGCTAGGAGACCAGTTTTCTCGGAAACATTTAAAGTTTATTTTCGGAAAATTTTTGTACATTTTCAAATAATTATTTTGATAAAATATGGTACATTGTTCCTACTATATAGGTTATACCGGTAACCAAATTGATGCCTGCTCGCATTAGAGCGATATATTTGTAATTAAAAAACATTTTTATGAAAATTCACTTCCATAACGCACTTGCTGCCTCCAGAGTTTTTTTAATCCGATATTCTCCAGGCGGGATGTTTTAATTGATACACCTACATTCATCATAACTTTTTCCGTAACCTTTAAAAACTATCTATTAAATATATTATCATTTAAGTCATTATGTTCCCGGTATGTACCTGCATTTTCTGCCAATATTAATGTATTTAAAAGACTTTTTCCTTAAAATGATTTACTGAACTAACGAAAAGTCTTATTTATGAGAAACATATTAAAATTAATTTGTATGCTACTTTTTGATCTAGTCTTACAGCAACGTATTGATTACTTGCTATAGCTACTACAATTAAGTACGGAATTCCTTATGAGCCATAAGAACAGAAAGATCGATAGGTAGACCACGAAAACTATCTAAAAATAGAAATTACTTCTACAGACGTCATGTCTGCCTTGTTATTTTTGTATTAAGCTAAACAGTCGTTTATCAAACATCAATATCAAAACTTGTTAAAAAATTAAAACGAAGACACCATACACTCAAACCGACTGCATATACATTTCCAATTGTACTAGGCTTAAATTTGATATTTTTTCACATATCATGACACCATCACAGTCCAAATGCGATATCGCCTCATCGTTGTAACCATGACTTTGCCAGCAGCAGTTCTTTTCATTCCACTATAATTCCCGCACTTCATCAATTATGTCAGGTATACTAAAAGTTTTCTACTCCTTTCCTATTTTCCAGGTATGTCACCTTCACATCATGTTGTCAGAAAGTTATTATGTCTCAGAATATGTCCAATAAATTTTACATTCTTCTTCTCAATTCCTTTCAGCAAGCATCTTTCTTCTGTGTTACCTTTTCTAACACCTTTTTATTCGTCCTTCTATAGGTGTATCTTGTCTTCGTCATTTTTCTTCATGTCCGTAGTAGAGAAGCTTCTACTGTCTTCATGTCTATCTTAATCAGTTCAGCTTTGTGACCCATACATTACAACACTTCATACCTATGACTTCTTAGTATGAACCTCTTCCTGAGGGCTAAGTTAAAATGTTTGATACATAGTATGTTGAATGTTTGATTTTTCATCGCGATTCTCCTTCTCAGTTCTTTGCTACATTCACCATAACCCATAATGAAACTCTGAAAGTACCTGAACATTTCTAGGTGTTCAAGTTGTTGTCCCTGTAGCTTTATAACCATTTTCACAGCCCGACCATTTTTCCCCTCAGGGCTCTTCCGCGGCCTTGCCGCCCCGATAGCACTGCAACCTTTGGTTGATTGTGCATATCCTTAGTCTTACTTCACCCATTCCAAAATCACTGTGCCTTGAACTAGTCTGCACAGCGATTGGTAGGTGAAGTTTTATATTGCTCTGTCTCCGGTCTGGACTGACCGTACATCAGTTGTCTTTTGCGGTCCAGAGCTTTACACTCGCATAAGATGTGCTGGGCTGATTCCTCCCCCTCGTCGCAGAGTCTGCATGCAAGATCCCCTTCGAACCGCCCCATTTTATGCAGGTGTTTCTTGACGGCCATGTGTCCCGTCAAGAGACCTGTTGTGTTTCTGAGCTGTCCTCTGCTAAGATTTAGCAGCTCCACAGCTCTCTTTGAACTGGGTTCGTCAATTATTGACTTCCCATGTCTGCGCACTGGAAAGTCTGCCCACTACACCTTGTGTTGGTTTCTGGCCCCTGGCAGTGCTCTTTGTCACGCCCAGAGCCGGTTCTTGTCCGATAAATGGTTCTGCTGACCCTCTCTTCGCGAGACTGTCAGCTTCTTCATTGCCTTTGATCCCCGAGTGACCCGGCACCCAGATGAGGGTCACCTCATTCTGCCCCGCCAGGTCGCTCGTCTCGTCTCGGCACTCACTCACCAGCCAGGAATTTACCCGTGGGCTACTTAATGCCTTAAGTGCTGCCTGGCTGTCTGTGGCTATGAGGATCCGCTTGTTGGTGTAGCCCCTCCTCTTGTTCTCCCGCACACAGTGCAGGATGGCGTACATTTCGGCCTGAAACACCGTTGCATGGGCTCCGAGGGAAATACTATGACTTTTTTTTTGTTCCCTCAGGGCTCGTCCGCGGCCTTGCCGCCCCGATAGCACCGCAACCCTTGGTTGATTGTGCATACCCTTAGTCTTACTCCACCCATTCCAAGATCACTGTGCCTTGAACTAGTCTGCACAGCGATTGGTAGAGTGAAGTTTTATATTGCTCTGTCTCCGGTCTAGAGTGACCGTAGATCAGTTGTCTTTTCCGGTCCAGAGCTATACACTCACACAAGATGTGCTGGGCTGATTCCTCCCCCTCGCCGCAGAGTCTGCATGCGAGGTCCCCTTCGAACCGCCCCATTTTATGCAGGTGTTTCTTGACGGCCAATACTATGACTTACCCTCGGTCCTTCCGGTGGCTAATGACAATTCTGTCGAGGCCATACCATCTTTTTTTACCACCACCACCACCACCATCGGTCCTTCCGAGTAAACACCTGCCCCCGTCCCACGCTCCCCGCCAGATCAGTCCGTGAACCAGACGAACGCGTCCCGTGGTATGCCCGGCGTCTCCTCCCGCCATGCCTCGCGGTCGGTAATTTCCACTGTAAAGTGGTTTTCCCTGCGGGCTCGCGAAGTCTGACCTCATTTCAAGCATGGGCTCCTTCACGATCTCCTGAATTTTGCAGTGGCCCCTGAAGCCTGGGTTGATCTTCAGTCTACCAGCCCGACCCTTACTTATCTTCATTACTCTTGTTTTCATCATATTTGATGAGTCTGGTGTTTTAGACGGTTTAAAAAAATAATGCCTATTCTCTGTTCTGTTTCTGATGGAATACTAGGTTTACTGGTTTTAGATTGCAGACACGTTCTACTGTCGGCCCTTAAACTTTTTTTTGGCTAATGACAATTCTGTCGAGGCCATACCACGTTTTTCACCACCACCATCACACATATATTCCACCTGATTTTAAACAAATATTCCACCTGATTTTAAACAAATGCACATTTCCGGACAAGTGGAAAGGTTCTAGAGGTGTCGCGATTATAAAACAGGGTGACAAATACAATATTACAAATTACCGTCAAGTGTTTCTTTTAGGTAATTTCTGTAAAATATTTGAATCTTGCTTGTATAAGAACATCATGTGTCACGTAAAAGGAAAAATACCAAATAGTGAGCATGGGTTTATATCTGGATGTTTCACAGTGACCAAACCCAAACATGTTACATGCCTATTACATACATTTAGCACAGCTTGTATATGAGTAAGTACTTTTAAAAGATGTCACTGCTACCCTGGGAGAAAGGTGGATACTGCAAAATACTATACTCGGAAGCCTAAAAAAAGCAGATAGATGAAGAGCACTCCCAGGGTACAACGTGGCTGAAATTTGGGCAAGCAGGCCAGCGGCTACAGAAAACACCACAGTCCATAAGCGCAAAATCTCAAAAAGGCAAAAGGAAGGCCTTCGGAATAGAAAGCAAAACATAAGGGGATCTGCCAAAGTGGGACAAGTCCATTAGAGAGGCATATAGCTCAAGAATGAATATCCCATATGGTGGAGTAGGAGGTCGCCGAGGGAAGTAAACCATCTCCTCAAAAAAACAAATATATTAAGTCTCTGCAATTGAATCTTCATCATGTTAAGGCTGTTTCAGCTATTGTAGTGTGTCGAAGATTCGTAAAAGAAGGCATTGATGTGGATCTACTACTGTAGGAGGCTTTTGCCAAGATAAAGACGAAAGATCAGTCAATGTACTGTGCCAACGCAAAAGCCTAACGAGGTTGAGGTTCCGGTCACCTTGGGGAAGAAAAACTAAAACATATAAGCCACAGGAAGAAGTCTCTGTCTAGGCTGTGAGCTCTAATAAACATGAAGTTGGGCAGACTGCTCTAGAGATTTACGTGGGAGTGCCACAACAGAAATATAATAATAATACTAATAATAACAACAACAACAACAACAACAACAACAACAACAACAACAACAACAACAACAACAACAACAACAACAACAACAACAACAACAACAACAACAACAACAACAACAACAACAACAACAACAACAACAACAACAACAACAACAACAACAACAACAACAACAACAACAACAACAACAACAACAACAACAACAACAACAACAACAACAACAACAACAACAACAACAACAACAACAACAACAACAACAACAACAACAACAACAACAACAACAACAACAACAACAACAACAACAACAACAACAACAACAACAACAACAACAACAACAACAACAACAACAACAACAACAACAACAACAACAACAACAACAACAACAACAACAACAACAACAACAACAACAACAACAACAACAACAACAACAACAACAACAACAACAACAACAACAACAACAACAACAACAACAACAACAACAACAACAACAACAACAACAACAACAACAACAACAACAACAACAACAACAACAACAACAACAACAACAACAACAACAACAACAACAACAACAACAACAACAACAACAACAACAACAACAACAACAACAACAACAACAACAACAACAACAACAACAACAACAACAACAACAACAACAACAACAACAACAACAACAACAACAACAACAACAACAACAACAACAACAACAACAACAACAACAACAACAACAACAACAACAACAACAACAACAACAACAACAACAACAACAACAACAACAACAACAACAACAACAACAACAACAACAACAACAACAACAACAACAACAACAACAACAACAACAACAACAACAACAACAACAACAACAACAACAACAACAACAACAACAACAACAACAACAACAACAACAACAACAACAACAACAACAACAACAACAACAACAACAACAACAACAACAACAACAACAACAACAACAACAACAACAACAACAACAACAACAACAACAACAACAACAACAACAACAACAACAACAACAACAACAACAACAACAACAACAACAACAACAACAACAACAACAACAACAACAACAACAACAACAACAACAACAACAACAACAACAACAACAACAACAACAACAACAACAACAACAACAACAACAACAACAACAACAACAACAACAACAACAACAACAACAACAACAACAACAACAACAACAACAACAACAACAACAACAACAACAACAACAACAACAACAACAACAACAACAACAACAACAACAACAACAACAACAACAACAACAACAACAACAACAACAACAACAACAACAACAACAACAACAACAACAACAACAACAACAACAACAACAACAACAACAACAACAACAACAACAACAACAACAACAACAACAACAACAACAACAACAACAACAACAACAACAACAACAACAACAACAACAACAACAACAACAACAACAACAACAACAACAACAACAACAACAACAACAACAACAACAACAACAACAACAACAACAACAACAACAACAACAACAACAACAACAACAACAACAACAACAACAACAACAACAACAACAACAACAACAACAACAACAACAACAACAACAACAACAACAACAACAACAACAACAACAACAACAACAACAACAACAACAACAACAACAACAACAACAACAACAACAACAACAACAACAACAACAACAACAACAACAACAACAACAACAACAACAACAACAACAACAACAACAACAACAACAACAACAACAACAACAACAACAACAACAACAACAACAACAACAACAACAACAACAACAACAACAACAACAACAACAACAACAACAACAACAACAACAACAACAACAACAACAACAACAACAACAACAACAACAACAACAACAACAACAACAACAACAACAACAACAACAACAACAACAACAACAACAACAACAACAACAACAACAACAACAACAACAACAACAACAACAACAACAACAACAACAACAACAACAACAACAACAACAACAACAACAACAACAACAACAACAACAACAACAACAACAACAACAACAACAACAACAACAACAACAACAACAACAACAACAACAACAACAACAACAACAACAACAACAACAACAACAACAACAACAACAACAACAACAACAACAACAACAACAACAACAACAACAACAACAACAACAACAACAACAACAACAACAACAACAACAACAACAACAACAACAACAACAACAACAACAACAACAACAACAACAACAACAACAACAACAACAACAACAACAACAACAACAACAACAACAACAACAACAACAACAACAACAACAACAACAACAACAACAACAACAACAACAACAACAACAACAACAACAACAACAACAACAACAACAACAACAACAACAACAACAACAACAACAACAACAACAACAACAACAACAACAACAACAACAACAACAACAACAACAACAACAACAACAACAACAACAACAACAACAACAACAACAACAACAACAACAACAACAACAACAACAACAACAACAACAACAACAACAACAACAACAACAACAACAACAACAACAACAACAACAACAACAACAACAACAACAACAACAACAACAACAACAACAACAACAACAACAACAACAACAACAACAACAACAACAACAACAACAACAACAACAACAACAACAACAACAACAACAACAACAACAACAACAACAACAACAACAACAACAACAACAACAACAACAACAACAACAACAACAACAACAACAACAACAACAACAACAACAACAACAACAACAACAACAACAACAACAACAACAACAACAACAACAACAACAACAACAACAACAACAACAACAACAACAACAACAACAACAACAACAACAACAACAACAACAACAACAACAACAACAACAACAACAACAACAACAACAACAACAACAACAACAACAACAACAACAACAACAACAACAACAACAACAACAACAACAACAACAACAACAACAACAACAACAACAACAACAACAACAACAACAACAACAACAACAACAACAACAACAACAACAACAACAACAACAACAACAACAACAACAACAACAACAACAACAACAACAACAACAACAACAACAACAACAACAACAATAATAATAATAATAATAATAATAATAATAATAATAATAATAATAATAATAATAATAATAATAATATGTTTATTAAACCATACTTTGAAAAAATATAAATAAACAGAAAGTACAAAATAAGGTAATAAACAAGGGATATATCAATTAGAAAATATCCTGTCTGTGAATAAATTACAAAAAAAAGTTAGTAAAACTATCAAACAAATAATTTTATACACCCATACATACACACCCGTATACACTCATACACATAAAAACTCACATGTACACACACATACACATAAAGAAATAACTACAAAATAATGCCCATCAAGACAATATGTACAAAAGTATAAAAAGTATAAAAATTACAAACTCTAAAAAATAAAATCTATAAATATCTCCAATACATTTTACCAAAAGATCATTCATCATAACAACATTAAAACAACAAAACTTTAAAAAGTAAATGGCAAATGGCATCCATACATCAGCCGCAAAAAGACACACCCGTCGTTTACCAAACTCACAAACCTCAGTTTATGCATCTATACACCAGTTCACGGTCCAAATACGGCGTATGTTGCCTAATTATTCTTTTGAAGTTACTCAGAGAATCAATATTCCTCAATGCCTGTGGAATCGTGTTAATAACTTTGGCCACAGATATAGAAAACTCTTCTGTCCGACAGCCCTGTTCATGAATGGCACTATGTAATTGTCAGTTCGTGTATTATATTCATGACCGGTGTGTGTGTTAATCCACTCTTAAACTTATGTTGCGGTACAATACACTCAGTAAAAAATAAGTGTCTGGGATCCATAACAGCTGACTCCTTATATAATTTCTCAGTTGAGTACGTGGCCCTTTTTCTATGAATTATTTTTAATATTGCTTTTTGTGCAATTTCTACCTTTTTAATTATAGTTTTCGACACACCTCCCCATCCCAATATGCAATATTTGATGTGAGACTCTACTAAGAAGCAAAATAACATTTTAAGTTCCTTCAAGTCGAAGATATCACAAGATTTTAAATTTAGATATCAACATCTGTATCTTCCGGACTATATAGTCACAATGTACCTCCCATCTCAGAGTACAGTCGACAAAAATTCCAAGATACCTGACGCTTTTTCCCAACCTTATCTCTGATTCCTCAGATACCCTAAAGCTTTCATAATCTGGCAAAGATGACTGTCAGCAAGCGACAGGTAAATAGTAGGTCTTGTTAAAATTTATCGTTAACAGCTTGTAGTCAAACCATTGCTTAATCTTTGCCAAATCACGTTCTGCTTTTACCTTCAATAAATCCCAAGATATATCTGAATACACTATTGTTGTATCATCCGCATAAGATATTATTTTCCCAGTACTCCGTGCAGAAAACAAACCATTCATATAAATTTTAAATAACAGCGGGCCCAGCACACTGCCCTGCGGAACCCCATATTTAATCAGAGCTGGGTCGCTATAGCAGTTTTTAAATTTGATACATTGAACCCTATCTATAAGACAGCTCTCAAACAGCTTTAAAGGTGTACCTCTGATTTCCACACCCTCAAGAGACTACAAGTAAGGAATGGCTCACGCTGTCAAAGGCCTTGCTCAAATCCAAGAACACACATAGTGTCGGTCTACCATTATCTAGCGAAGAGTACAACTCAGATGTAAGATCCAGTATGGCGTCCTAAGTACACAGTCCCGCCCTAAAACCATACTGCCTATTGGATATGACACTGTATTTGTAATCATTCAGCCTCTGCTTCAAAAATTTTTAAATATTTTTGCAAAATTTGTGATCAGAGATATAGCTCTGTAATAGTTTATACTAGTTTTATCTCAATTTTTTAAGACAGCGAGAATCAGAGACCGCTTGAAAACCCCAGGAAAATACCCAACGTCAATACATCTGTTAACAATGTATGCCAGCGGAAAGGATATTAAATCTGATATATTTCTTAAAATTTCCACTCTCAAATTATCTACCCCCACAGCCTTGCTATTTTTCAAAGATTTTATGATAAAACTAACCTCCCCTGCAGCTGTATGACTTAGGGAATATTGAATTTCTCATTACAATTCTAGTAGGTTTATAACTGGGGTCTTAATATTATCCGCAAGTTTTTTACCCACAGTAGCAAAATTATTGTTAAAAGAATTGTTTAGGAATTGGGGGTCATCTATTTTGTGTCCGTCTACCCCAATAATGTATTTTACGCTATCCTTAGCCATGTTTTTATGATTACATATCTCATTAATATTATAGACGTTAAAAGTCGCGGTGACAATAGCCCAATAACCAGATTCCAATAAACATTGTTAATTCTAAATCTAAAATTGTCCCCTATAATATTCTTAATGTGATTGATAACTTCTCGTTGGCTAATTTACTACTATAGTCTATTTCATTTACATATTCAGTTTGGTTTCAAGTTATTTTTGCAACACAGTAAGGATCAAACGTGAAGAAGTGGAGGAGGGTTTCTGGACTTTATTTACTTCAGCACAGCTTTCACGTATATAAGATCACTAAAGGTAAGTCCGTCTGCTAAGTGAAGAATGGAACCTGTGATGACAACTGATAAGTACACTTGGAGAACCCAGATCACCACAACACATATTTTTAGAGACCTGACGATCGTTTCACTAACGAAGTTTGCGTCATCAAAGGATGAGTAATTCTAGAGTTCGAGTTGCTAATAAATACTCCGTAAGTTTACCAAGAAGGAAAATATAATTTTTGCACACACTATTGATCTGCTTGGGAGTAAAAGTTTAAGTGTCCAAACACGTTTTTTCTCATTGGTTGTTGTTGAAAAAATAATATATTGTGACTCGATAATATTTGTAAGAACTAGTAAGTGTAAGAAAATTGAAAAACGTCTAAATAAATGATTTATTTAAGTAAGCTAGACATCGTAATGGAATACTAATTATTATGTATGTAAATGTAGATGCTTCCGGTTCGATGTTGCTTGGGATGTGTTAATAATTTTCATTGTTATTACTTTTGGAGTTTTTGGGGTGATTCCCCTTTATGTTTCGTCATTATTAGAGTTAGAGTGATGCTGAAATTAACTAAAGTGTGCGAACTTTAATAAACCATGTAATCAAAACATCACACAGTTTGATTTGTGTATTTTGTGTCATGTACATGATAATATTTAAAATTCAAATCACCTCAGATACAAAAACGTCAAACTTTAAATTGTTTGATTACACATTACACTGGTTTCATTCCAGTGTAGAAGATCAATATTAGTTTTATCATGTAAACGAAAATAAATAAAAGCTAACAGGAATTTCACGTGGCAAGGGCATTTATCAAACAAGAGATCCAAAAAAATGTTAGTTATTTCAAAAAGAGTAACAAGTAAATTTTAATTGACCCGATCAGTAAAAGCCTCATAACCGAAGACTAAGATACAGCGGAAACATTCGCGAAGATCTATTACGAATAATCGAGCAACAAAGGTTACACCAGAGAATTCATATAACACAGACAACTAAAAATTCTGGACGCAGCAAGTGCGTTATGGTAGTGAATTTTCATAAAAATCTTTTTAATAACAAATATGTGTGTTTTTTTTAAAAAGCAGGCATCAAATTTGGTTACCAGTATAACCTATATAGTAAAAACAATGTGCCATGTTCCATTAAAATAACTTTATTGTGTGAAAATGTACAAAAATTTCCAAAAGGAAACTTAAAATGTTCCCGAAAAAACACGTTTCTTGGTCAACCTTATAGGTTAATAGCAAATTGAGCTGTTCAAATATGAAACATTTGATCAAAATTCGCTACCATAACGCACTTGCTGCGTCCAGAATTTATTTTCTTACAAATATGCATTATATTTCGATGGAAAATGCAATAACATAAGGCGTGTTTGATTAAAAAAAGGAAATTTGTATCACCAACGACATATGGGCCACCCTGTTATTGCAGAAATATTATTTTAAGATGTAGCTCAAGACACCCTATAATTAATATATACAAATTTTCTTCATATCTTATATAATAACGGATATATTGAGCTTTATTAATTTTTTACGAAAATTCGACAAAAATTATATACCATTAAATGATAAACTCTATAGCTAAGGCTACTGCCAAGCATCAGAGAAAGGGTCTCTTTGAAATGAATTTTCTGCAAATATTTTAGTAAAATGGACTATGACGGTTGAAACTAAGACTTTAGGGTTTGTAAAACATCCTTCTTGAGACATTTTATTTCTTTAGTCCGTATTAGATTTAAGTTATTTGCCTAAATGTTGCCAATTTTGACATTTTAAATTGCCACTTTGACATTTTGAGGAAAACCCCAATTTATTTATTTTTAAATGCCTATAACTTTTTTGTCTTTTGACCTAAGTAGCTAAATTTTCGTAGGTAACTTACCTATAAGGATGTAAACCTGCGTACCAAATTTGGTTGCCCTTACTTTGTTAATTCCGGAGATATAAATTTTTTTCGAAAGAAAATACAAAATTTTCCGGGAAAACCTGGGCAGATTTTCCTGACTAACGAACTCATCCAAGCCATTTGCAAAAGGAATTTTTTCACCAAATTTGATCAAAATCGGCCCATTATTTTTTGAGTTATCGGTGTGATATATATATATATATATATATATATATATATATATATATATATATATATATATAATATATATATATATATATATATATATATATATATATATATATATATATATATATATATATATATATATATATATAAACATATAAAAATTGAAACTGACCCCGGATATGTTTTCTGGGGGGCCTAATTAGCGCTCATTTGAAGAAATTTTTTCAAAATTCAAAAGTCGGGATCTCCTCATTAGTGAATTTTTTTTAAGAAAATTCACTAAAAACACAATAATAGCAACAAACGAATGTCAAGATCACCCTATAGATGCTGCAATAACCATTGATGAATTAAAGCACGCTATTACCTGCTCCAAAAACTCTCGTGCTGGACCAGACAATATCCCAACAATCTTTTTCAAACATCTCTCAAACCTCTCCTTAGAATACCTACTCCAGCTCTACAACTACATATAGTCCCAGCAGGTGTTCCCAGACCAGTGGCTACAATCTACAACAATGCCGATCCATAAACAAGGAAAATCAAAAAATGACCCACTATCATACAGACCAATTTCGCTGACATGTGCACTCTGCAAAATCCTAGAAAAAATCATAAACAACAGGCTAATATGGCACTTAAACCAACACAATTTGCTTTCAGAATTCCAAGCAGGGTTCATCTACCATAGACAATTTAGTTCTTCTACAAAATGAAATACAGAATGCCTTCTTAATGGGACATGAAACTAGTAGCCATATATGTCGATATAAAAGGGGCGTTTGAACCAACATCGAGGCATCTTATAACACAAAGACTAATCGATTGGAATTTAAACGGTAACATCCTGCACTTTATAAATAACTTTCTTAAAAAAGAACATACAAAGTAAGGGTAAATGGCACTTTGTCTAACAGTAATGTACAAGAAAACGGGGTCAGTCTTAATCCCAACCCCTTTTCAGATTGCTATCAACGACATTGGAAGCGAAATCGTGAATACTGTCAAACACCTTTTATATGCCGATGATTTAGTTATTTTCTGCAGAGGTAAAAACAGACACACCACAGCACAACTAATCCAAGAAATACTAAAGGATTTAGAGCAATGGACAAGATACACAGGTTACAAATTCTCAGTGGAGAAAACTAAATTTATGTTATTCAGTCGAAAGCACAACCAGGAAACTCTACCAAACCTTATACTAAACAGTGTAACGCTTTCCAGAGTAGACCATCACAAATTCCTCGATACAAATATGTCATGGAAGTATCAAATAAACCATATCAGAACTGAATGTGCTAGCAGAATGAACATTCTCAAAGCCGTAGCTCACTACGACTGGGGAGTAGAAGAATCAGTTTTGATTAGCTTATACAGATCACTAATACGATCTAAAATAGATTATGGCGCAATCGTTTATGCAAATGCAAGCAAAACCACACTTAAACCACTAAATACCATACAGAATACAGCTACAAGGCTATGTCTCGGCGCCCTACAAGCCCTACAACAAGTATGCAAAGAGAGTCAAATGAGCTGCCACTCTTTTTAAGGCGACAATTGCTAATTTTGACATACGCTTTGAGAATTTCTCGTTCAGCAAATAATCCTGTTCGTTCATTCCTAACTGACACCCAATGCAACAGTCACCAGCGGTCCAACTCCACCGAAACACCACGTCTTATATCAGAAATAATAAAAGACATCTACCAAATCGATCTCTCAGGAACCACCGAAAATCTGAAATCAAATACACCACCATGGAATCAATTAAAAAGACTGTAACACTACATTAATGTCACCTAAACAAGCCAAAACACCAAATTCAGCGATGCAGACAATATTTACAGAACCACTAAGGGAATATAATCCCGAACTGGTAATGTACACCGATGCCTCTAAGTCACCATATAGGGTGGGTGCGGCTATAGTGGCATTATCCTCCTCTGAGCAGCTTATTAAATTACCCGTGGACATCACTATTGGTACAGCTGAACTTTTTACAATTCTGCAAGCCATAAAGAGTATAAAAGACATTTCCAACTGTCCAACGGAAATAGTCATCTGCACAGACTCTAAATTGGCATTAAATGAAATAAGTAGCATATATACCAAGAACCATATAGCAAGGGAAATACAAAATACTGCTCACGATCTTGAACGCCAATCCACACACATTACATTCGTTTGGGTACCCTTACACTCCGGCATTATAGGCAATGAACTGGCAGATACTGCTGCTAAAAGAGCGATCACGGAAGGCACGACAGTAACAAGCCAATACCTCAAACTATTAAGACCACACGTTCAAGCAGTAATTTACGACAAATGGCAAATACACTGGAATAATCAAACCACCAAGCTGCACAAACTAGCACCAACCATTCAGGAATTCCAACCACCTATACTAAGTCGCAGATCCCTGCGTCCTGAGAAGACTCCGGATAGGACACACAAGTACCTATTGGAACAACAAATTCCATCAGTTTGTGAAACCTGCAATGTGAGCCTTTCAGCAAGTCATATTGTCACAGAGTGAACTAAACACAGACTCCAAAGAAGGTTGTTTTTAGGCGAAAATATATCCATGGTAACCCTAGCCACAGCAGCACCAGAAAACATAATAAATTTCTTGAAATCTAGCGAACTATATAAACACATATATAAGTAACCATTGTATTGTATAATTTACTGGTTCAGGAACAATATATTATTAATGCACCTACATTGTACCTAAAATGTTTTTCTATATAATTTATATATGTCAATGACCTTAGTAGTCGAGACATAATTTTCTTTTCTCTTAAAAAAAATAATTGAAATTCTACATTTTATGAGATCGATATCTCGGCAAACATCGGCTTTAACCAGAAACTAATTTAATAGTATCCGGTTTGAATCAGTGTTTAAACTGCAACTTTACTTGCACACATAATATCTGGAAAAGCAAACATTTGGAAAATATCAGTGATAGTAATTGGGGGACCAAAGTGATATAAATCGCATTTATTGCAGGCACAAGTATTAACGTTTCGTAAGATGCTCTGTATACTCATTTAACACAAAAACACAAGATAATCTCAGATGATCTGGGCTAGCCTCTTTCAAGAGACGAATTTGAGAGAAAAGTGAAGCAAATTAAGAAAAAGCAACAACAAAAAAAGGGCGGGGGGAATAATAATTATATATGGATGTGTATTAAAAAAATGTATGTGTATTGTATAACGTGTATACATAATTTTTAAAAATCTGGACGCAGAAAGTGTGTTATGGTAGTGAATTTTCATTAAAATGTTTTTAATAGCAAATGTGTCTATTTTAAAGAAAGCAGGCATCAAATCTGGTTACCAGTATAACCTACATACGAGTATACAGGCTGTCCCTGGTAGACCTTTCATTAGCCGTTTCTGGAGTACTTCTCACAATTGAATTCTGAAAATTCACGCACGTGGGTTTCTTAAAATTTCCAGTTCACTGAAAATGTTGACGTTTATACCGGAAGTAGACGTCAAGTTTCTTATTTCAAATGGAAGATGGTGTTTTTTATTACGGATCTAGATTGCTCGTCAAATTTTATGGTAGGTTTTACTAACATGTTATGTCATTTTTCTCAACCATTTTCGACACATTTGATTTTTTTCGAAAATTTCTTAAAAAACATTGTCACATTTACACACCTGTATCTCTCTTATTTTTCAACCCGAAGAGTTGTAATTTTAAAGTGCAAATTCTAAAATGCCACAAAATATTTGGAATTTATTAAATTTGGTACAAGGTAGACAGGGTGTCCGAAATAGACCGGTCAATCGTGACAATTTTAAAACCTAATAACTCTCTTATTTTTAAATAGAACACCCTATATTTTATAACGTTAGTTCATGTACTTTTTATTGTTCCTTCGATTGGTATCAGCATTCCCTATACCTAAGTCCCACCGATTTGAAGATATTTAAACATTATCTGCGATAAGAAATAATTATTAATCAGTTTATCAGGTTGCCTATGAGATGAAAATTTTAAACGTCATCTTCCGACATAAGTAAAGTATGCGACGACGTTTGAATATAACTTTTATTTACGAGGAGTATAATCGAATTATTAACAGAAGATGTGCGGTTCCAAAGAGATTTACACATAAACACAGATCAACTCGTTACATGATCAGAATGCTACTAAAAAATTTCTAAGAATGGAGTGTTTCGTCCATAATTTCATAAGAGTAAAGCATTATTAGGGAACAAAGAGATTTGTGTGTTATCACTTCACAATGAATGTTCGAAATTTACACCATTTAGTTCGAGGCATTTTTGTGATAAGAAATAATTATCAGTCAGTTTATCAGGTTGCCTAGGAGATGGAAATTTTAAACGTCATCTTCCGACAGTGAACTTAATGGTACAGTACGTTTGTCAATTGTATTTTAATAAAAGGAGATTATTTTTCACAATAATGGCACACTTCAATTACTCAAACGATGACTTTTTGAATTTAATTATTATTTACGGGGAGTGTAATCGAATTGTTAGCAGAACATGTCGTGTGTTTGCAGAGAGATTTCCAGATGGACATAGACCAACTCCTGACATGATCAGAAGACTATTGAAAATTTGTTCTGAAAATAGCACGTTTCGTTCAGAAGGTAATAAAAATAAACCGCTATTGGTCAATGAAGAGGTACAAATTAAAGTTTTGGCATTTTTTACTGCTTATCCGCATGCGTCAATCCGAGACTGCAGTAGAAATTTTCCTCTTAGAAATTTTTTAGTAGTGTTCTGATCATGTAACGAGTTCATCTCTGTTTATGTATCTTCCCCAAAAAACTGGTTCTACTTTTCTGGCCAACCAACCTCTTCAAGCTACTTACCCACCTGCCAATATATAATTCTTCACAAAAAACTTTTCGAAGAAACTTTAAAAACAAAATTTTTTGAAAATTTGTAAACATTTTTTTCACGAAAATCCGAAAACAATTTTTTTACAATAAAATATTTAACAGTTATTATTAATTACCAACATTTCAGAAAAATCTTAAAAACAAGGATTTCTACGGAAACAAAAAAAATTCTGCGAAAACGGACTATTTTTTACACAAAAATTTGCCAAAAGAATACATAAAATTTAAATTATATACCTAATCTGTAATTAAGACTGAAAAAAGGAAATTCAAACTAGTGGAAGTAAAGAAAATATAAGCGAAAAAGCTCATATTTTCATTCCACAATATGTCAGAAATATGAACATTACTTAATCCTGTTAAGTTAATTTAAATATTTTAATATTTTTGTTCGAAAATTCGATAAATATTCACATAACATGATCGCTTATTAGAATGGTATGCGATTATAAATGTAAATATTTCCAAAACTAAAGTCCGTAGGGGAGTGTTATATAAAACTTGAAGCAGATGGCGTGCCCTTCACTTCTGAAATACAAAATAAAAGCCGTTCCATTTGAAAAAATTGAATTACGGTAGTTTGAATTTTTTCAAATTCAGTCTGTATTTGAGAGTGCCCTATATACGGCATCTCAATTTTTTCGACGAATAATATAAACAAAAACCTCTCTGAATGCGTCATTTTCATGGAACCCTGCCATCTATTGGTAAAAACGCCGTATCATAATTTTTTATATGTGCCAAAAATGTGAAAAGTTGCAAAACAATTAAAATAACTGCAAAACGATGAACGCTTTCAAATTTTTTTTCTTACAAATATGCATTATAATTTGATGGAAAATGCGAAGTTTTCGATTCAAAAAAAGAAAATTTGTATCACCATCGACTTATGGGCCACTCTGTGATTGTCGAAATATTTTTATAAGATGCAGCTCAAGACACCCTATAATTAACGTATACAATTTTTTCTCGTATCTTGTATAATAACGGTAATGTTGTGCTTTACCGTAGAAATGCGTCACCCTGGATATGTGTAAACAGATAAAACTGAAGCTAACCTAAAATATGGGTTTCAGGGGGCCTAGTTCGCGCTCATTTGAAGAAATCTTTTCAAAATTCAAAAGTCATGGTCTCCTCAGTAGCAAAATTTTTCTACGAAAATAGACTATTAAACCACAAACTCTATTACTAAAACTACTT
Organism: Tillus elongatus; assembly: GCA_964006375.1. Classification (NCBI taxonomy): domain Eukaryota; kingdom Metazoa; phylum Arthropoda; class Insecta; order Coleoptera; family Cleridae; genus Tillus; species Tillus elongatus. The sequence goes on along the minus strand of OZ023269.1, from coordinate 114,873,588 downwards.
GAAAGGGTCTGTTTCAAATGAATTTTCTGGAACTATTTAAGTAAAATGAAGAAGAATGGCGGTTGAAGCTGCAACTTAAGGGCTTGTAAAACAAATTTCTTGGGACATTTTCTCTACATAAGCCGTATTCGTTACAGGCTATTTACTAAAATGTTCCAATTTTGAAGTTTCAAATCGCGACTTGACCTTTTAAGAGGAAAAACTATAAAATGTTCAAAATCATTTTTCTGGCAAATCTTGGCCTTACAATAGATTTTGTTATCCACACAAAATATTTTGTTTTTGTGCGTTTCTCTGGTAGCACTCAAAACTGTTTTCTTTAAATGTCTATAACTTTTTCTTCTTTTAACTTACAGACCTAATTTTCGGCATATAGTTTAGTTTTTTAACACAAAATTTTCCGTGAAAAACTAGACCGATTTGCTTGGCTAACGGACTGATCCAAGCCACTTGCAAAAGGGATCTACTTACCAAATTTGCACGAAATCTGCCCATGATTTTTTGAGTTATTGGTGTGACACACACACACACATTCACACACACACAAATATATATATATATATATATATATATATATATATATATATATATATATATATATATATATATATATATAATTGAAACTCACCTCTAAAAGATGTCCTCGTTTGCGCTCTTTAAAGAAATTTTTCAAAATTTGTCGGGATCTCTTCATTAGTGATTTTTTTTAAAGAAAATTCACTAAAAAGAGGAAGCCACGGTGTTACATTTAGATTTTAAGCGTAAGTGGATGCTGGCGATTTGAATTATGTTTTCGATTTCCGGGCTCATTTGCAAATGTGGCGTACGTCTAGTAGAATATCCAAAGCATAAAAAAGTCTGTGGCCAATGGAATGTAAGTTTCAAAGCCATATTTACCGATACCAGCCACCAATACCCACATCAAGGGGGTATTTGAGAAAGAAATATTCTGGCATCTTGTGTCAGCCGCCATGTTGAAATTGTCAAAGCGTCACCTAGTTCACTGTATTTTACTCGTGAAGTCCTTCTATTTGATACTCATGTCAAGAGGGTTGTTGCGAACGAAATATTCCACAACTTGCGTCGGCCGGCATTTTTAATTTCACGCAAGTTTGATGGTACCATAATATTGTATTGGCACTGAAATTGAAGAAGTGGAAAAGACGAAAACAGTACGGTGGATATACGTAGACGCGTCGAGAGCCGTAGTCGCAGTTGGAATAGTCCTGGTGGAGTTCGAAAGCACAGGACTGAAGTTCCAGCGGTGGGTACAACAATGGAAAACGCCACCACTCTTCAGGATGGAACCGTCAACATCGTCACCGACACCAGAGCCGCCCTGCACATAAAGGGAGAAACTGTCGACGGCATCAACAGGAAGATACAAAAGATAGAGCGCACGGGGAACGCAAATAAATCTGTGGTAGGGTAGCGACAAGTTCGATGGTATTCCATAAAGAGCAAGGAGAGAAAAAGCCGCCAGAAGTAGCCCCCTAGGTCATGAGATGGTAGAGGGTCCGGTGACGAGTAAAGTGCTCATAAGAAGTGCTAAGGAGAACACTAACGTAGAGTGAAAGATACAGAGGGGCGAGGGGAGGAGGGATAGGACCACTTATCAGTACATAGAGAGCATAGAAGCCGGGCTCAAGAACTGGAGTCACAGGGCGGTGTATCTGTTGACTGGCTACTGGCCTTTCAAGGGCTACTTAAGTAGACTTAACATAAGGCCCGCAACGGGAGAATATGCGTGCAGAAATGGAGAGCAGGAAACAGTAAGACATGTGCTGGAAGACTGACAGATGGAAAATCGCATGACGGCAAGAGAAAACTTTGCGAGAAAACAGAATAAGGTCGGAGGTTCCTACCCCTTCAAGGTAACTAGGTCTTCCAAGAACGAGGAAAACGGAAATTTCAATGAATGGGTCGCAGAAATTGAACTGGAAGAGGAAACGCGGTGCGCGGTGGGGGCTAATCGCGAAGAAAAATAGGACATCGAATAGGGAAATAGATGAAATCTCGGGAAAAGCAAGAGTGGAGTGAACGTCCATATAAATGTGAGGACGGGTCTATGGGGAGACGCAAGGTCTTAATTTTTTCGCTGATTTTTGGGAGTGTTGTAGGGTTCCTTTGAGAGTGGCTTCCACCTGACAGTAGTGTAGAAGAGTAGGAGGATACCATGGCCTAAAGTCTTCGGACAGGAAGGCAGGGGCCTTGGCCTCAAGATCGTAAACTGTCACTGGAATTTAATACGTTTGCAAAATTTCAAATTGATGGGACAATCGGAAGTGAGTTAAAATTTGATTACAAGATTTGATTCAATTGTCAGACAACTCTGGAGCTAAGTAAAAACGATTTAAAATGTTTTGATACCAATATATGTTTTTCTACTTCGTCAAATGGGTACAATAGTCAAAACAATTTATTATATACATAGATATAAACGTGGAGTGGAACGTATTTTAAAAATCACTTAGATTTTAAATCCCCAAAGGAAGTAGACCCATATCTAAAATTAAAATTATCATGTGTTATCTAAGTACAGTAGAATTCTCGGAAAAATTTGTATTCAAATTTTAAGAAACCAATAAAAATGTAAACCACAAACATGTCAATCTCATTTTGATAAACAAAAACCAGGAAGGAATTCTGCGGTTTTGCGTTAACGATAAATGGAGTAGAAATATGAGAAAAGTAGCTTTTAAATTAAATTTAAAAATGTGCGAATGGTCTGACGACCGCAGCCATGAAAGAAGACAACACACACACAAATTAACCTAAATAAATTAATTATAGTCATTCTATTGAAAAAGTGAATTTAATTTGTGAGAATTTTTATTTATTGTAAAATCAAAAAGTATATTTTTAAAATAAAGTTTTGTCATAACAATATGTTGTTGATTAAATAAATATCTAGGCATAAAGGCACAGTGAACGGAAGTAGTGATTTAATCAGTTACATTTGTTATCTGTTTCTAATGGAATGGTAACAAACTTTGTTAAGTTTGTGTTCTAAGTTTATCAAAACTGATTTAAACAAATGACGAATATACGTGGAATGTGAAATATTGAGTTGATATATTACTGATGATATCACCAGTCTTTTCGTAATTGTGTTTTATCTCAAGAATCAATATTTTCCTACCAGCAACAGCGTAATTTTTCTGTTTGTTAAAAATTGAAGGTATACACGATAGTGCATACATTATCCTGCTAAAAGTAATAGTACATACTACAAAACTTATTTACTTCAACGAAGCTTTCATATAAATAAGAAGAACAAGTTTGTTTGATCTTAAGATATTATTGGTAGGTGGTAGTGGAATGGTAGGTGGTAGTGGCACTGGTATTTGGTGGTGGAATTTTCCTTTACGTGACAGTAAAGGATTTTTTTCACGTCCGAGGAGGTACCACCTCTTACATCAAGGGGCCGGTGAAGTCCCAACGGACGTTTCTGTTACCAGGAAAGCCTCTGGCCTTGACGAGATCCCAGCAATTGTTCTCAAAAAATGCGCACCAGAACTTGCTCCTGTCCTGACTCGTCTGTTTCAGACATCTTACAATAGAGGCATATTCCCTAGTAACTGGTAAACTGCTCGAGTACAACCCGTCCCCAAAAAGGATCCAAAGCGCTTCCTAGCAACTACAGGCCTATTTCTCTCCTTTTAGTCGTCTCTAAAGTGATGGAAAACTATATAAACACCGAATTACTAAAATTTCTTAAAAAACACAGTCTAGTCCACGACAGGCAGTGTGGATTCCGTCAGCGCAGATCAACTGCCGACCTCCTTTCCTTTGTCACCCACTCTTGGAACAAGTCTATGTAACTACACGGTGAATCCCAGATTGTCGCTCTAGGCATATCCAAAGCAGTCGACCAGGTCTGGAACGCAACGCTGCTTAATAAACTACCGGCCTATGGCCTACCACCAAAACTCTGTACGTGGAGAGCAAATTTTCTCTCCAACCGGAGCATTTCTGTTGTCGTGGATGGCCATTCCTCTAAACTGTATCCAATTAATGCAGGAGTTCCTCAAGATTCAGCTTTAGCCCCTACTTTGTTTCTTCTCCACATCAATGACCTCCTCTCTAGCACATCCAACCCAGTTCACAGTTACGCGGACGACAGCACCCTCCACTCAAATATACACTATTCTAAGCCTGTCTCTTTAGCCCAATTAGATGAGGATCGCAGACTCATGGAGGGTTCTGTCTCCGTGGATCTCTAAAAAATATTAGACTGGGGAAGTAGAAATGTTGTACATTTCAACCTCACCAAATCACAGTCTTGCTTTCTTTCTCATAAGAGATACACCAGCCCTAGACCCATCACAATACACAACCAAGTTATTCAAAGTAATGAGTCCTTTTCACTTGTTGGCATTTCTGTGGATCGAAATCTCAATTGGCACCAACATGTAACATCAATTGCAGAAGCGGCTGCTAAGAAATTAGTTTTCCTCTTCCGGGCTCGCAAATACTTTTCACCAGCTAATCTCTATACCTCATATACTTCACAAATAAGACCAAACCTCGAATACTGCTCCCACATCTGGGGTGCTGCTGCTGCTTCTACACTCGCTATCCTGGACTCCATTTAAAAGAGAGCTATACGTCTCATCGGTGACCCTACCCTCACCCAAAGGCTGCCATCCCTTGCCCTGCGACGTGCCGTTGGTGACCCTCTCTTTTATAGATATCTGCACGGGCACTGCTCAGAGGAGCTTTCTTCCATAGTTCCTCCACCTGCTGCCTCCAACAGATCTACCAGGGGAACAGAGAGAATGCACCCTTTTACTGTCCAGGTCATCAGACATAGAACATCTTGTTATGCCCGCTCTTTTGTCCCGAGGACTTCCAAGTTGTGGAATTCCTTGCCGGCACATGTTTTTCCTTCTCCCCGGAACCACCAAACCTTCAAGTCCAGAATTAACAAGTTGCCTCTTTCCTCCTTGTTGACACCCACGGTGCTATAGTATTTAGACTGTAAGCCCTCGTGGTGTGTTGTTGAAATAAATAAATATATATATATATATATATATATATATATATATATATATATATATATATATATATATATATATATATATATATATATATTATGTACCTACAAGATTTAAAAAGGGACACATGTTCTTAATGGCAATCAGGCCTTTAACTTTTTCACCGCAAACATTCCATATATTCATTTCCAACACATCGAAGTATTGCCTAATCTAATGCTAATTGGTATTGATATAATTAATAAGTTTGTGCGCATGTTATTGTCATCCATTCGGCAATAAATTCGATAAAATAGGAGGCAATGTTTATTTCAAAACGTTAACGTAATAATTTAGCACTAACTGAATGAATGTTAATACTGGCAAGTATAATGACCCAGTGAAAATGTTAAATATGTACGTCATTCCCCACGTTTCGCTTTATTTACCTTTGCTCCCTGGGATCAAAATTAGATACATTTCGTTGTCTAATCGCAAATACATTTTTTTTTGTTCGCGGCGCTTTAATAAATTCATTCACACGTGGTTTAACCCACAAGGTTGTTTGACGTCTATAAAGAAATTAAGAAAAATTTCTGACGCAGCAAATGCGTTACGGTAGCATATTTAGTGAATTTTCTTAGAAAAAATTCACTAATGGGGAGATCCCGACTTTTGAATTTTGAAATTTTTTTTTCAAATGAGCTATAGGAGCTAGGAACCCTAGAACCCATATCCGGGGTCAGTTTCAATTTTTATATGTTAATATATATATATATATATATATATATATATATATATATATATATATATATATATATATATATATATATATACATACATACAGGGTGGCGCATTGAAAACGAAACAGACCAGTTTGCGTCCAGAGAAAATTTTTTTAAGAAACGCTGAAACACGTCAATTTTAATATTGAGAGGGACATGTTTTGATATAAAACTCAACTTTGTCACATCAACCCCTTAAGGGTGGTGATAACAACCCTTATATTTTAAATAGGAAACATGGATCGAGTGTTACATCATTTGAAAGCACTTTCTTTTCTGAATTCAGCGCACTAATTTTTTTACGTTTCGCCACTCAATTTGCCATCAAGAAAAATTGGTCCGATTAAACGGTCTCCAAAAATGCCAGTCTAGACATTCAATTTCTGTGGAGTTTGAGTGTGGACTTCGTGAAAATTTCTTGGATTATTATCTGCCCAATAACGACAAGTATGACGATTGACTGTAGAGTTTCATAAAAACGTACACTCGTCTGAAAAACAGATATTGAACAGAAAGTTTCCGTTTTCAGCTATTCGTGCAGTCATAACTTCACAAAACTCCAGCCGCCGATCAAAATAATCTTCATTCAGTTGTTGTACAAGATGCATTTTATACGGGTGAAATTTATTATGCTTCAATATTCGCTGAATAGTTCTTCTTTTGATGTTTGAAACAGTGGCCAATTTTTCGTGCTCAAAGTTGGGTCTGCAGCAATTTGTCCTAAAACTTCAATCTCAGTAGTCTCATTTCTAACCGGAAATTCACGTTCAGGATCCCGTTTTTTGTTGGCTACTGAACCACTTTGTCGAAACTTTTCAACCAACTCCAAATGTATTTTCTGTTAACATGTTTGTTCGGATGTCGTTCATGAAACAAATTCGGTACGGTTGGTACAGTCATCGTTTTTGAAAAAAAGAGTAATTATTTCAACTCTTTCTTCTACAGAATACACCATTGTGAAATTAATTTTCGGTAGTACTATCAAGTATCAAACCGACCGATAAACTGAAATAATAAACCGCATTTCTCTCATTCCGATAAAAAATGTTCTGATGGTCAATTTTTTGTTTCCAAACCAACAAAACATTGACTATCAGCACATTTCTTATCGGAATGAGTGAAATGCGTTTTTGCATCTTCAACTGTGAATAATTTTTAAACGAGTTAATAAAACTTCCAAAAAAAATTAGTGTGCTGAATTCAGAAAAGAAAGAGCTTTCAAATGATGTAACACTCGATCCATGTTCCCTATTTAAAATATAAGGGTTGTTATCACCACCCTTAAGGGGTTGATGTGACAAAGTTGAGTTTTATATCAAAACATGTTCCCCTCAATATTAAAATTGACGTGTTTCAGCATTCCTTAAAAAAAATTCTCTGGACGCAAATCGGTCTGTTTCGTTTTCAATGCGCCACCCTATATATCCACAGCAATAACTGAAAAAATAATGAACTGATTTTGATAAAATTTGGCGTACCTTCCTTTTGTAAGTGGCTTGGATAAGTTCGTTATCCAGGAAAATCGAAACAGGGTTTCCGGGAAAATTTTGGATTTTCTTTCGGAAAAAAATTTCATCACCAAAAATAAAAAGCTACGGTAACCAAATTTGGTACGTAAGTTTACGATATTAGAAGGAAACTATATACCAAAATTTAGATTTCTATGTTACAGGAAAAAAAAATATAAAAAGTATTTGTGTCGAGCACTTGCTGCGTCCAGGCGTTTTTTAATATTAAAATTTCATTTAAAAAATACTGTATTTTGATTATTTAACGTCGGACTATTTTCGCGGCTATGGCCAATCACCGACCCCAGGGAGCAGTTTACCTGACTATCCTGGAAATTTTGCCCAACCCCTTCCTTTCAGTAAGAAGGGCAGGGATCTTTAACCTGTCCAACATCGCGTAGTGCTTGGGATTGACGCTTTCCGCCTCTGCCTAATGGCGTAACGTGCAGACACTCAACTTGACCAAGCACAATGTTCAAATATACATACTGAAAAGGAAAGTGCGCTTCTACTGGGAATCGAACCACATTTTTACTACTGGGCCACCGAAATAAATTAAAAGATTTATGGTAGACCTATAGCAAAAGTTAAGGTTGCAAAAAGCACATATTAGATTTGTATTTTAACAAGTTGCCAAGAGTTTCTTAGATATTATATTACTCTTCTATAATAATGTTAATAATAATAATACAAATAATAAAATTTTGTGAAGACAGGAGTAGAGGACTTATAAATAATCGGAAGCTGCTCTATAACTTTTTTTTCCGACGAATGCACGTTTTCATTAAACAGAAATATCAACAGACATGACTGTCGCTCTTGGATTGACCCAAACCCTCGCTTGTACAAGGAATCCCATATTCGAAATCCTGAAAAATTAAACGTTTGGGCAGGAATTATAGGAATTCCTTGTAATTTGACTAGTGATATATCTTAATTTTTTGGAGAACTAAATAGATGTTTTAATAACCGAAATATTGGGAAATGACGAGAATCAATTACCTACATTTTCAACAGGATGGTCATCTCCTCATTATGCGACTACAGTTAGGTCATTTTTGTACAATCATTACCCAGGTAGGTTGTTATTTGATTTTAACATAACAGCTCATTCAAAGAGGATGTAATGTTGAAAATTTACGAAGCATATTCTAAGACTAAAGCTAGCTTGTAATTCGACTTTGTCTTATTTTTTGTTTTAGGTCAGTGGATAGCAAAAAGAGGTTCTATTGAATGGCCAACTCGATCTCCAGACCTGCATCTCCTAGATTTTCATAAGGATATTTTAAAAGCAATGTCTTTCAGACGCAAGCACAATATCTGCAGGAACTGTGGCTAATTACTATGAATGTCATCGAATAACCCCGGAGATGTTGGAATATGTCAGGAAAGGATTAGATGAGAGACTATATTATTGCATGGAAGCGAACGGTGGTCACTTTGGGCAATTATTAAATTAACAATAAAATGGCGGATTTATTTTTCCAAAACATCAAAATCTCTTTTTCATAGTAGCAACTAGAATGCACCATTAGTGGAGCCACACATCCTAAAAAACAGCTGTAGTAACGGTTTAAAACGATCTAATTTTAATTTGAGCCCTAAACACGAAATTGATACTATTATTTTAGAAGTTTTAGTTTGAAGTTTTGAAAGCAAATATCTAAAAAACGAATCGTTAGATTTTAAAATTACAGCTTTGAATAGAGAATCAAAGAAGCTTTACAGAAAGGTGCCACTCGATCTACCTTCCCTATTCAAATTAAGAGGGTCAAAGTCACACCCGCTAAAGTTGAATGCTACAAAAGTGTCCCCTGTCGACGTGTTTTAGGGTTCTTCAGAATTTTTCATCCTCTGATGATGCTGACTTGGTCAGTGAAACGATCGTAAGGTCATTAAAAACTATGTATTGTGGTGATTTGGGTTTTCCAAGTGTACTTATCAGTGTTCATCACAGGTTCCAGTTTTCATATAGTGCCCTTACTTTGTTAGTTTCGGAGATATAATTTTTTTTCCGGAAGAAAAAACAAAATATTCCGTAAAAACCTGCGCCGATTTTCCTGGCTAACGAACTCTACTTGTAAAAAGAAGGTACTGAGAAAATTTGATCAAAATCGGCCCCTTATTTTTTGTTTTATCGAAGTGATACACACGCACGCACGCATCCACCCACGCGCGCACGCACAAATATATATATATATATATATATATATATATATATATATATATATATATATATATATATATATATATATATATATATATATATATAAACATATAAAAATTGAAACTGACCCTGGATATGGGTTCTAGGGGGCTTATTTGAAGAAACCTTTCAAAATTCAAAAGTCGGGATTTGGAAAAAAATTCACTAAAATTGAACCTAACCCCACATGTGTGTTCTATGGGTCATAATTTGCGCTCATTAAAAAAAATTCAAAATTCAAAAACCGCAATCTGATTAGTGAATTTTTTCTCCGCAACTTCACTCAAACATTTGTTCCCTTGGAAAATTTGCTGCCATGAGGCTTTTGCTTTGACGATTACTGTTTGATCATAATAAGTTCCGTATTTATCAAAAAACAATATGTGTTTATAAGAAAACCACATATTTCCGACAATTTACCATAATTTTAAGCTTGATTAAGTTATTCAAAGGCAGACAGTGTGGCGATAAGAAACAAAGTATCCACATAATCAAACGCTGACAATTTAAAAGCTAGTTTATTTTATATCTAGCATATCAAGGACGAAATAACTAAAATTATTCGTAAATTTTATTGAAATTCTATGTTATTGAAATACTTGGACTTCGATTCTATACATTGATATATGGTTTACACCTGAACACCAAATAACGTAACAAAAACGGTGTTTTATGTCACTGGAATCTACACTGAATTAGAGAATATAAGGAACTACCATTAAAAGACATCGAAATAAATGTTTAGGTATTAAAAAAAAAACATAATTTGAATGGTCTTTTTTTGTAATTAAACACTATCTGAAGCTTGAAAAAATGACTATTAAATAATTATTACATTCGAAATTTTTGAAATCTCTCGAATACAGGTAACAGTATTTACGTAACTTTATTTAAAAAAAATCCCGGCATATACCTACGTAACTGTGACTATACAGGGTCATTCACAGTAAGTGGCTCACTAGAATATGTCTCAAACTATGTGTATCAGTGCACTGAAAATTTCTTCCCTATAGTAAATGCATTAAATTGAATGGTAGTTGTAGTATATTTATTATATAGATTTGGCTTACATAGACATTTATCTTGGCAAGATTCAAGGGGCATTGCAGCAGCGTATGTTCTGAATCTTTCAGTTCACCACACGCACACAATGAACTCGTTCTTAGGTTGATTTTGTTTAGATGGGCTGGAACTACCAATGCTACATCTGAGTCTACAGATAATGCGAATCCATTCTTTTTTTAAATCAGTGTTGTAGAACCCTGGCGTTCTCTGTAAATCTGGCTGAAGCTGTTTGTAGAATTTACCAACTTGGTCTGCTGTATAGTGTTTCTGCCATTTTTCAAAGTATATGTCAATATCATTTGTTGGGCATAAAAAGTCCTTCTTCCCCGTATTCGATGGTAAATTTTGCCAAGCCACACATTCATTACCTTTAAGTCCGCAATGACCCTTGATCCACCAGAAAATTATGTGTTTTGATTGTTTTGAAATTTCCACAAGTCAAGCATTTAACGACGCAAGAAACCGCTATGTCCGCATTCTTTCTGAGGCAAAAAACTCGTTTAATAACCACATAAAAAACAAAGTCCTCTTAAGCTCCAAGGGGAGCAAACCCTTCTGGACTCTTGCTTAATCTATTGGGAATAATTTCTGCAAGAGCACGTTTCCACCTCTTGTGTCAGGGGATGAAATTGTTTCTACCGCCCTGGGCAAGGCTAAACTTTTTGCCTCGATGTTCGCCGGCAATTCTACTCTCAACCCACCTCCAAATGTTCAACCATCAATAGTCGCGCATAAAATGATGGACATCATTTTCAAAACTAAAAAGGTACCAAAGATGCTCTCTTCTCTTAATACCAGGAAAACCTCTGGCCTTGACGAGATCCCAGCAATTGTTCTTAAAAAAAGCGCACCAGAACTTGCTCCTGTCCTGACTCGTCTGTTTCAGACATCTTACAATAGAGGTATATTCCCTAGTAACTGGAAAACTGCTCGGGTACAATTCGTCCCCAAGAAAGCATCCCAAGCGCTTCCTAGCAACAACAGGCCTATCTCGCTCCTTTCAGTCGTCTCTAAAGTGATGGAAAAGTATATAAACACCGAATTACTAAAATTTCTTGAAAAACATAGTCGAATCCACGACAGGCAGTATGGATTCCGTCAGCGCAGATCAACTGCCGACCTCCTTTCCTTTGTCACCCATTCTTGGAACAAGTCTACGGAACTACACGGTGAATCCCAGATTGTCGCTCTAGACATATCCAAAGCATTCGACCAGGTCTGGCACGCAGCGCTGCTTAATAAACTACCGGCTTATGGCCTACCACCAAAACTCTGTACGTGGACAGCAAATTTCCTCTCCAACCGGAGCATTTCTGTTGTCGTAGATAGCCATTCCTCTAAACTGTATCCAATTAATGCAGGAGTTCCTCAAGGTTCCGCTTTAGCCCCTACTTTGTTTCTTCTCCAATCAATGACCTCCTCCCTAGCACATCCAACCCAGTTCACAGTTACGCGGACGACAGCACCCTCCACTCAAATATACAAAATTCTAAGCCTGTCTCTTTAGCCCAATTAGATGAGGATCGCAGACTCATGGAGGGTTCTGTCTCCGTGGATCTCCAAAAAATATTGGACTGGGGAAGTAGAAATCTTATACAATTCAACCCCACCAAATCACAGTCTTGCTTTCTTTCTCATAAGAGATAAACCAGCCCTAGACCCATCACAATAAACAACCAAGTTATTCAAAGTCGTTTTCACTTGTTGGCATTTCTGTGGATCCAAATCTCAATTGGCACCAACACGTCACATCAATTGCAGAAGCGGCTGCTAAGAAATTAGGTTTTCTCTTCCGGGCTCGCTAATACTTTTCACCAGCTAATCTCTATACCTTAGATACTTCACAAATAATACCAAACCTCGAATACTGCTCCCACATATGGGGTGCTGCTGCCGCTTCCACACTCGCTATCCTGGATTCCATTCAGGAGAGAGCTATACGTCTCAGCGGTCACCCTCACCCAAAGGCTGCCATCCCTTGCTCTCCGATGTGCCGTTGGTGACCTCTCTCTCTTTTATATATATCTGCACGGGAATTGCTCAGAGGAGCTTTCTTCCATAGTTCCTCCACCTGCTGCCCCCAACAGATCTACCAGGAGAACAGAGCGAATTCACCCTTTTACTGTCCAGATCACCAGACATAGAACATCTTGTTGTGCCCGCTCTTTTGTCCCAAGGACTTCCAAGTTGTGGAATTCTTTGCCGGCACATGTTTTTCCTTCTCCCCCGAACCTCCAACCATTCAAGTCCAGAATTAACAAGTTGCCTCTTTCCTCCTTGTCGACACCCAGGGTAAGATAGTATTTAGGCTGTAAGCCTTCGTGGTGTGTTGTTCAAATAAAAAAATTAAAAAAATCTGAGGGTACAAGTGTGGTGCAACTACTGAGAAGATGATCGATATTTTCTGTCTGACTTCCGCATAATCTGCATCTACCCGAGTCTAATCCACGTTCTTTGAACACGTGTTTCCTGAAGTTCTGGCTCGGGACCACTTGGTCCTGTATGGCAATCATGAAGCCTTCAGACTCTCCGAATATATTTCCTTTGCACAACCTAGTATGTGAGATTTTCTTGGATATTTCATTCATGTATTTGCTTGCCTTTCCAGTTTTCGATTCTGCTATTCAAATCGGTTTGATCTCTTAAGTTAGATGCACGGTCATACAGATTCAACGATGTTATCTTCATTTCAAACTGGCTTACGGATTAATGGAGTGAACTGGTCTCAGCTCTCTGGTAGAAATATTTTCTGTGGTCATCTATCCTGCTATTGAGGGACGTTACATCAACGAACGCTCAACCTGCTTGTTTACTAGGTATATATAATATTTCTTGCGCTTGGTGGATGATGAATTCGGTATTTTGTTGCCATGACTCGTGTATGTATATTCGTGTGGCTCCATTTCACTATGCCAAGACTATAATGTGTTAGTATTGGAACGGCAAGCGTATTGATGGCTCAAATTTTACTTTTGGCATATAACTCTGTACTGAGTGCCTGCTTCAGCGTAGCCATGTAACGATTTTTTATAGCAATTTTAACTGACTTCTGATCAATATTTTAGATTGCATAAAGTCAAGTTACTTTATTTATTATTATTATTATTGTGCGTGATTTGGGTCTCGTATGATCAAAGTAAGTGCTAACAGACAGCGCGACCTACATTGCGGGAAAAAATACAATGTTGTAAATATCAATATTTACAACATTCTAGACATATAGAATGGTCAAGTTTAATAGACACTTTTACCTTGGTTGTATATCATATCTAAAAAATTCAAAGTCATTAATACGCAAGGGAAAAGTGTATAATTGATATAAATATAATATAATTAACAGTATTGAAGACAACAATATGAGGCCTTGACAGAAATTTAAGTCATTTAAATTTGAGGTTACGAATAGTTCTAGCATTCGTCCATATGGTATAGTAATTGTTTAATTACATATTAGGTGACCTGTATTTCGATCTGAGAAATGAATACACGTCGATTTTTTATCTCCTTTCTATCTCCTATGGTTTACATTTATTAATTATCACGTAAGACATTGAAAGAAAACAATAGTGCATACTTAAAAATAAAAGACGCGCGTTGCATTCGATGTTGCCGAATGCTGGATATCTATGTCACCTTTATAATGTATGGTGATTGTATAGTCTAATACCATACCTAGAGTTTACCAATGTTTTAAATAAATGACTGTCATTTTGAATTAACTGCGGTAAGTAAAAAATCACAACACACACACACATATTATATATATATATATATATATATATATATATATATATATATATATATATATATATATATATATATATATATATATATATATATATATGTATGTATGTATGTATGTATTTGACAACGCTGTTGAATGCTATGGGAAAAATAAGATTCACTTAGTCCAACGATCCATATACCTAGCTATTACGGTTTCCCATATATCTTAATTTTTCGACGAATGTGAGGTTTTAGAAAAAAAATCTTGTCTCCATTGTAATTTAAAATTGAATTAAAGACACAAAAATAAATTAAAAAATTCAGTCGCCACTGAGATTTGAACCCACGTACACCAACGTTCCTTGCTAACGAGTCAGTTCATTGTTCCATGCAAATTAAACTATAATAAATAAAAGGTAGATAACCGATAATGGTCGTCGGTTATTTATTTGTAATATGTAAGGTCTATTTTAGATGCATTTTTTGAAATATAAATAAAGAACCTTCTAATATACATTTCTTGAATATTTACGACTCAGAAACCGCATTAGTTAAAGAAGCTTTATTTAAACATTACTAATTTTTAACGTTTTAAATCTCCACTTTGACATTTACAGGAGAAAAATTAAGAAATTTTTAAAGTAATTTTTCTCGGACTTCTTCACTTTTTTGCGCGAATAAAAAATAAACGTTATCTGTAATATTCAAGAGATTTTGCTTAACACATACGATATTTTGGTATTGCGTCTTCTCTACCTTTTAGTGGCACTGACATTTGTCTTCATTAAATGCCCATAATTTTTTTCTTTTAAATTAGAGATCTAAATTTTGGTATATAGTTTACAATATGAACCAGCTTAACAAATTTTTAGATATAAACTTTTCCGAAACATTCCGGAAAACCTGGTCTGATTTTCCTGGCTAACGAACTAATCCAAGCCACTTACCAAAGGAAGGTACTTATCAAATTTCATTAAAATCGGCCCATTATTTTTTGAGTTATCGGTGTGATTATATGTATGTATGTATGTATGTATGTATGTATGTATGTATGTATGTATGTATGTATGTATGTATGTATGTATGTATGTATGTATGTATGTATGTATGTATGTATGTATGTATGTATGTATGTATGTATGTATGTATGTATGTATGTATGTATGTATGTATGTATGTATGTATGTATGTATGTATGTATGTATGTATGTATGTATGTATGTATGTATGTATGTATGTATGTATGTATATATATATATATATATATATATATATATATATATATATATATATATATATATATATATATATATATATTATGATGTACGGGAATATCGTCAGATAAGATTAGTTATAGTCATGCATATTTAACATTTCGGTGAGAACAATTGTTTGAATACTCTCCTGCATTAGAATGTCGTTCTGTTGTTGGAAGGCCCTGGTATATTGGCGAATTAAGTTATCAATGATCATGCATATTTCTAACCGTCGACAGTTGTCTCTTTGTTTTATGTGCCTTTGCATCTCTTTGATTTTGCTCAAATTATTGGAAAACACTTTAACATTGGCAATGTAATTATTCGTATCTCAGGGGGACGTTCTATAAACAGGCGTTGCGTCGCTACAATCACGTTGTATTTGCATCGGGTAATGATAGGATATTTTTAATACAGATAAAACTGCATTCTTTATAAGTTCAATATTAGGTGACACAAGAAATAATACATGAGGTTAAAGTCGAGTTAACGCAGATATCTCAATAACATACTAAGAAAAAAAAAAAAGGGGAAACACAGCATGCATAGGTTCACACGCCAGTGTCTAGAAAGGTCAAGTTATAGGTTACAGATACCGAGGATCACTTGTCATTAATTACCCCGTTTAAAGAGGATGGAGTGTCTATCTCAAGCATCTAAGAGCTTTTCGTCATTAAATTTCTCTAACAAATCGAGGGTGGCTGATAAAGAGCGTGTGAACTGGCTTCAAACACAGCTGACTTGAATGCACCAGATGTAAATGAGATAAACAAAGCAATGCAATATGAACACCTACGGGTTTTATAAAAAAAACACGGCCGTTTGCCTCTAGCATGACGATAATCGAAATAGTATTATGCGAATTAGATTACTTTGTAATTGTAGTAATCGCATTACAAGGTACACATGAACATACTTCTGTAAACAAACATGTTTAATCTACCCAAGTCTTTTGCAAGTAGATAAATGTATTGTAAGTTTTGGTATATTATCGGTAGACTTGATTTGCATATAAATAGCAGTCTGTCAATTCTATATTTGCAGGGTGAATATCAATATCTCTAGTTTAGGAATTGCGAATATTTTCCGAGCAAATTAACATGACTTAACGATGTGCCTGGATAAAATCTCGGAGGCAGACTAACGTTAGGCGGACCTTACATATTTTTTAGCACTTGTATAGTTAAGATAAATAAAACTAAACTAAAAGAAAAAAAGAGAGTTTGTGAGAGAAAATATTTACGTAGGGCTTAAAATTCAAACGCATGACAAATATTTGCAGCTCTTGTAATCGCATGGTCGAGGTAAACAGGTGCGTTAATCTATTAATAAGAGAAAAGAAGGGAAATAGACTGGGCACATGATATTTAGTATACAATTGTAAATAAAATTTACATAGGGTAATTTAGTGCAGCCTATCTATCAGGTATAGAATGAAAGACATGATATTTTATTTAGTTTATAGCACTTAGCATATGGTTATTGTTGTGTAATTGACGTAGCTGTGGGAATGTGACTTTGTAGATATAAATTCCGGTAGAGAGGGCGACAAGGAGTCATGCATGGGTATGCTCACAGCGTAATCACCGCAAACTAAGTAACGGATAATTACAATTATAATTTAAATAAATCGAAAAGTTATGTACAGAAGATGTGTTAGGTGAAACGTGTATACAAGGTAGGGGAGCACAGTACTGATTATCACGCGGGATATAATAAGGTCGATTATAATATACATACGTGGGGTGACTTCGACTATAACGACGAGGCCTGCATTGTTGTTCCTACGCGAGTGGGAGTAGTGATTCGATATATAAGGAGATGCCAGTGGGCATGATAGGTAGATCTAGTTTGAGCTTTCAAACGGTCTGATCTCCCCAATCCTCCCTGACCGGCTAAAAGAACTTGTAGTAAGCATTAAGCGCCAGACTTGCGAGCGCGAATGCCGAAACAAGGGAAATCTGCTGGTAACGTCGCGGTTTCTCCTCCCTGACCAACTGAAAGAACTTGTAGTAAGCATTAAGCGCCAGACTTGCGAGCGCGAATGCCGAAACAAGGGAAATCTGCTGGTAACGTCGCGGTTTCTCCTCCCTGACCGGCTAAAAGAACTTGTAGTAAGCATTAAGCGCCAGACTTGCGAGCGCGAATGCCGAAACAAGGGAAATCTGCTGGTAACATCGCGGTTTCTCCTCCCTGACCAACTGAAAGAACTTGTAGTAAGCATTAAGCGCCAGACTTGCGAGCGCGAATGCCGAAACAAGGGAAATCTGCTGGTAACATCGCGGTTTCTCCTCCCTGACCAACTGAAAGAACTTGTAGTAAGCATTAAGCGCCAGACTTGCGAGCGCGAATGCCGAGACAGGGGAAATCTGCTGGTAATATCGCATCCTTTCAAACGTTCTTCATCACTAGCGGAAAGAGCCTGTAGTAAACGCTAAGCGCCAGAGATACGCGCGCGAGTGTGGAAACAGGGGAAATCTGCTGCTGATATCGCGGTCCAAACATCCTCCCCAACTAACGGAGAAGATCTGAGGCAAGCACTGTACGCCATAATCTCGCGCGCAGACGGGGACCTTCCCCCGGAAATTTTCACGGTTCCCCAGAGCGGAAAAACCCCGCACGCAGGCTCATTTCGAACTCGCCCCGCTTTGCCAGGAAATCCAAGATGTGGGAACCGTCCACACACCTAGATGAGACCCCGGAGCAGCAGCCGGTCACGACGGGAGGCAATTCAACAAACGGTGAGTTTAACCTTGCAATGACTCGTTATATCGGTAACACAGAACTGCCTGGCCTCAAGCTAAGCTTGCGTGCCTTGGTAGTTCTATCTAGAAGTATTTTAGGCAGGAAGGCACTCATAACACAATTTTGCCATGGCCTCACTCGACTTTTTATATTCTAGACTATAATGTTAATTTTAGGATCAGGGATGTACGGCGGCCGGCCGCATGGGAATTAAAATGAAACCAGTTGGGCATTTAAATTTAGTATTAATAGAATAGGAATGTCTTTAGTCACATTATTACTGCGTACGTTGATTTTATATGAATAATGAAAGTTATAATTAGTAAGGTTGCATTGGTTTATATTATAACTTAGAGATATACTTTGTCCTGTTGTGTTCACATTCAAATAAGCTTCAAAATTCAGATAAGATGAATGTTGAAGCAACGATTGGGTAATTGAAATGCCCCGTAGATTTATGATGTTTTTCCTAAGTTTAAGTTTGACAACAATGTTTGAGTGCCCTGTTCTTTGTCTCGTTTGAGTCAGATCCATTTGGCCTCGAAGCTTGCCCTAAAGTCTGTCGAGTTAAAAGCGACAAATCTTAAACAGAGTATAGGTTTGAATAATAAATCCAGATACAGATTTTATCTAACGTCCGAAATTTTTCATGCTTGAAATCCCATGTAAAAGGGGGGGTATGTCCTGAAATAGGATCTTGAATCTGAAACCTACTATGCGGGGAATATGTCTTGAAACAGAACTTGAAACTTGAAAAGAAACATGAAAAGGTGATATGTCTGAAATAAAATACTGAAACTGAATTTAGAATGCAAATATAAAAGAGACACATGTTACTAAATCTGAAACTTGAAGTCAAAGTAATTTCCTTGGTATGCTGTGGTATGCAATTTTGTAGTTAAGTAAGGTCCGTAAAATGAGCCTTAAATGGCATTGCATTGCTTCCCCTGATGCGTGACTAATTTTGTAAAAGGTCCTACCCGCAGTTATGTTTTCGAGGGACATCCAAGCGAAATTTCACTCCATGAAGTGCCAATATCCAAGCGTCTAAGACCCGCTACAGGGCAAGGACAAGAAGTCCACTTGAAATAAAACCTATTAGGCGTAATTGGTCTGAAATGGCAGCCTGGAGGTCCCTAAATCACTTCAGTTCTCGCGTATTTGATTTCCGCATGAAGGGGAGTGAACGGGAGTCTAGGGTTATTTCCATCTGTAGAGTCGAGCTTTTGGAAGATATAAATCAATAGGTTGACCTTCCCATCACGTACATTGCAGCGTGCAGGGTAATCTTTCTGTGTAAGGTAAAATGACGCCTGGGCGAATTTCCCGTTTCTTGAAGTGCCAAATCCGAACCTCCAAGACCCGATACAGGGCAGGGCAAGAAGTCCACATGAAATAAAACCTATTAGGCATTATGGAAAGTGGGAAAGGCAGCCTAGGTGTGTAATATTCAAGGTCGTGGAAGATGGACATGCATGCATTGACGTGAAGGGAAGTGTGTAATGCGCCGAGCGGATGGGTACCGGGCTTCCACTGTATCGTGTGTCCTGTTTCCAGTAAAGCAAAAAACAACAAAAAGTGAATATGAAACCTAAAAATGAAAATCTGAAAACGAAATCTAAATATTACGTAAATTATCAATTTATAATCAGCACGCCACTGGAACAGAGATACAGAGTTGTGGATGCTGGTATGTGTCCTCCTCGGCCATTTGCCTTCGAGAGTGAAAGCGGGATGCTGCATACCACAGCTGGTAGTAGCGGCAAGGGTGGTCTATTTCAGAATCACCTGTTTTACAGAAGCGCCGGGCTGTCTGGCTGGCTTAACTGCTGCACTGGTTAGGGCTGATATTTTATGCAGCGGGTGCCTTGTTTGCACTCAGCTGTTTATAGGCGGCGCCTAAGGGTCTGACTCTCAATTCACCTCTTGTATTCTGTTAAATATTGGTACTGTGTTCA
The DNA here is from genome assembly GCA_964006375.1 of Tillus elongatus. Classification (NCBI taxonomy): domain Eukaryota; kingdom Metazoa; phylum Arthropoda; class Insecta; order Coleoptera; family Cleridae; genus Tillus; species Tillus elongatus. The sequence continues at coordinate 114,853,360 of OZ023269.1, read as the reverse complement.
ATAAACTTAGTTTCAATGAACGATTGCATATTATTTCATCCCGCAATTCTCCAATACCATGGCTTGAGCTTTGTTACTACGGCGTAGACCCCCACTAGATGAATACGTGCTAAATAATCACCGCAGTGACCCAGAAAGCTGCAATTGGCAGGTGAAAGAGCTTAACAAGGTAGGTGAGGCTCGGGTTCCTTCATCGCTATACAATATACCGTAAGTAGAGTCAATGTGTTGTGATGAGAGGAGCTGAGCAATGTACTTATTTAATATTCTCATTTCTGGTACCCGCTGTAGCACTAGTATGCTTATACAACTAGGTTTGTTTATTTATTTATTTGTTTATGTATTTAATTGCTTATAAAATGTACGGGGGTAGAAAAATATTACACTTAAAAGCCGTGACCAGGATATCAAATTGATTTGCAATAAATTTACCGTGATTTTGAATAACTTTGCGGATGATTTATCTTACCTGCAGCTCTTCTGGGTTACTATAAATTTAAAAGCCGTTAAGCGGCTTACACTGGCGCATGTGATGGGATAGCCATGGTTTAAAATTGGAGTTTTGAACAGGGAGAAACGCAATTAAATAGACCTTATAGATTACTACCGGTAAATGCCTGTTTCAGGAAACGAGAACACAAACGACAAGTCACGCGAGACAAGTGGGGCCTCTCTGGTCATTGGGGAGGCATGTCTAGAGGAAGGCCAAGGAGAGATTGGTATCCACGACCAGGCCACGATGGCGTCACCAAGAAGCGCACCAAGAGAAGGTAACTTAATGGCAGGAATGTTTGACATTCTATTAGAAAGACAAACGGTTGCATATGAAACACAACGCGAGATTCTGTCACAAGGCATTAACACATTCACGGAGATGTCGCTCGAGCTGCAGCAGCAGTCTCGATCATTTCGAGAAGGTTTTGAAACCCTAAGAAGTGAAATTAGGGCAAACACGCAGAACTTTCAGGGCATTTCCCGTGGTGACCGAAGTCCCACAGTATCTCTGCCTCCCTCCCAGATAGTGGTCTCGCATCCTGAGCCACCTCCAAAGTTTTCCAGTCCCCGGGAGGAGAATCCTGTTCATTTCCTGGAGGATCTCTCTCGGTACTTCACCAAGACGCGTACTCCAGATTCACAAAAGCTCGACATTGTTTTAGGGTGTCTTGAGGGCCCAACTAGGAACTGGGCGTACATATATAGTACACAGTGGGTTGAGTTCGCAGACTTTCGCCGTGACTTTCTCAACACTTTCTGGTCCTCGCTCGAACAAGACAAGCTTAGACAGCTCATACAAACGACCGTTTGGTCAGACAAATATAGCATGTCCGAACACTTCGCCTACTATGTTAGTTTGGCTAGGCTCCTCACCACCCCAATCCCAGAGGGGAGTTTGGTGGAACAACTCATGCGCCACTTTCCGGTGCAAGTTCAGTCGCTGTGGCATTTGACGGGTCAGGCATCCCTGACCAAGGCGGCTGAATTCCTAAAATGTCAGGAAGACATTGTGAACTTCCGAAAGAATTCCCAAATGAGGTTAAACCGAGACGAGCGCGTGCGGGTCCACCATACGCGACTTGCCCGAGCTTCGCCTTATCCCGCTCCGGAAAATAGACATTCTCGCCATGTTCCCGCTCCGGAAAATAGACATTCTCGCCATGTAAACGCCATACAGTTTACACCGGCGTCGGGAAACTCCAACGAGTCGAACTAGATGGGCCACCTTCTTCGACTTGCTCACAGCCCTGGCCCACAGGTACCTCTATCAGTAGGAGACTGTCCGTGCACAATAGGGGTTACAGATTGTTACGTAAAATGGGATGGGAGGATTGGAATGGACTGGGTAAATTTCAACAGGGCATACTAGATCCGATAAATACGGTAAATGTGAGAGGCACACTACATCTGGGTAGGCATGAGCCAACGATCGCACATTTGTCTGCTCAATCAATTCTAAAACCCAACACATTTCGACTGCCGGAGGTTACTGTTCAGATCGGCAATGAGGAGATCGCTGCTCTCATTGACTCGGGCGCTGAGGTCAATGCGATCTCCGAGGAACTGGCTGACCGACTCCAAAAGACGATGCAGCACGTACCTGTGCTTCCGCTGAAGTCTTTGCAGATACAAGGGGCGTTTAGCAAGAAGTCAAGACGGATAACCCGCCAGATGTTTCTCACGATGCAAATAGGGGGCAGAAGTTACGAAGTTTGCTGTCTCGTCATTCCAGAACTGGTGAGGCCATTGATATTAGGTATTGACTGGCTTGTCACTAACAAGTGTGTCCTGTCACTGGAGGAACACGAACTGACAATACAGGGTGAGAACGGCGTGGTATGTGTACCAGTCTCGATAAGGTCAAGCAACACGGCTAACAGCATAGGAATCATGCAACGAACATCCGAAGACACTGCGACATGTCTCGTTCTCGAATGTAAGAGCAAAGAGATGTTGATCAAAGAGAAGTCAGCCACAGCTCACTTACCGGAAGCCGAAAAGAAACTCTTAAGACAGCTACTGCTCGAATATTCGGAGGCATTCCAGGATAGACCCGGTCTAACGCACCTCTACACGCAACAGCTGAAACTCAAGGACGATGAGCCGGTAATGAGGCGAAGCTATCCTATCCCATTCACCTTGAGACCGATGGTAGAAAAGAAATTGGCCGAAATGGAAAGGATGGGCGTAATTGAAAGGGCAGCGTCTCCCTATTGCAGTCCCATGACTGTTGTGAAGAAGAAGTCTGGGGACATCCGAATATGTCTTGACGCAAGGGCCATCAATGAGAAGATAGTGGCCGATATGGAGGCTCCACCTAGAACTGAGGAGTTACTTCAACGATTCCATAACTGCAAGTATCTTTCGAGCATTGATTTGGTATCATCATACTGGCAAATCCCACTGACACCAGAGAGTCGAGCCTGCACGGCATTTTCATACAACGGTCGCACGTACGTTTATAAAGTTATGGCTTTTGGACTTAAGACGGCAACGAGTGGATTCAGCAGGTGCATGGATATTGTTCTCGGGCCGGATGTACGCTCTTTTGCGGTAAATTACATTGACGACTTGCTGGTTGCCAGCGAGAGCTTCTCTGACCACCTAATACACTTGGCGCAAGTCTTTCAGAAGCTCCTGAGTGGAGGAATGACGGTCAACTTAGAGAAATCAAACTTTGTTAAGGAGAGTGTGCCATTCCTTGGCCACGTTCTGACACCTGCCGGAATCCGGATGGACCAAGAAAAATTGGTGGCCATTAGACAGTTTCCTGCACCAAGGAATGTGAAGCAGCTGCGCGGTTTCCTAGGACTATGTCAATTTTATAGGCGCTTTTGTCCACACTACAGTGAACATACCCGTGGTTTGAGACATTTGCTCAAGAAAGGAGTGAGATGGGCATGGGGTAAGGAAGAGGAGATGTGTTTTCAGAAATTGAAAGAGAAATTCATCGAGAGTGTGGTACTTATTCACCCTGATCTCACTAAGGAGTTTATTCTGGACACAGACAGCTCGTATTATGGCCTAGGCGGAGTGTTATACCAACCACAGCCAAATGGGGAAGTTGGTGTAGTGGCATTTCTGAGTCGGAGCCTTCAGGGGCCTGAACTGAACTACACCACCACGGAAAAAGAGTTACTGGCAATTGTGTATGCGTTGCAAAAATGTAGGGTGTACCTGTTGGGAAATAAAATCACCGTAAGAACGGATCACAAGGCACTAACATTCTTGAAACACTGTAAGTTCACCAACGACAGAATGCTAAGGTGGCAGTTGTTTCTGCAACAATTTGATTTAAGTGTCGAGCATATACAAGGCAGCAAGAACAAGGTGGCTGACTTTCTTTCGAGAAATCCAGCTTCTGAGACAGAGAACATCCAAGAGACAGGACAAGTAACAATTGCCACGTTTGCGGTCGACGATACGCCGCTACTACAAGGGGACCTACGTCGGCTAAGGGAGTTGCAAAGACAGGACGCCAGGATAAGGGAAATAATATTAGCAAAGGAAAGTAATCAGGATGGTAACACACAGCTGGGTAATAGTGGAGATAGCTACGTAATGGAGGACGGTGTGTTGCTTTTCCGAGATAACTTTCGCGGAGTCAACACGATTGAAACACCGGATGACTTGCGTGAAAGGCTTGTGTGGCACTACCATTTTGAATTGGGCCATTTTGGTCCATCTAAGGTATATGCAGTGCTGCGTGAGGCTTTTCACTGGAAGAACATGAAGGACCACGTGAGACGTCTGCTTAAAGGATGCGATTTATGCCAAAAGACGAAACGGAGGAATCGAAATTTTGAAGGCATAATGCAGCCCATCATTACAAGCAAAGCCGGCGAGATGGTCGCGGTGGATTTTTTCGGACCCCTTCCCACAGCTGAGGGCGGGTTTAGGTACATTTTTCTCATGGTTGATATCTTCTCCAAGTTTGTCAAGCTGTTTCCCTTGCGAAGAGCTACCACCGCTGCTGCACTAAAGTGCTTACGGAATGGTTTTAGCCGTGTAATGAAGGTGGAACGGATCCTGTCAGACCATGGGACCCAGTTTACATCACTTCGCTGGACAGACGCTCTGCGGGCCATGGACATTCAACCAGTGTTCTCATCGATACGACATCCCAGCTCAAACCCTGCTGAGAGGTACATGCGGGAGCTGGGCAGGTTCTTTCGGGCCTATTGCAACGAATGTCATTCCTCCTGGGCCCGGTATATCTCCAATGTGGAAAATTGTTTCAATTCTACCCCACATACGAGCACGTCCCTGCCCCCGAGTTACGTTGTTACGGGACGAAAGCCCGAATTGTCTCTGGACTCTGTGTTAAGGGACTATGTATCCGAGAGCCGCCTGTCAACGCAAGAAATAAATAGTCGTGTGCATGCACACCTTAAGAAAATGGCAGAACAGAGAAAGAGGCAACAGAAGAAACCTACACTCACTTTTAAAGTCGGGGATGTAGTGCTCCTTAAACTAAACACACCCTCGTGCTCCGCCACTGGCCAGACACATAAGTTTAGCTTGCTATATGAGGGACCGTTTGTGGTAACGAAGATAGTGCATCCTAACGCATATGAGATTAGCAGCAACTCGGGCGGGGCGGCGACGCCGAGGGGATGCTTCAACACAAGCAATCTGGTAAGATATTATACTAAGCGATAAGGGGTATTATAAGACAGGGCGTGAATCCGTCCTACAGTCAGTCTACGATAGGGCAACATGGCAAGCAAGGTAGTGGAGCGTTTTAGGGAACTGTTCGGTGAAGATAGCGATACCGAAAATATGGCTAGCGAGATAGAAGCCGCCGCAGTAGAAACCGCGAAGGTGGTCAATAAAAGGGAAACCACCGCAACGAATGAGGAAGTCGGTGATACCCTTGTGTTGACCGACCGTCATCTAGAAGGGGCCTTCAATGACGCATTCCAGGGACTTTTCGAAATGGCAGTTCTCGGTTGTGCTCAGATTAAGAAGGCTAGAGCGAACCAACAACAAAAGAAGCCAAACAGAAAGCGGCGCGGACGGGGCAGCTCGAAAAAACGAAAGATGAGGTACGAATCGACGATTATGAAGCAGCGCTAGGGATGGGGGCAGGCAGACTGGGTGGTCAGTTGTGAGTTGTGATTACCCCGCCAAGTTGCTGTCCACACAAAACCCCAGGCGAAAATCAGTCTCAATGTGTGGGCATATAAAGAGGGTTTCCACTCGCGATTCCTTTGGTTTTTATTTTGTTTTTGTTTTGTTTTGGTGAACTAACCTCGATCCCTGTGCAGACATGAACCGTCCTGACAACACTTGAGAACTAGTTATCTCAACCTCAAATTGCGGTGTAATAGTGTAGTTAGGGCCGACTGACAGAATCTTTAGTAATAGACAATAATTCAGTGACTGAAACGTCTCAGACAGTGGGGCGCCGGAAGATGCTCTGTTTTATGATGTAATTAATAAGACATACGTTGGACAGAAGGGTGAGTTGAACCATTATTGTACTATTGTTATTAGTGAGGTGACATGTTTGACATTCCTGCCACGAAGTTTCTATAGTCATTAAGCTATCGTTATGTTAATTTAGGTTGTATAATTATTAAGTTGATATTAAGTTAGGATGTTCAGATCAAGTTGGTATAATCATTTAGCTTATATTAAGTTAGGATGTTCAAGGCAATTTGCTATAATTATTAAGTAAATATTAAATGGTGATATTCGGGTCAACCTGTTGTTTGGACCCAGATAGTGCCCCGCCAGGCAGGGTAAGCGGTTATGCAGTTTTTGTAAAATGTTCACGTAAGAAAGGGGAGGTAGTGGCAATCCGTCTGACAACGGGAGACAACACGCGTGTTGTGTTCCCCGGTCCCTGGGTGTATGTGTCCACCCTGGGGCACCTAATTTAATATTTTTTCAGAGCCGCTTCATGAGTACCATCATGTTTGTTTCACTTACAACAGCAGTGAGATTAGGGGCACAGGCTGATCTTACTCAGGCTTACAACATAATTACTAGCCATTCTGCATTCTAGCCCTCGCAACAAGTTCAATATGTAAATGTTCTAGCTCTTGCAACAAACTCGATATAGGAATGTTCCATGATGCATAGTCATAGTCCCACAATTTTGTGATTTCACTGCAGCAATCTTTTGTTACGATATCCAGGTCTCCAACAGAGACAGCAGCCTCCACATCTCCTTACGGTAGCAGTAAAACCCGGTCGATTAGAGGGTCGTCCTAAGAAAAGGTGCAAAGTCGATTATTCCTTATTCAGACGCTGTAAATTCTTTTTGTTAAGAGGGACCGATACTCAGCAGGCCCAGATGCGTTAACTGGCCACGGCGGCAAGATTCGGATGTCAGCTAAAGCGCCACCTGTTTCACCACTTGCTCAAAGTGAAGGGCCACAGTAGGGAATGCGAGCGAATATCAACCGTCCGCATGAGCGCAGGTGATTAGCGATGGGGTGAGGGTCTCCCAAGTTTCCCAATCCTTTGGCTAAGCTTAGCCGCAGATTGTCAACTTCCGGCGGCTATATGATGTACGGGAATATCGTCAGATAAGATTAGTTATAGTCATGCATATTTAACATTTCGGTGAGAACAATTGTTTGAATACTCTCCTGCATTAGAATGTCGTTCTGTTGTTGGAAGGCCCTGGTATATTGGCGAATTAAGTTATCAATGATCATGCATATTTCTAACCGTCGACAGTTGTCTCTTTGTTTTATGTGCCTTTGCATCTCTTTGATTTTGCTCAAATTATTGGAAAACACTTTAACATTGGCAATGTAATTATTCGTATCTCAGGGGGACGTTCTATAAACAGGCGTTGCGTCGCTACAATCACGTTGTATTTGCATCGGGTAATGATAGGATATTTTTAATACAGATAAAACTGCATTCTTTATAAGTTCAATATTAGGTGACACAAGAAATAATACATGAGGTTAAAGTCGAGTTAACGCAGATATCTCAATAACATACTAAGAAAAAAAAAAAAGGGGAAACACAGCATGCATAGGTTCACACGCCAGTGTCTAGAAAGGTCAAGTTATAGGTTACAGATACCGAGGATCACTTGTCATTAATTACCCCGTTTAAAGAGGATGGAGTGTCTATCTCAAGCATCTAAGAGCTTTTCGTCATTAAATTTCTCTAACAAATCGAGGGTGGCTGATAAAGAGCGTGTGAACTGGCTTCAAACACAGCTGACTTGAATGCACCAGATGTAAATGAGATAAACAAAGCAATGCAATATGAACACCTACGGGTTTTATAAAAAAAACACGGCCGTTTGCCTCTAGCATGACGATAATCGAAATAGTATTATGCGAATTAGATTACTTTGTAATTGTAGTAATCGCATTACAAGGTACACATGAACATACTTCTGTAAACAAACATGTTTAATCTACCCAAGTCTTTTGCAAGTAGATAAATGTATTGTAAGTTTTGGTATATTATCGGTAGACTTGATTTGCATATAAATAGCAGTCTGTCAATTCTATATTTGCAGGGTGAATATCAATATCTCTAGTTTAGGAATTGCGAATATTTTCCGAGCAAATTAACATGACTTAACGATGTGCCTGGATAAAATCTCGGAGGCAGACTAACGTTAGGCGGACCTTACATATTTTTTAGCACTTGTATAGTTAAGATAAATAAAACTAAACTAAAAGAAAAAAAGAGAGTTTGTGAGAGAAAATATTTACGTAGGGCTTAAAATTCAAACGCATGACAAATATTTGCAGCTCTTGTAATCGCATGGTCGAGGTAAACAGGTGCGTTAATCTATTAATAAGAGAAAAGAAGGGAAATAGACTGGGCACATGATATTTAGTATACAATTGTAAATAAAATTTACATAGGGTAATTTAGTGCAGCCTATCTATCAGGTATAGAATGAAAGACATGATATTTTATTTAGTTTATAGCACTTAGCATATGGTTATTGTTGTGTAATTGACGTAGCTGTGGGAATGTGACTTTGTAGATATAAATTCCGGTAGAGAGGGCGACAAGGAGTCATGCATGGGTATGCTCACAGCGTAATCACCGCAAACTAAGTAACGGATAATTACAATTATAATTTAAATAAATCGAAAAGTTATGTACAGAAGATGTGTTAGGTGAAACGTGTATACAAGGTAGGGGAGCACAGTACTGATTATCACGCGGGATATAATAAGGTCGATTATAATATACATACGTGGGGTGACTTCGACTATAACGACGAGGCCTGCATTGTTGTTCCTACGCGAGTGGGAGTAGTGATTCGATATATAAGGAGATGCCAGTGGGCATGATAGGTAGATCTAGTTTGAGCTTTCAAACGGTCTGATCTCCCCAATCCTCCCTGACCGGCTAAAAGAACTTGTAGTAAGCATTAAGCGCCAGACTTGCGAGCGCGAATGCCGAAACAAGGGAAATCTGCTGGTAACGTCGCGGTTTCTCCTCCCTGACCAACTGAAAGAACTTGTAGTAAGCATTAAGCGCCAGACTTGCGAGCGCGAATGCCGAAACAAGGGAAATCTGCTGGTAACGTCGCGGTTTCTCCTCCCTGACCGGCTAAAAGAACTTGTAGTAAGCATTAAGCGCCAGACTTGCGAGCGCGAATGCCGAAACAAGGGAAATCTGCTGGTAACATCGCGGTTTCTCCTCCCTGACCAACTGAAAGAACTTGTAGTAAGCATTAAGCGCCAGACTTGCGAGCGCGAATGCCGAAACAAGGGAAATCTGCTGGTAACATCGCGGTTTCTCCTCCCTGACCAACTGAAAGAACTTGTAGTAAGCATTAAGCGCCAGACTTGCGAGCGCGAATGCCGAGACAGGGGAAATCTGCTGGTAATATCGCATCCTTTCAAACGTTCTTCATCACTAGCGGAAAGAGCCTGTAGTAAACGCTAAGCGCCAGAGATACGCGCGCGAGTGTGGAAACAGGGGAAATCTGCTGCTGATATCGCGGTCCAAACATCCTCCCCAACTAACGGAGAAGATCTGAGGCAAGCACTGTACGCCATAATCTCGCGCGCAGACGGGGACCTTCCCCCGGAAATTTTCACGGTTCCCCAGAGCGGAAAAACCCCGCACGCAGGCTCATTTCGAACTCGCCCCGCTTTGCCAGGAAATCCAAGATGTGGGAACCGTCCACACACCTAGATGAGACCCCGGAGCAGCAGCCGGTCACGACGGGAGGCAATTCAACAAACGGTGAGTTTAACCTTGCAATGACTCGTTATATCGGTAACACAGAACTGCCTGGCCTCAAGCTAAGCTTGCGTGCCTTGGTAGTTCTATCTAGAAGTATTTTAGGCAGGAAGGCACTCATAACACAATTTTGCCATGGCCTCACTCGACTTTTTATATTCTAGACTATAATGTTAATTTTAGGATCAGGGATGTACGGCGGCCGGCCGCATGGGAATTAAAATGAAACCAGTTGGGCATTTAAATTTAGTATTAATAGAATAGGAATGTCTTTAGTCACATTATTACTGCGTACGTTGATTTTATATGAATAATGAAAGTTATAATTAGTAAGGTTGCATTGGTTTATATTATAACTTAGAGATATACTTTGTCCTGTTGTGTTCACATTCAAATAAGCTTCAAAATTCAGATAAGATGAATGTTGAAGCAACGATTGGGTAATTGAAATGCCCCGTAGATTTATGATGTTTTTCCTAAGTTTAAGTTTGACAACAATGTTTGAGTGCCCTGTTCTTTGTCTCGTTTGAGTCAGATCCATTTGGCCTCGAAGCTTGCCCTAAAGTCTGTCGAGTTAAAAGCGACAAATCTTAAACAGAGTATAGGTTTGAATAATAAATCCAGATACAGATTTTATCTAACGTCCGAAATTTTTCATGCTTGAAATCCCATGTAAAAGGGGGGGTATGTCCTGAAATAGGATCTTGAATCTGAAACCTACTATGCGGGGAATATGTCTTGAAACAGAACTTGAAACTTGAAAAGAAACATGAAAAGGTGATATGTCTGAAATAAAATACTGAAACTGAATTTAGAATGCAAATATAAAAGAGACACATGTTACTAAATCTGAAACTTGAAGTCAAAGTAATTTCCTTGGTATGCTGTGGTATGCAATTTTGTAGTTAAGTAAGGTCCGTAAAATGAGCCTTAAATGGCATTGCATTGCTTCCCCTGATGCGTGACTAATTTTGTAAAAGGTCCTACCCGCAGTTATGTTTTCGAGGGACATCCAAGCGAAATTTCACTCCATGAAGTGCCAATATCCAAGCGTCTAAGACCCGCTACAGGGCAAGGACAAGAAGTCCACTTGAAATAAAACCTATTAGGCGTAATTGGTCTGAAATGGCAGCCTGGAGGTCCCTAAATCACTTCAGTTCTCGCGTATTTGATTTCCGCATGAAGGGGAGTGAACGGGAGTCTAGGGTTATTTCCATCTGTAGAGTCGAGCTTTTGGAAGATATAAATCAATAGGTTGACCTTCCCATCACGTACATTGCAGCGTGCAGGGTAATCTTTCTGTGTAAGGTAAAATGACGCCTGGGCGAATTTCCCGTTTCTTGAAGTGCCAAATCCGAACCTCCAAGACCCGATACAGGGCAGGGTAAGAAGTCCACATGAAATAAAACCTATTAGGCATTATGGAAAGTGGGAAAGGCAGCCTAGGTGTGTAATATTCAAGGTCGTGGAAGATGGACATGCATGCATTGACGTGAAGGGAAGTGTGTAATGCGCCGAGCGGATGGGTACCGGGCTTCCACTGTATCGTGTGTCCTGTTTCCAGTAAAGCAAAAAACAACAAAAAGTGAATATGAAACCTAAAAATGAAAATCTGAAAACGAAATCTAAATATTACGTAAATTATCAATTTATAATCAGCACGCCACTGGAACAGAGATACAGAGTTGTGGATGCTGGTATGTGTCCTCCTCGGCCATTTGCCTTCGAGAGTGAAAGCGGGATGCTGCATACCACAGCTGGTAGTAGCGGCAAGGGTGGTCTATTTCAGAATCACCTGTTTTACAGAAGCGCCGGGCTGTCTGGCTGGCTTAACTGCTGCACTGGTTAGGGCTGATATTTTATGCAGCGGGTGCCTTGTTTGCACTCAGCTGTTTATAGGCGGCGCCTAAGGGTCTGACTCTCAATTCACCTCTTGTATTCTGTTAAATATTGGTACTGTGTTCAATAAACTTAGTTTCAATGAACGATTGCATATTATTTCATCCCGCAATTCTCCAATACCATGGCTTGAGCTTTGTTACTACGGCGTAGACCCCCACTAGATGAATACGTGCTAAATAATCACCGCAGTGACCCAGAAAGCTGCAATTGGCAGGTGAAAGAGCTTAACAAGGTAGGTGAGGCTCGGGTTCCTTCATCGCTATACAATATACCGTAAGTAGAGTCAATGTGTTGTGATGAGAGGAGCTGAGCAATGTACTTATTTAATATTCTCATTTCTGGTACCCGCTGTAGCACTAGTATGCTTATACAACTAGGTTTGTTTATTTATTTATTTGTTTATGTATTTAATTGCTTATAAAATGTACGGGGGTAGAAAAATATTACAATATATATATATAATTAGCTTTGCGATCGACTTGTTGGACACCCCTGATCTACACGATCAAATTCCTTTTGAAAAAAGATTTGCTAGCGTCGCTACCAAACTTTTGATTGAAAAGTGATATTGCGACAGACCATCACTACCCAAGTTCGTACTGTATTCAGTTCAACTAACTTGCTAAGCACAATGTCGCTCGCACTTTACCTGAGAGTAATGCTATTTTTAAATCGGTCTCCACATATAATGATAACTTCTCTAATAACACCCAGTAAGTCATTAAGCTTGAATCATCGTACGTATGAAATCTAATTTGATTTCTTAATTTTTGCTGAATTACATCAGTCCAAGAATATTAATAGCAGGCTGTGGGAGTTTATCGAACAGAGGAATAACTTTTTAATGTTATACATAAATCACTTTTAAACATAAATAGTTTATACTGAAAGGGAACAATGAAATCTAAAATTAACGAATACATTAAATTATTCGAATTGTCCACGCTATTTTATTTAACTGACAAACAGGTGATATCCCACACACATTTCCATTTATGTGAGAACATTTATATAATTAAAAACAAAAGTAAATAACAGCAAGGAAACAGAATGTGCCAAACAAAAACTAGGCAAGATCCAAAGGATGGCTTGCCTAGGCATCACAGGGGCCATGTCTACAACCCCAACAGCCGCCATGGAGGTGTTGCTGGATCTGCCCCCCTACACTTAGTTATTATGGGGAAGGCGAGGCTAAGACTATACAGACTAGCCTGCAATGGTAGAGGCTTCAGGGGCCACTGCAAAAATCAGGAGATCGTGAAGGAGCCCATGCTTGAAATGAGGTCAGACTTCGCGAGCCCGCGAATGTGCAGGGAAAACAACTTTACAGTGGAAATCCCCGACCGCGAGGCATGGCGGGAAGAAACGCCGGGCATACCACGGGACGCGCTCGTCTGGTTCACGGACAGATCCGGCGGGGAGCGTGGGACGGGGGCAGGTGTTTACTCGAAAGGACCTAGGGTAAGTCATAGTATTTCCCTCGGAGCCCATGCAACGTTGTTTCAGGCCGAGATGTACGCCATCCTGCACAGTGTGCGGGAGAACAAGAGGAGGAACTACACCAACAAGCGGATCCTCATAGCCACAGACAGCCAGGCAGCCCTTAGGGCACTAAGTAGCCCACGGGTAAATTCCTGGCTGGTGAGTGAGTGCCGAGACGAGACGAGCGACCTGGCTGGGCAGAATGAGGTGACCCTTATCTGGGTGTCGGGTCACTCGGGGGTCAAAGGGAATGAAGAAGCTGACAGTCTCGCGAAGAGAGGGTCAGCAGAACCATTTATGGGACCAGAACCGGCTGTGGGCGTGTCAAAGAGCACTGCCAGGGGAGCCATTAAGTCCTGGGTCACACATCTTTCAAATGAGGGGTCGATTTTTTTGTTTATCGTACAATGAGTTTCGTTCCTTGACATTTCAGTTTGCAGACCTCAATAAAATACTCCATAATTTCAGCAGAGAAAAATGTTTAGCAAGAAAGGATTGGTTATATCTGTTTCTACGGCGACATCCAGAACTACGTCTAAGAACGCCAGAGAATACATCTGCTGCTCGTGCTGCTGGCTTGAACAAAGTTTCTGTAGAGACCTTTTTTTCTCATCTTGGTTCATTATATGTCAAATACTCTTTTTCTCCAAGTCGAATTTATAATTGCGATGAGAGGGCATCAGTAACGTCCCTAACAAGCCTGTTAGAATATATATATATATATATATATATATATATATATATATATATATATATATATATATATATATATATATATATATATATATAATCGTAAAAACAGGTAGTTCTGCAGAGAGAGGACAAATGGTGACAGTAGAAATTTGTTCAAGTGCAACAGGACACTATGTTCCCCGTTGTTCATCATACCTCGTGTAAGGCGGAATCATTTGTATGAAGTGGGACTGCCAGCCGAAAGTATTGTGGCATTTGATAAATCAGGATGGATGAATTCTAAAATATTTTCTGATACATGGTTCCCTCATTTTTTAAACACGCACATGCAAGTAAAGAAAAACCAGCGCTGATAATTCTAGATTGTCATGCCAGTCATGTAAAAAATGTACCTGTAATTAAAAATGCAAGAAAGCACCAGGTTCATATTTTGACAATACCACCTCATACGTCACATCGTCTCCAGTCCTTAGATCTGGCATTCATATTTCCACTAAGTAATTTTTTTACCCAAGAAGTGAAAAATTGGCAATGCAATAAGCAGAATAAAGTTATTGAATGACCTGATATTTCTCAGATTTTTGCAAAGGCTTACTGACGAGCTGCAACATTGTCGAACGTTGAAAGTGACGTTAAAAAGACTGGTATACACCCCTACGATCCTCATGTATTCACAGAGGTCGATTTTGCACCTGCAGAGCTTACAGAAAGGGTGATACCCAACAGGACAGCACCTGACCCATTCACATCCAGTAATAATCACTGTGATAACGCTTCGTTGCAAAGCAGCAGGGAAATAACTAAAGTGCACAAACTTCATGAACTTCAACTTGTGTTCGAGATCCACCTTTCGATCCAAATGAAACTTTGCTTAGTCCACAGACAACTTCTGAAGTTGGGTCAGTAAGGTTAATATCTCCCCAAGAAATTCTACCCTTACCAAAAGTTGTGCCAAAACAGTCACTCAGAGGTCAGCGCAAACGTAGAAAAACTGCCATAATAACATCATCGCCATATATGAATGAGCTCAAGGACTCTCAAACTTAAACCACCAAAGCAAGTAAAGAAATATATGTTTAGTGAGGAAACGTCAGCGCCATTAAATAAAAATAAAAATACTAAAACGAATACTAGATCATTAAAAAAACTCTGGACGCAGCAAGTGCGTTATGGTAGTGAATTTGTATTAAATGCTTCAAATTTGAATAACTCAGTTTTCTATAAACTTAAGAGGTTTCATTTTGGTATGTAGTAAGGTCTTTCCTAGGGCAAGATATCCACCAAATGTAATTAAAATAACTTTGTAATTTTTGGAGAAAAAGTTTTTTCGCAAAAAAAATTTAAAATTTTAATAACTCAATTTTCTATAAACTGAGAAAGTTGAATTTTGGTACTTAGTAAGGTCTCTCCCAAGGCAATATATATATATATATATAGTAAATTTCATTAAAACAGCTTTGTTATTTTAGGAGAAAAATTTTTTTTTGAAAGAAAACTCAAAATTTTCCCGGAAAACCCCGTCCGATTTTCCTGGCTAACGACCTCATCCAAGCCATTGATAAAAGAAAGGCACTTTCCAAGTTTCATTGAAATCGGTTAATTATTTTTTGAGTTATCAGACGGATATATATATATATATATATATATATATATATATATATATATATATATATATATATATATATATATATATATATATATATATATATATATATATATATATATATATAAACATATAAAAATTCAAACTGACCCCGGATATGGGTTCTAGGGGTCCTAGTTCGCGCTCATTTGCAAAAATTTTTGCAAAGTCTCACCATCGATACCTCTCTATTAGTGAATTTTTTTAAATAAAAATTCACTAAAAGATATTTAAGCAGGTCAGTTCTTCATCTTCCGAAAGTTATGACTCTAACAAGATTTACGAAGACTCTTCAGATAATTCAGATTTTGTTGGCAGGGAAAGCGATGACTCCGTCGAAGAATCAGAGATAAAATTTACCCTAGTTCAAAAAGAAATATGTTTAAGCAATGTTGTAAGTGTTTCGTTGAAAGAACAGACAAACCAGGTTTATAAAGACTTCGTGAGCCCGAGTGGTTCAAGAAGAAAAAATGAGCCAGGAGTAGCTTATGAAGTCAAGTTCATGAGAAACTATTGCTAGCATACAGACATTTTTATATTCCCAGAGGCTGATGACATCAGTGTCATATATAAATATGAAATAATCGGTGTTTTGTCAAAGTTTAATACCCTTAAACATGGCAAAGTTTTATTTTCATAAAGATCTCATTATTAGTATGTTACTTTAATTTCACATTGCCTGACTAATAATTACACTTACTTCATTTTGCCCCCCTAATGATTTCAGTTTGCCCCACCAGGTGGGGTAAACTGAAATAAAGTGATATTACAAAACACAGCTTTATAGATTGAAACTATGACCACCTAGCTTATATATATATATATATATATATATATATATATATATATATATATATATATATATATATATATATATATATATATATATATATATAAATTCAAACTGACCCTGAATATGGGTTCTAGTGGACCTAGTTCGCGCTCAACTGAAGACATTTTTTCAAAATTCAAAAGTCGAGATCTCCCCATTAGTGATTTTTTTAGACCATTCATGTCATCCCATGCTTCTTGAATTCGGTGACGAAGGTCAACTAGGCTATTTGGTGGTTGGGGTAAATTACCCAGTTGATTGCCAATCATATGCCACACATGTTCGATTGGTGACACGTCTGGGGAGCAAGAAGGCCATGGAAGCAGGGTCGCGTTATTTTCTTGTAGTAAGGACGTGCGTTGTGTGGTTGGAAGAGGAACTGAATTAACGCTCGCAGGTATGGCAGTACAACAAGCTGCATTACATTTCTTATGTAATCAATTGCATTAAAATTTCTGTCAATAAAACTAGAGGTGTCCTGCTACCGTATGTTATGTCACCCCATACCAACACCCCCTCTGTAAGGACCGTACCTTGTTCCACAGAAAATTCTAAATTTATGCGTTATCCACGTAATCGTCTTACTCTTCTGCGACCATCGTGGACCCAAAGACAGCATCGGAACTCGTCAGAGAACACAACACGATTCCATGCACCATCCCAATTTGATCTTCCGTTGCACCACTCAAGCCGAGCCGCACGATGTCGAGTTGTCAGCATAAAAATGGTATATACGAACAAAGCCCAAAAGCGCGTTTTCTGCGATATATCGTTGCCATAGAGATTGTTAGAAAACTCCCAACCAAGCATTTTCAATCGACCATGTCTTCTAAAGCCGCAATCCTTAAATGACGATTTTCCCGTGTTGAAGTTGCTCGAGGTCGTCCGGATCCATGACGGCGGTTATGGATATCTTCTTCACATCACTTGGACCAACACAACGCAAATTTAAAGAGATAGTTTCTTGATATTTTTTTTTTTTGAAAGTGTACACCTGTTAAATGTTGTGTCCACATTGTTATCATTTCTTATCAAAACAGAGTAGTATAGAAAATTTAATTACAACTGGTCGACTCTTGGTGTTCAGATTTTTGGAAAGTCAGTATTTTGAACAATTTGAAAAGACTGCAAATATAAGTTCAGGGGTTCTAGTTTGCACAAATAATTCGAAAGTTAAAATCGTAACATTTCTATTACCAAACTCTTTTATGAAAATCCCCTCTAAAGAATGAACCGCCTGTTTTTGTTGCATTGTTTATGAATGATTGTGTACAGTCTTCGTTCCAGGATATAATATTTAATTTTTAATAACTTTATATAAATTGATTTTTTTTAACTTCCTAAAATAACAAGACTAGGCTCAGAATTAGCCATAAATCCCCAACACATGAATTAATGCAGTTTGAAATACAAGATTCTGGTTACTGTATCTGGTCAATTTAATTAAACATGTATATTATTTTAATGATATTAAAGACATCTGCTATTTCCCAGAGTTCAATGTCAAAGACAATTAAAAATATATTTTAGTATGAGATAAAATTCAAGAAATGTGTGCAAAATGTTGGATACAAATCTATAAAAATAAACTAAAAATTCAGGGTCAAGACTACACAGACATACAATTTTTATCCCGCATAAATTACATGTCCAAACGTTGTTTCTATTTTATTATACGTACCACGAGGAAACAATAAACCCAGCACATGAATTGTATTTGGCAGTACGAATCACGAAAACATATCACTCGACTTTTTTTCGATTGCCAAAATTTCACTAGTCTAGTTACTAAGCAGATTTCGTTGACTCCTACAATCTTTCTATTTATTTATAAAAAAAATTAGTTTGCACACCTGAAAACTGTGTAGACAGTGGTTCTCAACCTTTTCTGTTTAGAGCACATCCCTAAAAACCCCTGAAGGTATGAAACAATAATTAAAATAAAATCAACAGCGTTTAAATTATATTCTTAACAACGTGTTTTACTTTTAGGGAATTTTCTAAAAAGAAGAATTAACTAATAAGGAGATCGCGACTTTTAAATTTTGAAAAAATGTCTAAATGAACGCGAACTAGGCCTCCTAGAACATATATCCGGGGTCAGTTTCGGAAAACTTTTATATCTCTGGAAATAACAAAGCAAGGGCAAACAGATTTGGTAATTGTGTTTGTATTACAAAAGGTGAACCATGTACCAAAATTGAGGTCTATAAGCTGAGAGACAAAAAAGGTCTAGGCATTTAAAGAAAAAAAATTGGGGTTTTCCTCAAAACGTCAAATCCGCGATATGAAACGTCAAAATTGGCAACATATAGGCAAAGAACCCGAAACAAATGCGGGTTATGTAAAGAAAATGTCACAAGAAGTTTATTCTGCAAACCCTTAAGTTTCAGCTCCAACCGCCATTGTCCTTCATTTTACTAAAATATTTCCAGAAGATTCATTTCAAATAGACCCTTTCTATGATGCTTTGGCAGTTAAGTTAAGTTTATGGTTTAACGGTCCATAATTTTTAGCTCATTTTCGTAGAACAAATTCGTTAATGAGGAGACCGCGACTTTTGAATTTTGAAAATATTTCTTCAAATGAGTGCAAACTAGACCCCCTAGAATCCATATCCGGGTTTAATTTCAGTTTTTATCTGTTTACATATATACAGGGTGACGCATTTCTGCGGTAAAGGTCAATATAATTGTTATTATATAAGATACGAGAAAAAATTGTATACGTTAATTTTAGGGTGTCTTGAGCTGCATCTTATATACTTATTTTGAAAATTACAGATTGCTTCATAAGTCGTTGGTGATACATACATTTTTTTTGGAACATTCCTTCTATTTGCATTTTTGCATTTTTCATCGAAATATGATGCATGTTTGTAAAAAAAATTGAGACGCAGTAAGTCCTTTTCACTTGTTGGCATTTCTGTGGATCGAAATCTCAATTGGCACCAACATGTCACATCAATTGCAGAAGCGGCTGCTAAGAAATTAGGTTTCCTCTTCCGGGCTCGCAAATACTTTTCACCAGCTAATCTCTATACCTTATATACTTCACAAATAAGGCCAAACCTCGAATACTGCTCGCACATCTGGGGTGCAGCTGCCGCTTCTACACTCGCTATCCTGGACTCCATTCAAAAGAGAGCTATACGTCTCATCGGTGATCCTACCCTCACCCAAAGGCTGCTATCCCTTGCCCACCGACGAGCCGTTGGTGACCTCTCTCTATTTTATAGATATCTGCACGGGACTGCTCAGAGGAGCTTTCTTCCATAGTTCCTCCACCTGCTGCCCCCAACATATCTACCAGAGGAACAGAGCGAATGCACCCTTTTACTGTCCAGGTCACCAGACATAGAACATCTTGTTATGCCCGCTCTTTTGTCCCGAGGACTTCCAAGTTGTGGAATTCCTTGCCGGCATAGGTTCTTCCTTCCCCTTCGAACCTCCAAACCTTCAAGTCTAGAATTAACAAGTTGCCTCTTTCCTCCTTGTTGACACCCACGGTACGATAGTATTTAGGCTGTAAGCCATCGTGGTGTGTTGTTGAAATATATATATATATATATATATATATATATATATATATATATATATATATATATATATATATAAATGTCGGTATGATGACAGGTGATTTGGAACTTTCACTAGCCGGAATTAAGAGAACGACTGACGTCTACTTTTCAAAGGACGGCGCCACATGTCATACCAGAAGAGAAACAGTCGAGATATCGAAAGAAAGTCAACGGATTCTGGATCTCAAAATTCTGAAACAAGACATGGCCTCCAAGATCGTGTGATTTAACGCCACTCGCTTATTTTTTGTGGGGTTACGTAAAATCATTGGTATATGGGAGTAAGCCACGATCTGGTAGAGATCTGAAGACTGGAATGACATGCGTCATCAATGAGATACAGCTGCTATTATACAAGAAAGTGAGGAAAAATTGGACCTCTTCTATTCACGCTACCAAACGAAGCCGAAGTGGCATTTGAATGATGTGGTACTTCGCAAATAAAGTCAGAGGGTCAACTTTTAAATAAAGAAAACAGAATCAAATTTCAAATAACCACCGTGCTTTTATTGCAATTCAAATATACCCAGTCTCTATTGGAAAAACATTTATATTTTCTCTACTTCTCTACAACGAAAATAGCTCTATGGGCTATCAATAGGTGGTTTGAGAAGGTGTTTGTCAATAGCTTTTTTCATCTAGGCCCATCGAGTCGAAATTAATAGCTTAACAGTCAAAGACTGGCTATATCAAAATATAGTACGAACGCATTCACAGACTTTAAGGAGAAAAGCTACAGTCCGGGAAGCGATACCGACTTTCTATTATTTTGCAAGTTGATTTGCAGAAGCCCTTTACTGCCACAAGTTAAGAAGTATTTTATCCACTAGATTTCTTTTAAGAAACAATCGAAGAAAAGACGGCATCAAGTATAAAATACTAAAATTGAAGTTTCCATGTCGGTGCAAAAGTCTGTGAGCATTCCTGCTCAACTGGCGCAACCTTTAAGTTGCCCACAGCGACTATTTGGATCCATAAAAATTATTATAGTATTTTAGTACCTACGGTAATATTACAGCGTATAAAACAAGACAGGCTAAAGATTTGTATGTTCCGCCTTATAGGATCGAACAGATTAATCGGGTACCGGGCAACACTGCAATACGCTTATATCATTTACCTGACAGCGTCAAAAATCTGAGCAGCCTGAAGCAATTTAAGCTTACTTTAAAACCGTTTTTAAAGAGCATTCTTTTTATTCGGTGGACGAATATTTTGATTTTAAATTTTAGCGTTGATAAGCTGTTTTTTGTGTTTTGACTATTTACGATATCTTGTAGAGATCTATGGAGCAGTTCTAATAAATAAATAAAAAATCTCTGGACGCAGCAAGTGCGTTATGGTAGCGAATTTTCTTTTAAATATGTTTAATAGCAAATGTCTTTCTTTGATGAAAGCAGGCAGCCAACTTGGTTGCCTATATAGTATATATATATATATATATATATATATATATATATATATATATATATATATATATATATATATATATATATATATATATATATATATATATATATATATATATATATATATAAAAACAATGCACCATATTTCATCGAAATAAATTTATTGTTTGAAAATATATAAACATTTTTCAAAAGTGCGAGCAGGCATCAATCAGATTACCGGTATAGCCTATGTGGTAGAAACAATGTACTATATTTTATTAAAATTACTTATGGTTTGAAAATATACAAAAATTTTCCGAAAATAAACTTAAATGTTGGTTTTCTAACCAACAAAGCTTACGTTAATAGCAAATTGAGTTATTGAAATTTAAAGGATTTAATGAAAATTCGGTAAATTTGCAGATTAGCTGCCGAACGCTTTTCAACAAATTGTTTTCAGAAACATTACTAGGACCCCACCTGGATGCACAAACCACAAGAAAAATTTCTTGTCCACACCCCCCAAGGAAGTTATGGGACTGGGAGTAAATAGGGGTGCTGTGCGGAGTAGGTAGGGTTTAAGGGGGTATGACTTCAAGATGTGAAAAAGACAGCTTTCAAGTCCGCTTTATTCGCCTTTCTGCTCATATTTCTTTTTTACTACCTACCCCGCTCAGCACCCCTACTCACTCCTAGTCCCGTAACTTCCTTGGGGGGTGTGAAAAAGAAAATTTTCTTGGGGTTTGTAGATATGGGGGGATGTGTTGGCGGGGGGGAGGTGTTGGCGGGGGGGGGGTAATTGGCGGGGTGGTGTGTAGGCAGGTTTCTGAAAACAGTTTTTTGAAAAACGTTCGGGAGCTAAACTGCAAATTGACCGAAAATTCGCTACCAAAACGCACTTCCTGCGTCCAGTTTTTTTCTTACAAACGCATCATATTTCGATAGAAAATGCAAAAATGCATTAACGAATTTGTTCTACAAAAATTAGGTAAAAAAAAGTTATACACCCCTACTCACTCCTGGTCCCGTAACTTCCTTGGGGGGTGTGAACAAGAAATTTTTCTTGGGTTTTGTGGATCTGGGGGGGGTCTAGGCAGATTTCTGAAAACAGTTTTTTGAAAAGCGTTCGGGAGCTAATCTGCAAATTTACCGAAAATTCGCTACCAAACGCACTTACTGCGTCCTGATTTTTTTCTTATAAACGCATCATATTTCGATTAAAAAATGCAAAAATGCATTAACAAATTTGTTCTACGAAAATTAGCTAAAAAAATTATAGACCGTTAAACCATAAACTTCACTAAACCTGCAAATAAATATCCCAAAAGGCACCAACTTAACTAAACTGACAGCCAAAGCATCAGAGAAAGGGTCTATTTGAAATTGATATTTTGTAAATATTTTAGTAAAATGAAGGGCAATGACGGTTTAATCTGAGACTTAAGGGTTTGCAGAACAGTCTTCTTGCAACATTTTGTTTTCACAATCGGTATTTGTTTTACATTCTTTGCCTAACCAATTTTGACGTTTAAAATTGCGAGTTTGACGTTTTGAGGAAAACTCCAAAATTTGTTTCTTTAACTGCCCATAACTTCGTTGTCTTTAAAGCTAGAGACGTATGTTGGTACAGAGTTCACTCTTTATAATACAAACACGCGTACCAAACTTTGTTGCTCTCACTTTGTTATTTACGGAGATATGAATTTTTTTAGAAAGAAAACACAAAATTTTTCGGGAAAACCTGGTCCGAGTTTCCTGGCTAACGAACTTATCCAAGCCACTTGCAAAAGGAAGGTACTCACCAAATTTGATCAAGATCGGTCCATTATTTTTTGAGTTATCGGGCAGATATATATACATACATATACATATATATATATATATATATATATATATATATATATATATATATATATATATATATATATATATATATATATATATATATAAACACAGATCTCCTCATTAGCGAATTAAAAAAAAATTCGCTAATAAATAAATACATTACTACTATATCATATATGAAATTGCACCCTAAAGATAAAACAAAATCACGCGATAGATTTACAATCAGCAAGAATTAAATTTAGCCCCCTTGAATTATTAGTAGAATAAAAGTCTTACTACTCGACGGTGGCGTGTAGGATTGATTATTGACTTTGTCTTACGCAATATTTCATTTTCCATGTTTCTGTGATATTTTTCATTTCACAATTTGTAGCAATATACGATGAACTTTAGAGCTCCTATCATTTAATATTCATATACATAGCATTGTTTCTGGTGTTAACGTAAGTTATCTATTTTATGCAAATAACTATTAATATCTTGAATTGAGACTGTCACAAAATAACAAAATGCAAATAACAAGCAGATTCATGTATTTGGGGTTTAAAATCTTTGCTCTGAAATGAAAAAAAAAATGGTTACTTACCTGTCGAAACACATAATTAATATCTGTATCATAGAAAGGAAGGTCATCGCCTCCTTGCAGAAGGACAATTGCATTGCCCAAATTTTTTGGACGCAACCTTTCCACAAGCCTTTTTCTGTTCAAGGCAAAAAGTTCCAACGGGACCTCCAAAGTCCCAGGCCCCATAGATAAGGCATTTCTGAAAAAAAATGCACTTGTTATTTAACCGATATTATTATCGTCCTTGAGATATATTTATTCTGTAAACTAGTGGTAAAGCAATATTAAATTTTATGGCTACTTAAGTAACTTAATATTCCATGAAAAGTTATGATTTATAGGTACTTGTAAATATATTTTACTTGCTTTAAGAAAGTGATTGTGAAAATAAAAGAAACAACTGAAATAAAAATGTTATGTATTTGCTTTATTTTTGCTTAAACAATCCAGATAAAAACTACAAAAGGTAAGTAATATACAAAGTTTAATGAACATAAATCGACATAGAAAATGTTGGTGTGGACAGGATGGATAAGGGCAGATTAAGTAAACTCGCAACAAAGAATAAGCCTGTGAGAAATAATACGAAGCGTACCCCGAAACGTGGGAAAAATGCTAGACGTCTTTGTCAGAAGAGAACTGACTTCAAAATAATGCAGTAAGAGTAAGAAAGCGAAAAATTACTGGATTACAGGTTTAATTCAAAAGACAAAAATTAATTTAAATGAAATATAATATGCGCTACCTATTTATCTGTTTGAAGTCGGTGCCAAGCCAATTAGGTAGCAAGTAGATAGGCTAGGTCCACTCCCCACACATCACAATTTTTTCCGCGCACGCGACGGAATAACTGAGCGTGAGTTGGTCTTTGATCATTAACATTTTAACATTTAGGTATTTCTTTAGAATTATAATCCGTTATTAATTAAGCTGTTTATATCATTACGTATTACTGTGTTTCGGGCTTGGCACCGACTTCAGTAGATAAGTAGGTAGCGCATATAATAATACATCATTTAAATTAATTTTTGTCTTTTGAATTAAACCTGTAATCCAGTTATTTTTCGCTTTTTAGTCTCTATTTTGAAGTCAGTTTAATTTGTTTTAATTGGTCCACAATTGACGAAAATATAGGTGAACATAGATAAAAAAAATTCGAGATTTTCCTCGATTTCCCTGAGATCCCATCATCAGATACCGACTTGGTAAAAACGGGCTACCTCAGGAATATACCCTTTCAAACAAAAAAATGTTTGAAACGAATAGCATAATCACCACCAAAAACCACAAAAAAATTGTAACAGAGTTATGCGCTAGATACGTATTTCGACAACGAAGTTGTCAGTAGCTGTTGCTAAACTAACTGTATGGGGAAAATAATCCAATTTATATATCTAAACTATATATTACAAATGATGCAATCCATATGATGCAATACCCCATGATGATGCAATACCGGATGATGAAATACCGGATGATGCAACACCGTATGATGCAATATCATATGGCTCAGTACCGGATGATGTAATACCGGTTGAGATAACACTGGGTGACGTAATTCAAGGACTATTGTTGTGTCAGTGGATACGCTCAACTGGTTGAGTCTATGTAGAAAGCAACCATGGGTTATTTCGTGCTATTTCAAAAAGTGCTGAGGTCGGACCCACATCTGAATTCTGTGGATTCACCTTACGGATTTCCAAACTTTTCATAGCATCAAACTTGCAATAATCGGTGGTTGCCTTCAACAACTTAAGATTGCTATCGCCTACCTTATGTCCCGAGTCAATCATATGTTGAGCAACGCTAGATTTTTCTGCTCGGTTGAATCTGAAATGAGCTATGTGCTGTTTGAATCTTGTTGTTATTGAGCTCCGCGTTTGCCCAATATAGGTTTTCTCGCAATTATTACAAGATATTTGATAAATGCCCGATTTTTCTCGGAAGTCAATAGTCTCATTTAGCCCACCCAAAAGGTTCTTCAAATTATCACGTTTATAAACAACTCTCAAGTCGTTATCTTTGAATATTTTCTCTAACCCTTTTGTGAGAAAAGGATAGAAAAGAAGCACAGCGAATTTTTTGGGTGGCTCATCGGATTCAGGCTTCAATGTCATAATGTTACTTATCGATATTTTCCAGCTATGCTTAGTAACTAATCTATACACGATGTCTGGAGAGAAACCGTTACAAATCGCAATATCTATAATTTTGTTCATCTCTGAATTGTATCGCTTACTGGTCAAAGGAAAAATGAGTAACCTCCGAACAAGAAAGCTCAAACTTGAGATTTTGTGACCGAAAGCATGATTTGAATCTGATGGTATGAAGCAATGTGTAGAAGTTTCGTTCTTATAAATATCAAATTATCTATTCTTGATAACAAGAGTATCACGGAAGGGTGATTGGTCGCTATTCTCCATTTCGTAAGTAAACTTGATCAAAGGGAATCTACTAACTTATTAACAAAATTATTGGTGTTATCTTTACTGAGGTCAAATATGGCAAAAATATCATCGACATATCTCAACTATACACTAGGATTTCCTTTGAGCAGTAAGCCATACAAATCAGAGATGCACAAAATTATAGATATTGCGATTTGTAACGGTTTCTCTCCAGACATTGTGTGTAAATTAGTTACTAAGCCGTGACCGCCACTTGGGGTGGCCGGGGGGTTAATACTAGTTTTCCCCAATATGGGGAATTTCCGGGATGACTTCCGGGACACGGCCTTCCTACGGGACCATGCTCGAGCGGCAACTCCTGTAGAGTTTTCTTCAGAGAGTAGGCGTGCTCTCTCGGGATACTCACCCCTTTCCCAAGTTACTGTCGACGTACACACAAGCCCAGGGTAGATTCTAGTGGAGACAGGGTCCTCCTAAGTTAAGACGAAGTCCCCCGGGACTTCTCGTTATGGTCTTTATTAGATATCTATTGTTAAAGTTTACTTGGGTGGATATTCTGGAGAGATTAAATGAAATATCGAGTAAATTAAAATAAAATTCAATTTACTAACTATATACAAAAGGAAACAACGGAGTCCTGCTACCAGGAAGTTTAGCAATTATGGGCAGCCAGAGGCAGAGGTGGTTATTTGGCTTTATAATCAAGGCTACGCGCGGGTTGCACGGGGGAGATAAAGCGGCAATATTTAAGCGGTGCAGGGTGGTGGCAAGGTAGTGAATAATATCAGGTGTTCCCAAGCGGGCATGCAACTTACAGGGTGTGTCGGACACTACATCAAGCCAAGCTAGCTGCGTACTAAATTACACCCCCTCCGAACACGGCCGAGGACAGCTTGGGACGCCAGGCGCCGCCTGGCTGCTTCGATCCGGACCAGCGCAGTCGCTGCAATACGAATCTACCACGGCCCAGGAATATCCTGGTTACAATCCTCCCACAGGAACACGGGGGCGACCACCCGAAGGGTTGTTTTTGACTGTCCCCGATAATGCAATCACTACGACAGGGACGACTCCCAACACCTTCGTGCGACCGAATGCCTCCGCGATTCCGGGGGAACCGCAACTTCGGAATGCAGCCCCTAACTCCCCGAGCAGCCCGCCAACGGAGACAGGGAAGAAACGGTCCCCTCTAAGGTTCCCAGTGTCATTGCGGAGCGTTCAACAATTCTACCCACGGGCTCGCTTAATAGTAGTAGGTTTTCACATACCTGGGGTACTCTCCGGCGACGGTGCTCACTAAACAAACACTGCGGCGGTGGCCTCGTGAATCGGCGGCCTCGCTAATGTTTCTGCTTGCCGGTATACTATTCTCTCCCTGATGCGGGCTCCTTCTCTCCAACCTCACGTACTTTACAATTTCACTTACTGGCGACCGACGTACTCGCTTGTTCGCGGTGACTCTAGAACTGCTTGCTGTCTGCGTTCGCTCCGGCTAATAATCTCCGCCGTTCGTGGCTAGCGTACCGTCTCGATCGCGGTGACTATCCTTGCCCCCCCCCCCCTCCCTTATTTCGTATTTGGTTCGACGGCCGGATCTCCGCGTACTATTCTACTTAAAACGTATGCGAATATTCCAGCTGTTGCAAATGGTAATTTCAGTTTATTACGCGGCTGCAATTATGTTTCTTAATCTAGCTAGATAATCCCTCAAGGATTAGTCACTTCGTGACAAAGCATAGGTGGAAAATGTCGATAAGTAACATTACGACAATGAAGCCTGAATCCGATGAGCCACCAAAAAAGTTCGCTGTACTTGCTTTCTTTTTCTTGCAAAAGGGTTAAAGATAACGACTTGAGAGTTGTTTATAAAGTTGATAATTTGAAGAACCTTTTGGGTGGTCCAAAGGATACTATTGACTTCTGACAAAAATCGGGCATTTATCAAATATCTTGTAGTAAGTACGAGAAAATCTATATTGGGCAAACGCGGAGATCAATAACAACAAGATTCAAACAGCACATAGCTCATTTCAGATTCAATAGAGCAGCAAAATGTAGCGTTGCCCATATGATTGACCCGGGACATAAGGTAGGCGATAGTAATTTTAAGTTGTTGAAGGCAACCACGCATTATCGCAAGTTGTAAAGTTTGGAAATCCCAAGGTTAATCCACAGAATTTGATGAATTCAGGCATGGGTCCGGTCAACTTAGCACTTTATGAAATAGCACAAAATAACCCATGGTTGCTTTCAACGTCGACACAACCGGTTGAGCGTATCCACTGACACAACAATAGTCCTTGAATTACGTCACCCAGTGGTAGGTCATCCGGTACTGAGGAATCGATATTGCATCATACGTATCTAGTGCATAACTCTCTGTTTTTGGATTTTTGAGGTTTTTGGGTGACTCAGTTTCCTCACAGTGTCCAACATGTCTTTTAAAAAAATATTTTTTTAAACGGTCCATAATCAACGAAAATATCGGTGAAATACATAACAAAATACATACAGACCAACATAGAACCTCCTCCTCTTTTGAAGTCACTTAAAAATAGAGATATTTATCTCCTTGTGAGAAATAATGGTCGGTTTATAATAACAATAAGAAAATTATGAACAAAAAAAAAAAGAAATACGAATAAGAATAAAAAAGAGGAAGAGGAAAGACAATTAAAGGCAAATGTTATCTGCCTCTCTATTTTATCTGTATCTCTATATTATTAGTC
Source organism: Tillus elongatus (assembly GCA_964006375.1). Lineage (NCBI taxonomy): Eukaryota > Metazoa > Arthropoda > Insecta > Coleoptera > Cleridae > Tillus > Tillus elongatus. Next base: position 114,824,601 of record OZ023269.1, on the reverse strand, counting down.
TCTATTTTATCTGTCTCTCAGTTTTATCTGACTCTTTATTTTATCCGCCTCTCTATTTTATCTATCCCTCTATTTACCTGTCTTTTTATTTTATCTCTTTCTATTTTATCTGTCTGTATTTTATCTATATCTTTATTTTTTATCTACATCTCTATTTCACCTGTATCTCTATTTTACCTATATCCATTCACATTTGTAAGGAAAGAATTTTCTAGCCCTGTTCACAACCTCATGTTATTATGAAAACACTCTGTACGTATTTAACAGACACCTTGTTATGTTAGTGAGTTTCACTAGATTATTCTTATTAGATCTAAAGTGTCACGCGATGAGCGTTTAAAAATTGTTTACTTAAGGATACACGTGCAGTCGAGTTACAATATATATTTCTTAGATTCAAGGGCCTCGCACTATTCATACTGTAGTTATCTAATAACTTGAGAACTATTTTAAGGAAACGTTCTCCGAAACCCACTGGTTCATCATCTAGCTGGCCATAAAGAACTCATTAGCATTGTATCGTCAACCGTGCTTGGTGCAGTAAGTTTAGTTTTGTGTTCATTGTTTGCTGGAATAAAGAGTGAGTTTCTCACAGAACGCATATTGTTTATTTATGGTACATCTTATTAGTCGTTTAATTATAAATTAGAGAGTAATTTCAATAAGTATGTTTAGTAATGGGGCTTTAAGCAATCATTTGATAATTAGCTTATATGAAACTAATGTGTAGCTGAGATTTAAATTCAGTTTGTTATTTATGCGAGGTTAAGTCAAAATTAATTAATTAATAAATTGTCGAGTATTTCAGTTTGCAGAAAGTAAATAAAATAAAGTCTGTTTGTAAGTAAATTGATGATAGTTTGAAAGGTGTGCGGGACACTTTCGCTGTTTGTTCACCCAGTAGGGCGTCAAGCTGGTGGGCGTGGTCTTAGTCCCGGGTTACGTAACTCCAACACGGTTGTTGTATTTGATATCAGAAATGGTAGCTAGACCGAGGCAGCGTTGTCTCATTGCACAGTCAGGACCAGTGTAGACGTGGATATTGAAGAGGACACAGCGTGGCTTCAGCGTTGTGTCCATTGCACTTCTCAGTATTCACGGTGGAAACCGTTTTTGCATTTGAGAGCCGATCTAGTAGCTAGACCAAGGCATCGTTGTCTCATTGCACAGTCAGGACCAGTGTAGGAGTGGATATTGGAGAGGAGCACATTGTTGGGTTGGCCCTTTGTGTCTATTACACCTGTCAGTATTCAACTCTGGCTGTAGGCGAGCACTCTAGGGGAGGCAATTGCTGCCTCATTGCACACCTGACAGTCAGCACGGACCTAGTGTCGGGAACAGCACCCAACTAAATACACAGGTTAAACTATCGTTTGAGTAACTATCGTTTGAGTAACTATCGTTTGAGTAACTATCGTTTGAGTAACTATTGTTTGAGTAACTATCGTTGAGTAACTATCATTTGAGTAACTATCATCTGAGTAACTATTGTTTGAGTAAGTATCGTTTGAGTAACTATTGTTTGAGTAACCATCGTTTGAGTAACTATCGTTTGAGTAATTATTGTTTGAGTAGTTATTGTCTGAGTAACTATTGTCTGAGTAGCTAGAGGCATTATTTAGAAGTAGTTATAAAGGTACTGAAGTGCGTTGTTTAGGGTTGATAATGTGGCTCAGTGGGGCATTGAGTAGGAACTGCTGTTAATGTTGAAGTTGTTCAGTGGAGCACTAGGTAGAAACTGCTCTTAATGTTAGCTTGGAGTAACTATCGTTTGAGTAACTATCGTTTGAGTAAATATTGTTTTGAGTAACTATCGTTGAGTAACTATTGTTTGAGTAACTACCGTTTGAGTAACTATCGTTTGAGTAACTATTGTTTTAAGTAAGCATCGTTGAGTAACTATTGTTTGAGTAACTATTGTTTGAGTAACTATCGTTGAGTAACTATCATTTGAGTAACTATCATCTGAGTAACTATTGTTTGAGTAACCATCGTTTGAGTAACTATTGTTTAAGTAAACCATCGTTTGAGTAACTATCGTTTGAGTAATTATTGTTTGAGTAGCTATTGTCTGAGTAACTATTGTCTGAGTAGCTAAAGGCATTGTATAGAAGTAGTTATAAAGGCACTGAAGTGCGTTGTTTAGGGTTGATAATGTGGCTCAGTGGAACATTGAGTAGGAACTGCTGTTAGGGTTGAAGTTGCTCAGTGGAGCATTAGGCAGGAACTGTTCATTGTAGCTCCCTCAGTGGAGCTTTGAATGTAAATAGTCATTGATATTGAGTCGCTCAGTGGAGCGTGTAATTGGTAAATGTTTTATGAACTAACATTTGAATGCCCCTCGTATATATTATGTTGTGCTTTAGTTGAACGATGGTGTGTTCAGGTATATTTTAATTACAGGTTAGTGATGTTGTTACTGGACACATTTGCACCCGCTCGCCCGACTCATTACGCCCGTACCTTAAGGCTTCACCATGATTCTGACAAGTAATAAACGTTTAGCATGATGATACTCTTAAGTAGATAAGACAACTGCTAAGTAATATATCGACTGGTGGTTGACTGTTGAGCTATTTAATTAACCTTAAGTATTCGAAGGGTTGCATTCAATATATTTGAAAAAAAAACGGGCCCTTACATATGGTTTTTTAATAATTTCTTAAGTTCCACTACTTTCAATCCTAAACCAAACTGCATACATTTTATATGCAATTACCCAACTAAAAAACGGTCATACTGTACGTCCTACGAAAGTTGATAAGTTTATTTTTTAGTACCCAAAGTCCTACTATTTCTATTTTGTACATTAGAAATTACGGAAATGCACAACACATTTAATGAGGACAACTTACAATTTACAGTCCGGATTTTGCGTTATTATTCAATTTATTTTAGTCTTTTCACACATACAAAAGACATTTTCCTTTATTTTATGTGGCACATTTATATGAGTGTGATTACAGTGACGACGTGATGTAGTATTAACAACATCCAGTTATTTTGGGCTGCGTGAGACAGAGGCCCACTTCCTTAACATACATGTGGCAAATAATTTCTACACAACATATAAATTGTTAGTCTTCATCTTATTTATTTATTTACTAATTTATTTGTTTAATACTGTCCTGTATACAGGTGTTTCAAAATACTTGAGACATATCTTGATGGAAGATTCCTTGGTCAAAAATAAGACAAAAATGTTATATACACACATAGCTCCAAAACTTTTAAGATACAGGGTGTAAAAGAACATTTTTTTAGAATTGTGGTTTTCCCTGGATTCTAAAACCGGGTTTTTCAATTTGAATAAAAATTAGTACAGTTAGAACATTTACCTAAATACACCTTTTGATGATAAACTCCTGTTACTATTATGGGCCAGTGGCGTAGAACCCGACAATTTTATTAACTTTTTTATCTTTATTTCATCATAACTTTCTTAGTATTAAGTAGAGAATAAGCACCATGTACCAAATTATCAAGAATATTATTACCAAAAAACTTATGATGAAATAGTGATAAAAAAAGAATAGAACTGTCCGATTCTACGCCACTGGTCCACAAAAGTAACAAGAGTTTATTACAAAAAAAAGTATTTAGGTGAATGTTCTAACTGTATCAAGTTTTATTCAAATAAAAAACCCGGTTTTAGAATACAGGAAAAATCGCAATTTTGAAAAACATTTTTTCATACCCTGTATCTTAAAACTGGGGTCATCTTGGAGCTATGTGTATATCACATTTTTATCCTATTTTTGAGCAAGGAATCTTCCATTGAGCGATGTCCCATGTTTTTTAAACACCTTGTATAATATACCTATAGAGCGTAGGATAATACAACACGGTTAAATATAAATACATAAGAAAACACGTGTAACCCTGAATGTTTTTTTCATTCTATCTTCTTACAGACTTGCAATTTTGCAATTTGAAAATTTGAAAGTCTCGCTCACTTAGAGCCTTTCTATCTCTTGCATTTTTTAAATATTCCCTTTAAAAAAGTTTTCCTTTTTCCAATTAAAAAAAATTAAATACATTTTCAAAAACTAGATATTGCTACCTTCAACTCCAGTACAAGCAAAGTGAAGATCGGAACCTGTGATAAGCACCGATGGAGAACCTTTGGAGAACCTAATTCATCGCAACTAATTTTTAGCACCTGACAAATTTTATAGTTTTTATTTAAAAAAAGGTTAAGTGACGATTTGAAACGACGAATTTGTGATTTTTAAACAAAGATTCTGAAACGAATGCAGGTAGTGGACAACAAATATTGCAAGAATTGTGTTTAATAAGGTCTTAAATTTTTAGCAGCAGCATAAATTATAGATGGTGTGACTTTAAAGTGTTCTATTTGTTTAATTAAGGAAATAAATATGAAAAATTTTTATGTTCAGTCAATAAATTGATAAACTGACATTATGGTAGCGCATTTTCATAGACTTTTTGTATATGATTGACAAATTGTTTTGACAAATCTAAGATGAAACTTCAACTTGACAGACCTGATAATCTAAGTATTTCGGAGAACTAGTAAAATGCAAATATGAGAGGCTGCAGACAGCTGTATTATAATCTTTGACAGATAGTATAAGCACAGTTGTTTCTACAGAAAGCAAACCATATTTTACATGTGACTATATAATAAAACCACTTTTCAACCTCATGCACTTCAATAGTTGCACATTCTGTATGACTGGCAATCGGCAGAGGGTTTTGATGATTCTTATTGCTTCCATGTAATTGATCAAAATATGATTTTCAACATTATGTCACACCTTTGTCCCATACCATGTCCCAATTCTGTGTTTTCATATAAATCAATTATTAATTCTAGTTTATCGTGCCATTTTTATCAATTTCTAAAAAAAATTCTTATTCCCTTTAAAATCAGTCCGCATTTTCCCAGCCTCTTCCACTTGCTTCCAATTTTTCTGTACTCAACGACGCGCCTCTATTTCCCTCTAATGTCTCTGAGAATTACACTCTTCTATGTGCTTCCTTTTTGACATCGATAGCTTTGTTTCTTTTTTATTCCACCACACATGCCGCTTAAAACATCAAATTTTGCTTCACTACATGCTTCTTTTGCACATCGAATTATCAGGTATTTTATGGTCCTCCATGCACTTTCAACGTTGCAGTATTTGATGTATTCGTCCCATAATGCGTGCAGAGCCAGGTCGATGTTATTTATACAGACTTTTCAAATGCCTTCGACAAAATTAATTGTGATAGTATTTTGTCGAAAATAGACAGACTGGGATGCTTCACTCAATTGGTCAATTTTGTTCATTCCTACCTCCAAAACAGAACTCAGGACGTGTTCTTTGGTGGTCATCATTCCTACAACTTTGCTGCAACGCCTTGGAGTTCCTCGGGGTTTAAATTTGGGTCCTTTGCTTTTTCTTATTTTCATAAATGACTTACTTGCAACTCTTGGGTGGGGCAAGCTACTTTTTGCGGATAATTTAAGGATATATACACGGACAGGTTCGCTGGATGATTGTATTGCACTCGAAGATGAACTAAATAAGGTGGGTAGATGGTGTGAAAAAATATCTGGACATGAATATACAAAGTCATGTCATTAACCAGGAAAAAGTAGTATTTTGAATATAATTACACTTATTCCACAACTAATATTCGGCGATATAGCACCACGATTGTAGATTTAAAGTGTTATATTTGATTCTCAACTTTCTTTTAGTGACCACATTTCAAGTAGTGTCCTTTCTGCCTTTGGTATGTTGGGTTTCCTTATAAGAAGTTGGGTCACTTTACAAGTGCGCATGCTCTAAAAGCATTATTTTATACATACGTTAGGTCGAAGCTTGAATACTGCTGCCTTGTATGGATTTCTTAGTGCAGGTGCCATATTACCTTCGTTGAGAGCGTAAATCAAAGATTTATGAAATACCTTAACTATAATTCATGGAGTTTATCCCCCAAAAGTGCACGCCCTTTGTATTTTCTGCTCCGCCCATTCCAAAATCATTGCACAGTAATTGGTAGGGTGAAGTTCTACGTATATTGCTCTGTCTCAGGTCTAGGCTGTCAGTTTTACAAAAGCAGGTATGCACTTTTAATTACAGGGATTTAAGACTCATCAGTGGGGGTATATCGGTATACCTTAGTAGAGGACGCTGTTCGCAACTGCTTGACAACTAACATATAAAAAAGCTTGGACGCAGCAAGTGTGTTATGGTAGTGAATTTTCATAGAAATGATCTAGCACAAAATATTTTATTATAACTTTTTTTTTCTTGTAACATAGATACCTAAATTTTTGGGCATAGTTTACTTTTTATATCGTAAACTTACCTACTAAATTTGGTTATCATAGGTTTTTTATTTTTTGAGATACAAATTTTTTTCGAATGAAAATTGATACATATATACATATACATATATATATATATATATATATATATATATATATATATATATATATATATATATATATATATACATATATATATATATATATATATATATATATATATATATATATATATATATATATATATATATATATATATATATATATTGCTATAGATAGCAAATATGTCAAAATTAGAAACATTTTATTGTGGAGTAAAACGGGCCATGTACATTAAATTGATACGTCCTAATATTTAAATGCCCTGTATAATTAAGTGTAAAACATTTTAGGTTTAAATAAGGAATAGCATAACAGTAGATCAAATGGAAAGCAATTAGTACACATCAAATGAAAGAATCAATTAGACATCATTCAGCAAGTCGTTTTATGAACTTTATCGTAATAAATGTGCAGACTTTTTTCTATAGTGTGATTGGTTTTTAAGAATTTTTCAGTCCCATTGATGATTTTAATGTATCTTTAGCTCACTAAGGGGGATATTAGATAAAGGCCGAATCACTAGCTCATAGTTAGTTTATTCATTGTTTTAAATAAATTTGATTTGTATTGATTTATCGACAATCAGCGATGATAAATTTGATATAAATATGTTTTAATGGGAATTTGTGAATTTAAATAATCAGAAATAAAACATACTAGATTGTACTTACATAATCTGTTTAATTTTGTCCTCAAATCAAACAAATACTAGTTATATGATAAAGTAAGGCTATTTTTCACCGTGAATTAAAAGTAAAATCAAAAGAACCCAATTATATATAATATTTTTTGAAATTTCCAAACACTCAGGAGTACTATAATTTATAAATAAGACATATCAAACAAAAATGCTAGCCCAAGCACAGAACCCTACCCATGAGATGAGAGAAAAATTTAAAAACACAGCAGTAAGGAAACAATTTTTGTCATAATTTCAGGTTCATCAATGTTAGCGTTTTTTTTTTTATAATAAAGACGCAAATTGAATTCTCATGCTCTACAATTAAAAGTGCTGAACCAAAAATACCATAGCTATATATATATATATATATATATATATATATATATATATATATATATATATATATATATATATATATATATATATATGTATATATATATATATATATATATAAATATATATATATATATATATATATATATATATATACATATATATATATATATATATATATATATATATATATATATATATATATATATATATATATATATATATAATGTCAAATTAAAATGTCATTTTTGGCCTCGTACAAAATTTACAATTTCGGCAAAAATATGGGTAGTTGAGAAAGGCTTGCAGTTGGAAAAGTATTATGGAGTGATTAGTATTAATTGTAAATGGAGGTATGAGGTGAAACATTAGAAGAACGAAATGGAACAGGAGAGAAATTTTTTGGAATGTCAAAATTTTAAGGTTGTTGAATTTGGAGTGTTGTCAAGCAGTTTTGGATGCAACTATGTATAAAATTATGTTAATATTCACCACAAGTCTTAGACTTATTGAATAAACATGCTGTATAATTTTAAGTAATAAAGGTAATAATAATAATAATAATAATAATAATATATATATATATATATATATATATATATATATATATATATATATGTATATATATATATATATATATATATATATATATATATATATATATATATATATATATATATATATATATATATATATAAACACATAAATATTGAAACTGACCCCGGATATGGGTTCTAGGGGCCCTAGTTCGCGCTCATTTGCAATTTTTTTTCAAAATTCAAAAGTCAGGATCTCCCCATTAGTGAATTTCTACGAAAATTCACTAATAGTAGTTCTAGTCTTTATTCGCTGAGTTTATTCATCCCTCTGGTAACGCTAACTTTGTTAAGCTAAACGATCGTCAGGTCTTAAACTGTATTGTGATATATTGGGTTCTCCAAATTGTACTTATCAGTGCTCATCACAGGTTCCAATCTTTGCTCATTCAACAAGATAAGCAATAATTGTGATATAAATGCGTATTCCATGAATCATATTTTTAAGCTTTGCTTCACGTACAATTGTTTAACATCACTACATTATTGAAGTTTCTGTGGTTATCTGCCTGTTTATATTAATTTCAATTTTAGCAAATTAAAAAAAAATCGCTGATAAGAATCTGTATATATATATATATATATATATATATATATATATATATATATATATATATATATATATATATATATATATATATATATCCGGCGGATAACTCAAAAAACAATGGACCAATCTTGATCAAATTTGGTGAGTACCTTCCTTTTGCAAGTGGCTTGGATAAGTTCGTTAGCCAGGAAAATCGGACCAGGTTTTCCCGGAAAATGTTGTGTTTTCTTTATAAAAAAATTCATATCTCCGGAAATAACAAAGTAAGGGCAACCAAACTTGGTACGCATGTTTGTACTATAAAGAGTGAACCCTGTCCAAATTTAGGTATCTAGCTTTAAAGACAAAGAAGTTATGGGCAGTTAAAGAAACAAATTTTGGAGTTTTCCTCAAAATGTCAAACTCGCAATTTTAAACATCAAAATTGGCAATGTTTAGGCAAATAACGGATTGTGAAAAGAAAATGTTGCAAGAAGACTGTTCTGCAAACCCTTAGGTTTTGGATTCAATCGTCATTGCCCTTCATTATACTAAAATATTTACAGAAAATTCATTTCAAATAGACCCTTTCTCTGATGCTTTGGCTGTCGGTTTAGTTAAGTTGATGCTTTCGCTGTAGGTTTAGTAAAGTTTATGATTTAATGGTCTATATTTTTTTTAGCTAATTTTCGTAGAACAAATTCGTTAATGCATTTTTGCATTTTTTATCGAAAAAAATCTGGACGCAGTAAGTGCGTTTTGGTAGCGAATTTGTTAATGCGTTTTTACATTTTTTGAAGTTACGAGACCAGGAGGGGGGTGCTGGGCGGGGTAGGTAGTAAAAAGGAAATACGAGCAGAAAATTCAAATAAAACGGGCTTGAAAGCTGTCTTTTTCACACCTTGAAGCCATATCCCCCTTAAACCCTGCCTACCGCGCACAGCACCCCTATCCCCCCAGGTGCCGTAACTTCCTTGGCGGGTAGGAACAAGACATTTTTCTTGTGGTTTATGCAGCGAGGGTGGTTGTATGCACGCGACGGGGAAGGAAAATCCCCACGACTAAGCGCCCCCCCCCCATTGTTTCTACTATATAGGCGACCAAGTTTGATGCCTGCTTTCATCAAAGAAAGACATTTGCTATTAAAAATATTTAAAAAAAAATTCGCTACCATAACGCACTTGCTGCGTCCAGACTTTTATTTTATTACTTTTATAATGTACATAGGATGTGGTTTATTTGTTATTTTGTCATCTTTTTTTCTAATGAAGGGTAACTGCCTGCATAAAATGTTTCAGTGGTAAGTGGGGACGTGTGACGTTTTAAAAATTTTAGATACATAATAAACGCCTAAAACTGAACCTTAAGGTTATTTGGTGCTGTGACATGTGTAAATAACGGCCATACCCGCAGAACGCATGTCACAAGTATGAATTTATAATACACTTTATTTCGTGTGCTCTATACCCACAACAAACTTTTTCTCTAAGCTTTATCATGTTTTTTAAAATTACTAGAATGGGCGCCGTATAACTAACAAATGCAATTTCATAATTTGTGTAAAAGTCCAATCATTATAAATTTTTGAGGCTAATGACATAATTGTGCATGCTATTACAGATTTTTACAAAATTATTAGTGATTTAGTAATCAAACTTTTGTTGCAATCTGTATTTATCTAACTAATTATTAAGTTACTAAGTGGGATCACATTTTACGAAGCAGGACACTTTTGTTGAATACTATCACGTGCTTTAAAAGTAAATATCCAAAGTGGAAAAGTTTTGCTATGAAATTATGCACAATATTTATTTCAATTAAAAAAAAAGAACTAATTACAGCAAAAACTTTAACTGACTTACGATAATAACCATTGTATTGAAACGTTTCCATTGTTATAAACAAGAGTAATTGTTTGGCTGACTCTGAAAAGTTCAAATCGTGTACAAGATCACGAAGCTCTAATTGTTTAAGAAATTATGGATTTTCCGGATCTTTTTTTTCTCCCTCAGGGCTCGTCCGCGTCTTTGCCGCCCCGATAGCACCGCAGCCTTTGGCTTTTTATGCATGTCCTTTGTCTTTTCTACTCCACCCATTCCAAAATCATTGTGCCTTGAACCAGTCTGCACAGCAATTGGTAGGGTAAAGTTTTATAATGCCTTGTCTCCGGTCTAGGCTGACCGTAGAACCGTAGATCAGTCGTAGTCTTTTGCGGTCCAGAGCTTTACACTCGCACAAGATGTGCTGAGCCGAACCCCCCCGCAGAGTCAGCATGCTAGGTCCCATTTTATGCAGGTGTTTCTTGACGGCCATGTGTCCCGTCAAGATACCTGTTATGTTTCTGAGCTGTCCTCTGTTAAGATTTACGACATAAATTTTAGACGAGGTTGTACTCTAGCTCTTGATAAAATAAGCATTTTATTTTATATTTGACGAAGACATAATTAAGATAGGTAAGTACATTGTAACGGGCATCTTTCTTATTTTATTTCTTTTTATTGTGTCGTAGGTACGTAGGTAATATCTACAACTTAAAAAGTTTTGCACTAATATTTATTCCAGAAGCTATAAAATGGCATAGCAAAAAAAGCGAATAACGTATACTATATGATGCCTATGTAAACACGATAACTCTCTAAAAGATCAAATGCCTCGGCCTGACTTGACCGTTTTACTTTGTTTCTTCTCTACATCAATGACATCATCTCTAGCACATCCAACCCAGTTCACAGTTACGCGGACGACAGCACCCTCCACTCAAATATACATTATTATAAGCCTGTCTCTTTAGCCCAATTAGATGAGGATCGCAGACTCATGGAGGGTTCTATCTCCGTGGATCTCCAAAAAATATTAGACTGGGGAAGTAGAAATCTTGTACAAGTCAACCCCACCAAATCACAGTCTTGCTTTCTTTCTCATAAGAGATACACAAGCCGTATACCCATCACAATGAACAACCAAGTTATTCAAAGTAATGAGTCCTTTTTACTTGTTGGCATTTCTGTGGATCGGAATTTGAATTGGTATCAACATGTCACATCAATTGCAGAAGCGGCTGCTAAGAAATTAGGTTTCCTCTTCCGGGCTCGCAAATACTTTTCACCAGCTAATCTCTATACCTTATATACTTCACAAATAAGACCAAACCTTGAATACCGCTCCCACATCTGGGGTGCCGCTGCCGCTTTTACACTCGATATCCTGGACTCGATTCAGAAGAGAGCTATACGTATCATCGGTGACCCTACCCTCACCCAAAGGCTGCCACCCCTTGCCCACCGACGTGCCGTTGATGACCTCTCTCTCTCTCTTTCTATATCTCATAGATATCTGCACGGGCAGTGCTCAGAGGAGATTTCTTCCATAGTTCCTCTACCTGCTGCCCCCAACAGATCTACCAGGGGAACAGAGCGAATGCACCCTTTCACTGTCCAGGTCACCAGACATAGAACATCTTGTTATGTCCCGAGGACTTCAAAGTTGTGGAATTCCTTGCCGGCACATGTGTTTCCTTCTCCCCCGAACCTCCAAACCTTCAAGTCCAGAATTAACAAGTTGCCTCTTTCCTCCTTGTCGACACCCACGGTACGATAGTATTTAGGCTGTAAGCCCTCGTGGTGTGTTGTGGCGCGTATGCAATTAATAATTTAGAGTAAGATGATTAAAGAAGACCAACCTGCGATTGGCATAACTATTCTAAGATTATTTAGCTGTTTATTTTAAATTTTTGGC